>OZ059904.1:5215268-5650268 GCA_964057215.1 Oscheius myriophilus
GAGCCGTCCACAGAAACGTCACTCGTAACTCCGGAAATAGAATCATCAAAATCGAAGATCGCATGGAATGAATCACCAAAATACGTAGAAAAAAGCCCCATTTACTTCAAATTACCCTAACCAATATTCTCTATCCTCCTTAATGCATCTAATCCCTTCCGAAGTCTTTTGACTTCTGCGGCTGAATCCACTGAAATCCTGTATTTCGAGTAAAAGAGTAAATAACTTACTCATAAAATGAGAGCCTACCGCTCAGCGGGGAGAAAGTTATGGAAATGAATAGAATTGGAATACCTTCAGACATCTGTCGATTTCAAATGGGGCTCAAGTATTCTAATGTAACGCTACGCCAAGTCCCCTTCCAAGTAGGAAAGGCAAAAACATCTGGAGGTATGGGGATTCGAACCCCAGACTTCTCGCATGCAAAGCGAGCGCTCTACCCCTGAGCTATACCCCCGTCTGCTCAAGTGGCGCCGGGATGGTTGGACAACACAGCGGCGCCCAGTTGTTTTTGGCGTGATTCGCGATATGAAAGCGACTGAATGATTTATTTGCAAGAGGTCCGGGGTTCAATTCCTTGGAAAACTTTAAGCAATTCGAAATTCTACACAAAACTGTTCAATATTACCTGTAAAAATCGGTAAATCAAAATTAAGGCTTATGAGAACTCGCGAAATAGGTGCCCTAAATTTGGCCGTCCACACGTTGGCAGGTTTGGAAAACTCACGTTTTCATTTTCACCCGCTTCACATTTTGAACACTTGAGAAAATTGAGAGTGCGCAAAATCAACACACTCGAAGGCATTTTTCTGCTAGTGTGCTTCTATGCAACATTCACTTTTTGATTTTTATGCGCAGCAAATTGGAAAACTTCAATTTCTTCGCACCCCAGAAACACATTGTTGGAAAAGGTCGTAAACTGGTTGAATTTTCGTTGCGGGACCCTACAACCCCCTCTCACCAAAATACTTCAGACCCTGCGAAATAGGCACCCTTAGAACTCTGAATCGCCCACCCGTTTTACGATTTTGAAAACCTGTCCAGCTATGAGTGTGCCAAATCAACACACTCCCAGAAAACGACTCCGATTAAGACGCGATGTCTGAGAAAATCGAAATAATCGCGCGCAATTGGTACATTCCCAAATTTTTGTCACCGATTTGGTAAAGACCTTTTCACTGGTTAGGGAAGCGACTGACAATCGCAATGATCAACGCGTTGTCAGCCGCTTCGGCAGAAAGCTGTGCGCGCCTCATCGAGACGCAAAGGAAAAATTGCTTTCTTTCACTTATACAGAGAGTAAAAGTACTTCAAATATAACTCATTCTAAAGCAAATTACATGGACAATCCAATTTCCCTGATGGAAAAATCAAAAAACTTCCATTTTTCGTTTTTCAGTGATTTTTTGTGCTTTTTCTAACGTTTTTTCGCTTTAACGTTGGTATATATCAACTACAACAATACAAACGTTGTCTTAAAGTAAAAATGAAAAGATAGTAACTTTATAGTTGAATTGGAGTAAGTTGGGCTTGAATGCGAATTATTGCAGGCCCTCAAAGGCTTGAAAATTGGTCCGCGGCACCCATGTTGGCGCGTTTGAAAAAATGGTTCTCAAAAAGTAGTTCTCCGATTTTTAATTTTAAGACTTATATAACGTAAAAAAAGTAAAAGGAATCGATTGAATAGGGTCTCATCTCCCGCAATTGAAAGATGAATTAGTGGCGATGATTTTAGTGAATTTTTTGCTATTTTTCTGAATAAACGGACATGTAACTTTTTTGTATCACCGGAAACCGTGGTTGTGCACAATTAAAGAAATGTTATTCAGACCATAAGGGTTCAGAAAATATACATTTGTGAATTGTTTAGATGAGTTTCGGCGAAATTCCATTTTCTGGTGAAGCATCATAGCCCGGGGCAACGAAAAATCGATAATTGCTAAATTTGGTTTCGATAGTATATTTAAGTCCTAAATACACTGTTTTAGTGTGTTCAGCCAAATCGGAGACAAAAATTTGGGAATGCTCCTTTGACATTCGAGTTTCTCAGAAATCCCGTCTTAATTCTTCGAGTGTGCTTATGCGCCACATTCGCAGAGACATTTGTATTCGGACCACTTTTTCTGCTAGTTCTGCGGGAAATTCACAGGTACATTTGGGCTTAGAAAATTGGCATTTTCCAGAAAGGGGCTTCATCTTTCATAGAAATTTATTGGCTTTCACTTTGCAGAATGACTTTGTTGGCAACGGTCGTGAGCTGGTTGTCTCTTCGTGGCGGGACCCTACAGCCGGCCCTCTCACAAAAAATTCTCCAGACGCCGAAGACGTGAAAAGCGAAAAAGGCACCCTTAACTTTGAATCTCCGCCCATTTTCCTAATTTTGAAGTGCTGTGATTGCGCCAAATCAACTTATTCCCAGAAACTGACTGTGTGATTTCTGCGAGTGTGCTCTTGGGGCACAGTCACTGGTGCATTTGGAGCAGGAAAAACTGGCTCACAGTCATTTCCATTTTTCAGGAAGTGGCTTTATTTCTCATTAAAGCTATCTGGCTTTCATTTTCTAGACGGGACCCTTCTGCCCAACCTGCGCCGAAATACTACACTCGAAATAGGCACCGTCAACTTCGAATCCCGACTGTGTTCCTGATTTTGGAAAGTTGGCAGCCTGTGAGTGCTCCAAATTAACCCAGTCGTATTTGGATCTAGCCCAGGTGTATTTGGATCTAGCAAAATCAAACTGCCATTTAAATTTTCCAGAACATAGCTTCAATTTTCATAGAAATGGACTTTCCAGAATCACTACGTTGGAAAAAGTCGTGAACTGGCTGCCTCTTCGTGGCGGGACCCTGGAGCCCACCCTCCAGGGCTGATAAATCTGAGCGGGCCGGCCCGGTTAGGACCCGAAATTTTAAGGGCGACCCGGCCCGGCCCGGGCTCCTGCCAGCCTAGTCACCTTTATCAACTCCCGCATACTGACAGTCTGTTAGTCCATATCTCGGTCATTTTTTTGCTGAAAATTGAACAGAAATCCGAATTTTTAAATCGTAAACTGTGTAAATTTAAAATTTTTTTACAAGTTCAACTACCGCACTTCAAATAAAAATGACAAGAGCTGTTAAGGGCGGCGCGGAGACGATAAATAAACGGCCGACCTTGGAATTAAAGGACTGCACCCGCCCACTTGGAATCGCGGCGGGACCTTTTTCCAGAGCGCGAAAATAACATAAGTGCATAACAATAACAAAAAATGGAAAACCGGTTCTGAGAAAGCAAATCCGCAAGCCAATAAAAGCTACTAACAAAATTTGAACCATTGGATTTGCTTTTATTCATATTCGCTTTTCTGTCAGTTTTCTTAACTTATTCCCGAAAATATGGGGCTGCCGATTGTAAATCTTCCACGCCATATTCTTATTCTTCTATTAAACAAGGTTGGTTTTATATAAAAATGTATTCTTGCTTCAGTTAAACATGTGCGAATTGGTAAATTAAATGTTATTTAGATGAATACAGAAACATTGTGTCGTCTCAGGCGAACCTGCAAGGAGTTTAATGAATTTGTTGAGAAACATCGGTCCTTCATTCAAGCACGATCGTCTCAGCGGGCTCTTTATCTTGAAGTCGACAGAACAAGTCAGATATCGGTAAAACACAATAGAAACATACATGTTTTGAGTCACATTTTCTCTGTTTCTCTATGTATCCCTCTGTCTCTCTCTCTCTCTCTCTCTGTCTGTCTCTCTCTCTCTCTCTCTCTCTCTCTCTCTCTCGTTCATAGGCCCAGGCATATAAATGGGCGCCAACGTTAAAACACAGGTAGCTGAAAATATCATTTTCGTTCAGTTTTTGGCGTTTTTTCACTTTCAAGTGAAATTTTAACAAAAAAAAGTCATCTTCAATTTTGGATCTCTTAAAAGCTTTACCGAAGCGATACTTAACGAAGCGATACTTAACGTAGATTTCGAGTCTAACGAATTTTTTCCGGCCAAACTAAGTGAAAGGGCGAAAAACGCAAAACACCTCACTCACTCACTCACTCACTCACTCACTCACTCACTCACTCACTCACTCACTCACTCACTCACTCACTCACTCACTCACTCACTCACTCACTCACTCACTCACTCACTCACTCACCTGCAGAAGATAGTTTTTTGAGATCATCGCTTTTCGAAATGATATTTCGCGGCAGGTCTAAAAGTTAAAGGTGTTGAAAATTTAATTTGCTACAAAACGGTTTTTTGGGATTAAAATTTGGATGACATTGAAAAATTTGTAATTCTCTTTGGGTACCTACCGTGACCCGGGTCAAAAAATATCGAGCCAGAAGTTTTATGTCAATTGTTTATTAAAATCAAAGCTTTTCATCACATGCTTCAGGTCTGGCCGATCGTTGGAATAGTCGATTTAAAAGAGACGGTCAAGTTACTTAACGAAGTTAAGATGTTCGCACAAAGGAATGACCACGACTACTCCATTAAATTGAAAGATCCCATTAAACAACTCTCTGCCATCAGGTTTAATGCAGTTCGCATTGTGAGTTTGAAATCCATCCCCTTGGTATCTCGTTTTTTTTTCAGTTTTTGAAGGAGTTCAATCCCAATGATCCACTCTTTAACTTCCTGGTAGGAAAAGTTATGCGTATACTCGAACAGGCGTACATTTCTTGTAATACATTACTTATCGAAAGAGTGCCGAATAGCAACCTTCTTAAACAGATTTTGCCTATAATCGATTATAATCACATCGTTGTATACCAAGATATTTCGCTTTGCTTCTTAAAAGTAATTGTTTCTTTTGTGAGTTAACTAATAATTTCTTGAGAACATGTAATTTCAGCGACAATGGGAACTGAAAATAACATTAACCGAAGCTCCTGATCGTCTCAGTCGCTATTTCTACTACCAAGAAGGTGTTGATATTGATGTGCGAGTGAATGAAAATCGGTATTTGTATTTGGATTTTCTGCAGGTTAGTCGCATTGAGTGAGTGAGTGAGTGAGTGAGTGAGTGAGTGAGTGAGTGAGTGAGTGAGTGAGTGAGTGAGTGAGTGAGTGAGTGAGTGAGTGAGTGAGTGAGTGAGTGAGTGAGTGAGTGAGTGAGGGAGTGAGTGAGTGAGTGAGTGAGTGAGTGAGTGAGTGAGTGAGTGAGTGAGTGAGTGAGTGAGTGAGTGAGTGAGTGAGTGAGTGAGTGAGTGAGTGAGTGAGTGAGTGAGTGAGTGAGTGAGTGAGTGAGTGAGTGAGTGAGTGAGTGAGTGAGTGAGTGAGTGAGTGAGTACGGTAGGGAAATTCACAATGTTGTAGGACATACGAGCAAACATTGGTGTTTGTGGACATTTGGAGCACCTTCGTTTTTGTATGTATACAGATGAACAAGGATTCGAAAATCTTTCTCATATAACGCTTATTTACTGTGAATTTCACAAAAAGTATCAGGTTCGTAAAATAGTTATTACATTTAATAAAATTTTTCTTGCTTTCAGAACGACGAATTATTCATCTACAGAATGAATTGTGATCATGGTGTTGTATTTATAACTCAGTGTAACGTAAGGCATCTTTCACCTTTTTATCTCTCTCTAACTTCTTGATTTCAGAACTACTATAGGGCAATCATTAGGAAAGATCAAGACATAATACCATTTCTGCGATGGTGTCCCAAAAGTAGCATAAACCAAGATCTTTTGAAAGCCATATATAGAGAATCAAGTTTGGCTGGATTGGAAGCACTGTTGTCGAAGCACAGTTTACCTCTGCCGTTACGAAAATAAAATGATTTGCGAGCTTTGTTGTTGTATGTTTCCAGAAAAGGGCACTTGGAACTTAAAGGACGGGATGGACTGATCCCGCCGCGGTTGATTCCGGTTAATTGAATGACTCCGATTCGAATCTTCGGGTGTGCTTATGTTGCACATTCGCAGAGATATTTGTATTTGGACCACTTTTTCTGCTTGTGTGGTTCTGCGGGAAATTCCCAGAGACATTTGGGCTCAGAAGATTGGAAAACTACCATTTCCCAGAAAGTGACTTCATTTTTTATTGAAATTTAGTTGCTTTCACTTTCCGGAATAAGTTCTTGTAAAAGGTCGTGAGCTGTTTGGCTCTTCGCGGCGGGACCCAACAGCCACCCCTTTCACGAAAATTCTCGAGATACCGTAGACGTAACAAGCGAAATAGGCACACTTAACTTTGCATCTGCGCCCATTTTCCCAATTTCGAAGACCTGTGATTGCGCAAAACTAGCACACTCTCAGAAACTGACTGTATTATTTCTGCGAGGGTGCGTTTGAGGCACATTCGCCGATTATTCGAACCTAGTACATTGACAAACTGCCAATTTCCAGACAAGCTGCAAAAGCACCGGATCTAAAAGCACCGACCGGAAAAAGCACCAATGGGTAAATGCACCAAGGTATAAAAGCACCAGGGAGTAAAAGCACCAAACGCCCAAAAATTGAAAAGCACCAGGGTATAATCTTGCACAAGTACCAAGGTTATATTATTGCCAAATTTTGCCTTTTTTTCATTTTTTTATACTGATTAACCGTTATAACATTATTTGGCTCTAGTATACTAGAGCCCATTATTTTTAAAATACATTTTTCGTAATAGGTCCGCCAACCCTACTTGGGTGGTTTTTGGAAACGAGTGATAATATTCTGATGTTAGTTTTTGAATAAACCATTCATACATCATAATATTCGGCTACAAATTAGGATGCCCGCTTTTCGGCCGAAGTAGGATTGACGATGGAGTAGAACAGGTGTATTCTGGATTTTACTAGTGTGTAATTATTAAAAAAATGTTTAGTATTAAAGTAGCATTCTAATAAAAATGAGGTTTGTAAAAGGTTTAACACAAAGAAAACAAGAGCATACAAGATATGTATCAGTTTTAGCAAATATCACAACTTGGAAAAACGATAGACCGAGAGATGGTTGTTTCTTGTTTCTTTCTCTTCAGTTGCTCGGTGTTACTGAGGGCCTGGGTGCAATTGACAGCGTATGACATTCCTTGGTTGCCAAAGACGGATCTGAAAAAGTATTTGGCAGGGTTATTTAATTGAAATAATTTGATTCTAACATATTCTAAACGCTAATTGGTGACAGTTTAGCAGGCAGCTATATAGAACATTTTTTAAATAAAAATGTGGTATCCGTGAGGTCTTTTGCCAGTTTATGTAGACCACATTGTCAGTTAAGAAAAGAGAAAATCCTAGGTCACAAAACGTACGACATCTGTCCTACGATATTTACATAGTCGAAGCAAAACCACGACCAATCACAAAACCATTTTCTATGAAGCCGCCTGCTAAACTATTACCCAATAATTCTAGAAAAAATTGTTAGAAGAAACACAGTTTAACTCACATTCCTTCATGTCTCCCGAGTTAGTCGTATGCGTATTCAATGCTGTAATTGTCCTTGTTCTTGAAATTGAGTAGAAAAACCGCCATGGAAAACGATAAACGTCCCTGAAAAAGTAAAAAATTAAGCAGTTTTCATTACTTCACCAAAATAATTGAGTTCAAATAAATTCAATATTACGTTTTATGACTAAACACTGTGTAAACACACCAGAAATACTACAAAAAAAAGTAAATTTTAAAACAAAATTAGCAAAAAAGGCGGCCGGCGGTTTACAGAAATTGGCTGCGTAACGCGCAGTGCGCGAAACATTTGTTACGCAGTCAAGAAATTCGTAGCGTTTTGAAAGTCAGGTGCTTACGTCATTTTGTTTGATTTTGTTTTGAAATTTGTTTATTTAATGCTTTTATTTTGTAAATTTTGTGTAATTATGTAATAAATATTTTTTTTAAAAATTTTGTTGCTTAATATATATATCAAAGGGTCAATACCTTTTGTATCTATTGCTTTAGTTATCTGTTTTTAGGTTTTTAAAAGCACCTGTCTCAAGTAAATTCTACAGCGTCTTCCTGGTTGATCGGTGAGTTCTGATTTTATTTAAAATTTACTTTGTAAAAATGATGAAATAAAAATTATTTTTTAGGTCTTCCATGTTCTTCGTGCATTCGTTTCGCCCTGCTGCAGAGGAAACTTCATTTCTTGTCGCTGTTTGTTGAGTTGCCGTTGTATATTCTTCTCCGCTACTTCTGTTATTTGTCTATCGGTGAGTCCTAATTTTTTGTCGACTGTTTTCGTCCAATAATTGGAAATGTCTAACAATGGTTCTTTTTAGATCTCCGCTCTTTTCCGAAGTTTGTTCGACCGAAGGCAGTAATTTCTCAGCTTGTTGTCTATCGGTGAGTTTTGGCTTTTTTGTCGTCAGTTTTATCTAGTACAAACAAATGATGTAACAGCATTTTTTCAGATTCTCGATGTTCTACCAGTTTTTGCTTTTTCTACGGACGACAGAGGACACTGCGGCTGAAATCCCTATTGTTGGACACCCCCCTCTGCTAATTCTGATGTTTGTCCATCGGTGAGTCCTGGTTAATTTGATGATTTTTTGTTTATTACATTGAATGGATGTGATAAACGTTTTTTTTTCAGATTTCCCCTAGTTTCCGATGTTTGACCGAGAGCTGAATACACTGCGTTCTGCTGCGTATATACAGCTCTTGTTTGGCATATATATGTAGTTTGTCTATCGGTAGGTCCTCATTTTGTCGTCAAATTATTTTTTTTTCAGATCTCCGTTGTTCTACCTGCTGCTATTTGTTTTTTGGCCGATGGAACATGACACTACTTCTGCTGATACTGATTTTTGTCTACCTGCCGCTCCGTATTCTTGTGTTGACTGTTTTTATTAATTTTATACATACGCTCTAGTTGAAGGTTTATAGTGCTGTGTTGTTTTCACTGTTGTTTTTGTTAACCGATTGTCTAGGACACTGCTTTTTTTTTACCTAGGTGCTTACCGAATTTCCATTAAAGGTTGCTCTTTTTTTGATTTTATTGAAGGGAGGCTACCCTCTTGTCTTTTGTTTACTAAATTGTTTCAGTTCAACAGGTACCTGGTTGCGTTGCTTTTGCAGCTTCTTCAGAGGACTCTACGCCATCCTACCGGATGTTAATCGTGTTTCCATTGGATGAGGCTTACTACCCCTATATTTGTTCTGTCTATCGGTGAGTTTGTGTTACTGTCGGCTGTTTGTGACCTTTTTTGTTCCCCGACGACACATGACTCTACGCCATTCTACCGGGTGTTAATCGGGTTTCCATTGGATGAGGCTTACTACCTCTTCATTTGTTCTGTCTATCGCTGAGTTTGTGTTAATGTCGGCTGTTTTTTTTTTTTTTTTTTTTTTTTTTTAAATAAATTTGACGAAATAACTGTTTCCTTGCAGACCTCCGGTGTTCTTCCTCCTTTTTTTGTTCCCCGACGACACATGACTCTACGTCATTCTACCGGGTGTTAATCGTGTTTCCATTGGATGAGGCTTACTACCTCTTCATTTGTTCTGTCTATCGGTGAGTTTTGTGTTAATGTCGGCTGTTTGTGATAAATTTGACGTAATAACTGTTTCTTTGCAGACCTCCGGTGTTCTTCCTCCTTTTTTGTTCCCCGACGACACATGGCTCTACGCCATTCTACCGGGTGTTAATCGTGTTTCCATTGGATAAGGCTTACTACCTCTTTATTTGTTCTGTCTATCGGTGAGTTTGTGTTACTGTCGGCTGTTTTTAATAAATTTGACGAAATAACTGTTTCCTTGCAGACCTCCGGTGTTCTTCCTCCTTTTTTTGTTCCCCGACGACACATGACTCTACGCCATTCTACCGGGTGTTAATCGTGTTTCCATTGGATGAGGCTTACTACCTCTTCATTTGTTCTGTCTATCGGTGAGTTTTGTGTTAATGTCGGCTGTTTTTAATAAATTTGACGAAATAACTGTTTCCTTGCAGACCTCCGGTGTTCTTCCTCCTTTTTTTGTTCCCCGACGACACATGACTCTACGCCATTCTACCGGGTGTTAATCGTGTTTCCATTGGATGAGGCTTACTACCTCTTCATTTGTTCTGTCTATCGGTGAGTTTGTGTTACTGTCGGCTGTTTTTAATAAATTTGACGAAATAACTGTTTCCTTGCAGACCTCCGGTGTTCTTCCTCCTTTTTTTGTTCCCCGACGACACATGACTCTACGCCATTCTACCGGGTGTTAATCGTGTTTCCATTGGATGAGGCTTACTACCTCTTCATTTGTTCTGTCTATCGGTGAGTTTTGTGTTAATGTCGGCTGTTTGTGATAAATTTGACGAAATAACTGTTTCCTTGCAGACCTCCGGTGTTCTTCCTCCTTTTTTTGTTCCCCGACGACACATGACTCTACGCCATTCTACCGGGTGTTAATCGTGTTTCCATTGGATGAGGCTTACTACCTCTTCATTTGTTCTGTCTATCGGTGAGTTTTGTGTTAATGTCGGCTGTTTTTAATAAATTTGACGAAATAACTGTTTCCTTGCAGACCTCCGGTGTTCTTCCTCCTTTTTTTGTTCCCCGACGACACATGACTCTACGCCATTCTACCGGGTGTTAATCGTGTTTCCATTGGATGAGGCTTACTACCTCTTTATTTGTTCTGTCTATCGGTGAGTTTTGTGTTAATGTCGGCTGTTTGTGATAAATTTGACGTAATAACTGTTTCTTTGCAGACCTCCGGTGTTCTTCCTCCTTTTTTGTTCCCTGACGACACATGGCTCTACGCCATTCTACCGGGTGTTAATCGTGTTTCCATTGGATGAGGCTTACTACCTCTTTATTTGTTCTGTCTATCGGTGAGTTTGTGTTACTGTCGGCTGTTTTTAATAAATTTGACGTAATAACTGTTTCTTTGCAGACCTCCGGTGTTCTTCCTCCTTTTTTTTGTTTTCCGACGACACATGACTCTACGCTATTCTACCGGGTGTTAATCGTGTTTCCATTGGATGAGGCTTACTACCTCTTCATTTGTTCTGTCTATCGGTGAGTTTGTGTTACTGTCGGCTGTTTTTAATAAATTTGACGAAATAACTGTTTCCTTGCAGACCTCCGGTGTTCTTCCTCCTTTTTTTGTTCCCCGACGACACATGACTCTACGCCATTCTACCGGGTGTTAATCGTGTTTCCATTGGATGAGGCTTACTACCTCTTCATTTGTTCTGTCTATCGGTGAGTTTTGTGTTAATGTCGGCTGTTTGTGATAAATTTGACGTAATAACTGTTTCTTTGCAGACCTCCGGTGTTCTTCCTCCTTTTTTGTTCCCCGACGACACATGGCTCTACGCCATTCTACCGGGTGTTAATCGTGTTTCCATTGGATAAGGCTTACTACCTCTTTATTTGTTCTGTCTATCGGTGAGTTTGTGTTACTGTCGGCTGTTTTTAATAAATTTGACGAAATAACTGTTTCCTTGCAGACCTCCGGTGTTCTTCCTCCTTTTTTTGTTCCCCGACGACACATGACTCTACGCCATTCTACCGGGTGTTAATCGTGTTTCCATTGGATGAGGCTTACTACCTCTTTATTTGTTCTGTCTATCGGTGAGTTTTGTGTTAATGTCGGCTGTTTGTGATAAATTTGACGTAATAACTGTTTCTTTGCAGACCTCCGGTGTTCTTCCTCCTTTTTTTTGTTTTCCGACGACACATGACTCTACGCCATTCTACCGGGTGTTAATCGTGTTTCCATTGGATGAGGCTTACTACCTCTTCATTTGTTCTGTCTATCGGTGAGTTTGTGTTACTGTCGGCTGTTTTTAATAAATTTGACGAAATAACTGTTTCCTTGCAGACCTCCGGTGTTCTTCCTCCTTTTTTTGTTCCCCGACGACACATGACTCTACGCCATTCTACCGGGTGTTAATCGTGTTTCCATTGGATGAGGCTTACTACCTCTTCATTTGTTCTGTCTATCGGTGAGTTTTGTGTTAATGTCGGCTGTTTGTGATAAATTTGACGTAATAACTGTTTCTTTGCAGACCTCCGGTGTTCTTCCTCCTTTTTTGTTCCCCGACGACACATGGCTCTACGCCATTCTACCGGGTGTTAATCGTGTTTCCATTGGATAAGGCTTACTACCTCTTTATTTGTTCTGTCTATCGGTGAGTTTGTGTTACTGTCGGCTGTTTTTAATAAATTTGACGAAATAACTGTTTCCTTGCAGACCTCCGGTGTTCTTCCTCCTTTTTTTGTTCCCCGACGACACATGACTCTACGCCATTCTACCGGGTGTTAATCGTGTTTCCATTGGATGAGGCTTACTACCTCTTTATTTGTTCTGTCTATCGGTGAGTTTTGTGTTAATGTCGGCTGTTTGTGATAAATTTGACGTAATAACTGTTTCTTTGCAGACCTCCGGTGTTCTTCCTCCTTTTTTTGTTCCCTGACGACACATGGCTCTACGCCATTCTACCGGGTGTTAATCGTGTTTCCATTGGATGAGGCTTACTACCTCTTTATTTGTTCTGTCTATCGGTGAGTTTGTGTTACTGTCGGCTGTTTTTAATAAATTTGACGTAATAACTGTTTCTTTGCAGACCTCCGGTGTTCTTCCTCCTTTTTTTGTTTTCCGACGACACATGACTCTACGCCATTCTACCGGGTGTTAATCGTGTTTCCATTGGATGAGGCTTACTACCTCTTCATTTGTTCTGTCTATCGGTGAGTCGGGTTAAACGACTTTCCATAGGATATCGCTTACTACTTCGTCATTTTTTTGTCTATCGGTGAGTCCGTTTTTAGAATGTGGGCAGTTTTCTATTCAATTTGTAAAAATGCTGTAATAACTGGTGTTTTTCAGACCTCCGATGTTCTTGCTGCTGTTTCTCTTCACTATATTCTGTTATCCCTGGACATTGCTTTTCACCTGTGTTCCTGTTGAGTTTCCATTAAAGATTGCATTTGTTTTATTAAAGGGGGGCTCCCCTATTATATCTTGCTAGTGTTTTTTTTTCAGTTTTACAGGGAATTTGTTCAATTTTGACAGCATCTATCTAGTTTATCGGTGAGTTTTGGTGGTTTTGTATTCACTCTATAAAAGTCATGCAATAAATGGAATTTTTAGATCTCCCGTGGTCTCGCTGCTTGTTTTGTTCGCCAAGAGCGCAGGACACCTGTTTTACTTGGGTGTTTATCGAGTTTCCATAGGATATAGCTCACTACGTCTTCTTTTTTGTCTATCGGTGAGTCTTTGTTAGTATGTCGGATGTCTTTGGTTATTTTACAAAAAGTTTTTTTTAACAAGGTTCAAACCAAGTGTTGCATATGCTCAGTTTTTACGCACTCGGTCTGAAAACTAAATAATTTAAGCACGGGCTCTCCTCGATGTGAGGGCGTTTGACTAGTTTTCCCTTTGTAGAGGAAACGGGGTCTGTACCACTTGCTGTCAGAAGCACAGTGTTATTCTGAAACAACAGCAGCGTTTATGGTTGCTGGTTGATTGCAGTAATGGTCACCAGTTGGGTACCTTTTGCCTAATTCATGGTTATCACACAGATCGCCGGAGGGCGGCGGGGGGGGGGGGTTACGCCTAAGCCTAGTCACCGGTGCTGATTGGGAAAGGAGATTACCATGTACCGTATATGCAGCGGTATTGGCTGGGGACTTATTGTTATCTTCTGTACCGGTGGGACACCTGCCACCACTGACGCGGCTGCGTCGCAACCCGTACAAGATTGGCGACGCCTCGAGAGGTGGGTGGTTTTACACGCGCACGCATTCAGTTAACCGTTGCAGTTGTAATATCCTCTTTGTTATTACCCTCGTCCAAGTTAATACCCTCTCCGCACCGTAGGTTTGTGTTGGCATGGTTATGGGTTGTGTGTCCGTGCCTTGACCACATTGGGACGGTAGGCCTTAATGTTAGTAGGTAATTGTAAGGCCAGCGGAATCGGCAAATCAACCAGAAAAAGCTAATGTATGTCCTGCGGAAAGAAGGGAAAAGCACAATTTCTACTTACGTTAGAGGTGCGCGTATTATCTCCAAAGTCCACATAAGCTTGAAAAGGCCAGTTGGCGGTATCCTTATTAACGGGTTTCTTCATAGCCATGCGACACTTCTGAAAATACTTGATGCTACCATGTAAGCACACGTCTTTAAATGTAGATGCTATGGTGTAGACCCTGTAAGAACACCTTTGTAAATGTAGATGCTACCCTTGACATTCCATTAACAGACCAAGGGCGCATTAGAAGCCACTTAAAATCTCGCCACTCTGCAAGCCACTTGAACAAACTTGGCCTCAGACGCCTAAGGGCTGCTCAACCAAATGAGGACGCATCTGGTGCGTGTAATCCGGCTTAACGATAGGGTTTAGCAGATATTCTAAGACTTCAAACAGGGCTGTAACAATTTTCAAGAAAATTGAGCACTAACCAGCCTCCGTGTATAGCTGTCGCCAAATTGGAATCTTGCCAATAACATTAGAATGTCCCAGTGATCCTCTGTTGATATTGAAATGCGTAGTCTAATCAGTCGTCGACAGAGCATGCTTTGCATGTTTCCGCAATTAGCATATGATTTTATTTTGGCGACAGCTATAAAACTTCTTTGACGTTGCTGTCCACATCCACGTTTGGGTAGGAGATTTTAGTAGAAAACGTGATCTTGGGGGTGCTGAAATGGGTACACCTGGGGGAAGCCGATAAATACACGGTAGGCCCGCTAATCGTAAGGAACGGTCTTCTAAATCGCACACAAAGTGTCCGGTCTCACAGAACCCTGTGAAAGGGATCGTAACTTACAGCCGTCAAAGAAGGAAAAAGCTAAATCCGCTATCTAAATTTGCTCAAACTGTTTTTGTTTTCAGTTCCGGTTCTCTTGCCTATCGCTCTTCTGTAATTTCGCCCCGGCTTGTACATTTACGTGGCGGCCTCCTCATGTTCCACAGGTATATGCATATATCGTGTTCAACAGGTCTATGAATATATCGTACAACTTCTACTTTCAGGCATCCAAAATGCCGGTTCTAACCAAAGTTACGGTTGGCTACGTCTGCCCGCCCACCAAATCCGCAAAAGTAAGTTTTGGTCCTTGGAAATGAGCAAACCGTAGAATCTTGTCGTATATCTTTTAGGACATCTTTTGGGCTTGTCAATACCCGTAGATCATCTTCTGTACCGATCGCCATCTGTGTACTGTTTCTTTTTTAGGCCTCCTCTTCTGTCTATCGCTCTCC
Source organism: Oscheius myriophilus (assembly GCA_964057215.1). Taxonomy (NCBI): domain Eukaryota; kingdom Metazoa; phylum Nematoda; class Chromadorea; order Rhabditida; family Rhabditidae; genus Oscheius; species Oscheius myriophilus. The sequence goes on from OZ059904.1 coordinate 5,230,386, forward strand.
AACGTTTCTTTGCTGTCCAACGTCTGCTCCCGCGTTCTTGCGTTTCTTGCTCAGGGCGCTGATATCGTCTTTTAAATGATCTTTGCATGATGTTTTCCATGATAATTTGCAATTCATACGTTTATAAATCGTTTCCTATTAACAAAACCTGGGCCCGAAAGGGTCCAGTTTTGAAACATCTTCGCACAATCATGGCTTGTTTAAAAAAAAAAGAAATAGAAAAGAAAAAAAACGCTAAAAAATGACCAAAAGATGTCGATAGCGGTAAAAAAAAACTTAATGGAACAGCTGCAAACTTTTGGGGAAAATTTAATTTTTTTTTCTTTTGACAAGTTACCCAAAAAATCTTAATTTTGGTTTAAGAAAAAAAGACGAAAACTAACTAAACATATAGAAACCATATAGAAAAACCCCTAAAAGCAACCCTCAAAAGCTTTGGAAAAAGCACCAAAAACGGTAAAAGCACCATCACCGAAATCGCCATTGACGTTCCCATAATGCCACCCCAGATCACATGTGATGATATGGTGGCAGGAGAGGGTCATCTATACCAGTGCAATCCATACCTTGGTGCTTTTACTCCCTGGTGCTTTTATACCTTGGTGCTTTTACCCATTGGTGCTTTTTACGGTCGGTGCTTTTAGATCCGGTGCTTTTTCCTCCTACCCAATTTCCATTTTCCAGGAAGTGATTTCATTTTTTTATAGAAATTCATTTCCTTTCACTTTCCAGAATCAATTTGTTGGAAAAAGCGTGAACTGGTTGCCTCTTTGTGGTGGGACCCCTCTTCCCAACCCGCACCGAAATACTACATTCGAAATAGGCACCCTTAACTTTGAATCTCCGACACTTTGCGCAATTTTGAAGCCCTGTCAACCTGTAAGTGCGGCAAATCAGCCCACTCACAAAATTTACCGATTTTTTTCTGTGAGTGTGCTTTAGCGGCACATTCGCAGAGGTGTGTTTGGAGCTAGAAAAACTGGCAAACTGCAATTTTCATTTTCCAGAGCGTGGTCTCATTTTTCATTATGTGGCTTTCTGTTCCCAGAATCACTTTGTTGGGAACTGGTTGCCTCTCCGTGGCGGGACCCTCCAGCCCACCCTCCAGGAATGGTAAATCTAAGCGGGCCGGCCCGGACTCGAAATTTTAGGTCGGGCCGGTCTGAGCTCCTGCCAACCTAGTCACCCTCATCAACTTACAAGTCATCTCTTCGATCCTGCCCTATGAACCCCCATGTTGGAGGGTCTATTAATCTCCCTTTGAACCATTTGCCCCCCAAAACACATTGTTGAGTAAGAAATATACTTTATCAGCTCTTGAAGATCAAAATGCGTCAATGTCGATGTGGCCGCTCCGCCACACACATACACAAATTCACAGAGGGAACAAAGACAACTATTCGAGTCTCGACACGGCCTCTCATCCGGGAGGGCTTCTATGTTACAGGGGAGAATCGGTGCATACTCGGAGACTGCTCTCACACAAAAACAAAGGCACTTAAACAAAACTACTACTAGTCAATATTACAAGAATATGGCAAGTGTGGTGGTGGCGATGCAAAATCTGGGAACTAGAATAGCAAAATGAGAAGGTTTGGTGGGAGACGGTTCACAGAACTACCCGTATATAAAGGTCTGTGAAAGTGGGAAAATGGGGAGACACCGGCGGAGAGGGCAGCACTTTAAAGGTCTAACTCTGGTTAGTGCATTGGGTACTGTGGCATAGGAGGATACATGCCCTGAGGCGGGTAGGGGGCGAAGGAGGGTGACGTCATGCCCGGGTGCATGGGCATCCTTCCGGCAGCCATCATCGCGGGGTCCATCATTGGGTACCTGAAACGAAAAAATTATCCAACGTTTAAGAGAAACACGATTTTTGATCGGAAAACCGTGCGGCACACCGCAGTCATATCAAAAACTGTGCGGCAAACGGCAGTCATACCAAAACACCGCGCAGCAGACGACCAAAAACTTGTCAAAAACTGCGGCAAACGTCACGATGACCGAAAACCGTGCGGCAAACGGTAGTCACGCCAAAAACCGTGCGGCAAACGGCAAAATGACCAAAAACCGTGCAACGACTCGCGAAAAGCCCGAAAACCATGGGGCGATCGGCGAATTCGCCTTGAAAATAACGAAAATGCCAAAAAAAAAAACCTCATATGCTGCTGTTGTTGGGCGGCCATGGCGGCCTGTTGCTGAGCGGCCATCATCTGGTGTCGTTGCGCCCTTTGGTAGTGCGCGTGCATTTGCATTTGTTGCATTTGCATCGGGTTCATCTGCTGCATCGCTGCTGAAAATAAGAAATTAGAATGTTAAAGCATTGGTTTAAGGAGCCCTTCGAAGGGGGTCAAAACTTACGGACCCCTCTTTGCGGAATATTACTTTTTTACATCACATCTAATAAACAAGGTATGTCCAAAACTAAAACTATAGTAATCTTTCGACCATCAGTTGATACTGTGCTATATTAAAACGCAATTTTTTTTCAACTCCTAACGGGGGCATTACTTTTTGAAACCCCTCCATATAGTTTCCGGGAAGCAATCTGACTATACCCTTCCGCGGGGTTCTCACGGGCCGGGCCCGGCCATTTGGAAAAAATTTGGTCATCCCGGCTCGGGTCGGCCCGTTTACCTTGGACCATCCCGAAAAATTGCCACCCACACATAGATGAACAAGCACCCGTAGATTCGGTAGAGGGGGTCGCGCCGAGCCTAATTTCCTATTTGGGGATTCACGCCACACGTCTCATTTGTATTGTGGGGGGTCGCGCAAAACGGACCCCACAGGAAGCTTGTTCATGTATGCACCCACACGACCCCGGTTCCATCCCGGTCTTATATGTTAAAAAAAATTTTTAAAAAAATTAGTGTACCGATTATACAAAAATTAAAATTTTGATTTTCATAAACGGGTCGACCGCGGGCAGGGCCGTCCCAAAAAATATCTCGGCCCGGCGTGAGAACCCCGCCCTCCCGAGGTATGCCAATGTTCGAATCCTGCGGGGACACTATAAAACTTTGCGCCCAACACTTTTTTGCTTCGTGTTATAGTCTGCGCCAATCCTAGTTCCTTCTATTTGACGCAATAATAGAGGGATACAGTAACCTTTCGCGTTGCAAATGAAATGTCCCATATTGAAAACCTTAAAATAAATGCCCAAGATTCGAACCCACGACTTTGGAAAGACGTCTGGGTAATAAGCGAACTCGTTACCGCCTGAGCTATGGTCGCACCTGGTGGAAGTGCCGCGGCGGAGCCTGAAAAAGCCGCTGGTTTTCTGCTGCAGCGGCGACGACATTAAAAGAGGCCAGTTTTTAAAAAAAAGTAAAAAAAAACAAACAATAATTCAGAATATTGTCAATAAAACAACACAAAACAGCCAAAAATTGATACAATTAGCTTAATTGAGATACAGTACCGAAGGAAAATACCGTGCCGCCGAAAATGTTGTACGCAGTGCCCAAAATGAGGAGGGACTAGAATTGGCTAGGACTATAGGCGGAGCTGCCCCACACTCAGTGCACACCCGTTCACATATCTAATAACCACCGTAACTTTCCATTTATCATAGTTTTGCCACGCTTACCTTGTTGTTGTCGATAGTGCATCATTGCGTACTGCTGTTGTTGCTGCTGCGGTGTGAGCATGTGCTGCGGCATCATCGGCGGGCGTCCCGGCATGCCGGCCATCATATCCGACGGTTGGGGGAAGCCCGATGGGTAGCTAAAATCGCATACATTACCACTGAATTCAGAAAATTTTCAGGAATAATCCCAAAAACTACAACAAAACTCACCCCGGCATTGCGCCCATTTGCGAATAGGCCGGTGGCATTCCGGGCATTCCAGCTGGCGGCATGCCGGGAGCCATCGTCATGCCCGAGGCGGCTGGAGGCATCATAGGCTGCGCCGGTTGGAGCGAGGGACTTTGCATCGGCTGCATCGCCTGAGGCATCTGAGCCTGTTGCTGCGGCATCTGTGGCATTCCGGGTTGTTGCTGCGGCATTTGTGGCATCGAGGGCTGCTGCTGTGGCATCTGATGTTGTTGGGGCATCAGGGGACTCGACATCTGGGCGGCGGCCATCATGGGGCTGAAAATGAGACAAATTAGTTGATGTTACAACAACAAAAAATATTTCAGCTAAAAAGGGAGAAAAAAGGGACCTAAGCTACAAAAGACTTCTTTCAGAACATCACATTCATTTTTTTCATCTGCAAAGCAAACGGGAAAATTCTAAGTTCCAAGTTGCAGTGAAGCTGAAATTTAACGTAAATGTAGCTTCAACAGCGAAATTTTGGAACAGACCCGAGAAAGCGAAAAATTCAAATTCCCGCCATTCAAATAGCGCGCGCATTTGTCTTAATTGCGGGTGTGACCACACGATCAGCTCGATTCCCATTAACCTGATTCTCCGCGCGGGTTGGACCGTTTTTGACGGCGAAAAAATATACTGTATTGCCCATGGGTTACTGTACTTTGGCTCATGGCCAATTTTACGGTAAACTATCGTTGTTTACGTATTATACGGTAGTCATATCGAAATTTGGGGGAAGGGATGTTCGGCAAGTCGGTGGTGCCCAGATATGGCCTATAACGTGCCATTTCAAGGTATTTTTTACAAGCGGAGGGTGCGTAAACGGTCAAAATGACGTCAGTTTGGGCTCTATTGACACCCAGCTGGCAGGAAATACGGCAGACCACCCATGAAGTATGGATTTCATGACAAAAAGAGGTGCACACCCGCACACTCACAATTAGAACGAGTCTAACGATAAGATATAAGAGCTCCTCCCGGGGCACCCCCTTCCGCATTTTCCCGGGTAATCGTTGTGGAACCCGATTTAGGGGATTCAGACGGTAAATTGGCCTTTGAGGAACTCCTCTTCTAAACACTAACTACCTCTGCGAACTCATCGCCGCCATGGGGTTCATTCCGTTCATCTGTTGCCCTCCATTGGCCTTCGGTGTGCTGTGGTACAGTGGCTGTCCGAGGGGGTTCGCCTGGCCGTACTGTTGCTGTTGTTGTTGTTGAACAAGTGCTGCTTGAGCCGCTGCACTCGTCGGCGTTGCCGGTGGCTGGAGGTTTCCGTTGCTCATCGGGTTCTGGAACGAAAATGATTGGGTTATTGTAGTCATTTTTGGGTTATGAAGCGCAATTAGTCCTTTAAATGACTACGGTTCTGTAACCAGGCCTTTAACCAAATGCATTTGAACTACCATAAATGGTCCTTCAAAGGCCCAAACTCAGAATAAAAACATTCGGTAACTTACATGATGGGAATGCGACGACTGCACACTGTGAGGCCCATTGTGTACACTAAGCGGCCCATTATGGACGCTTTGCGGTCCGTTGTGCACGCTTTGCGGCCCATTCACGGGCAACTGGAATCCATCGGGAGAGACGGCTGAGCCCGGCGTGCCGCTCGGCTGCTGCTGTCCCATGGCCGCTTTTTGGTCGACGAAGCCACCACTTGACGTGGAGGGCAGTTGGTCGAACACGTCGGCGCCGAACACGTCCGCACCCAGGTCCAGCATGGGGTCCGTGTTCTGAAACTGGAATTATTACGGTAGGTCGGGGGTTCAGGGTAATTAGAAATGGTACAGTAAACCGTTGTGGGTTACGGTAGAGTCCTTAAACACTACGGAAACTTGAATTACAGTAAGCCAAAGGGCAAGTGAAAGGCAAAAAAAGTTACAATACCTCAGAATGCTACAATAGTTGGCCCAACCGCTACAGTAACCCAAAACAGCTAGAGGTCAATGTTACAGTAAGGTCTAACGGCACCGCACGTTGCAAAGTTAGAGTAAGCGAAATTCCCAAAGTCAAAGGTTACAGTAGGTCGGAATAGTAGGGTAAGTTACTGTATATAGTAGAAAAGTTACCGTAACCCCAAAGGTCAAGGGTACGGTATATCGGAATAGTACAGTATGCTATGTAGATACTGTAGTTTGCACAGAAGTTAGCGTAACCGCAAAATCAAGCCAGTAGTCGACACAGGCAGGGTTACGGTATTTATGCTAATTCGAGCGCGATAAGCAAGATACAGTAATCTATTTCAATCCATTACCGTAACCCCATGGGCTACAGTAATCCGCCGAAAACATACCTGGTGGCCGACAAATTGCTGCAAGGTATCCGTGTTCAAGTTGTCCGTGTTGAGATTTGAGAGGTCGTCCGGCGGATTCGAGTTCAGCGCCGGCGGCGTGGGGATCTGGAATACGGTATTACGATTGTAGCATGTTTACACAGTTTTTTTTCCCACAAATATTGGCTCGAAAGTTCGCTTTGCTGCCAATGTTTTGAAACAAAATGCCGAATGGTTTTTGGCCCTACTGCCGAATGTCGCACGGTTTTTGGGCGAGCTTCTGATTGCTGCAGGGTTTTGGTCCTACTGCCGATTGCCGCATGGTTTTTACAGAAAACTGCCGAAAGCCGCATGGTTTAGGTCCCCATTGCCAAACGATGCGCGGTTTTTGGTCCAACTGCCGATCGCTGCATGGTTTCCTCTATTCTCACCTGATTATTGGGAACCTGTCCCTGTGGCGGAGTGGCTGAGCTGTGGGCACTGCACGACGGTACTACCGCCGGCGACGGAATGCTTTGGAATTCCCCTCCAGTCGACGTGGATGGGCCCGACGAGCACGCGGGGTAAGCGGCCGCGGGCGGGTAGGCTTCGGCCGCTTGCGGTGGCATCATCTGCTGCTGCTGTGGTTGTTGTGGCTGCAGCGGTGGCGTTGGCTGTCCTCCTCCCATCATGTGATGTGGCGCCTGTGGTTGGAAGTGGGCCTGTGGTGGCTGCTGTTGCTGTTGCATCATCATCTGGTTGTGCTGGTACTGCATGAACTGGTGGTGCTGCATCTGTTGCCACTGATGTGGAGGCATTCCGGGAGGCATCATGGGTCCTCCTCCTAAAAATGATAGAGTTAGAGAGAGAGAGAGAGAGAGAGAGAGAGGTTGCTCTAGCGGCCTGCGGATGCATATCACTTTTTTTCTTTCCTTGGCTCTAAGCGGAATGGAAACGCCCTTTGGTTGACCAAAGGGGCCTGCGGTTGGGAAGACATCCTTCGCATAGGCAATAGACCTGGAAGCGGCCTTTGGTCGCCCCCACGCGGTTAAGAAGCGGCCTTTGGTATCCCACAGCGACCAAAAACGGCCTCTACTGATCCCCAAACGGCCTGCTGTTTCTTCAGTGGATTTTCGTTGTCTCCAGAGAGCTAAAACGGCCTTTGGTTGACACAAATGACCGTCAGCAATCCGAAGCGGTCTCTGGTTATCCCAAGCGATCTTCGATTTCTTCAGCGGCCTTTGGTTAGCCTAAGCGACCCAGAAGCGGCCTTTGGTTAGCTCAAGCGGCCCAAAAGCGGCCTTTGGTTGGCCCAAGTGACGTCGGCAATCCCATGCGGCCGTTTTTCAACGCGGTGAAGAAGCGGCTTATGGTTGTTTCAAGAAACCTAAAGCGGCCTTTGGTTGCCCCAAGTGACCGTCGCAATCCCACGCGGCCGCATGGTCGCCCTGCTATTGCTTTAGCGCCCTATGATTGTCTCACACCTATAGCGGCTTTGATTGTCACAAAGTCTTATGGGCGGCCTTTGGTTGTCCTAAGCGGCCAACAGTAGTGTAAGAGCGGCCTTTGACTGCCCCAAAAGTATTGGAAGAGGCTTTTTGCCGGCTTCCTCCCATAAAAAATAACCATTTTCCCGCTTCGCGAACACCATGAGTCGATCGAGAGCCGTTATCTCCGCTGGCCTTCGGCCACGAGCCACCTGCACGCTGACGAAGAGATTGTGATTCAGGGCGCGCTCCTCGCCGTGCTCGTCTTGATCACAACTGCGGCGCGGAAAACAAGAGAAAAACCGGAGCGGCGCTAATTTTAGAGAGAGATGGGTTCCTGTAAACAAGGAACCTCACTTGGTGAGGAAGTTCGAGCCGCTCTTCGGGCATCCGAAGTCGATGCTGTTGGAAATCTTCGAGTAATGTCGAATAAAGACACCACCTGCTTCAAAGGACAACCAAAGGCCGCTTCTAATCGGCCTGAGCCGGCTGCTTGTAGGCATCGAACACTACCGTCACCTACCGCTTCCGTCAACCTCAGGCCGTTGTAAGAGTAAATTGGTCATCAAGGCCGCTTTTAACTATCATAGTTCCTATAACCTACTTCATGAATCGAATAACTACCGTAATCTGCTACCGCGGCCATCCCAACCATCCTCAGGCCGCTTAAAAACCGCTCACTGACACAAATACCGCTCTGCAGGCGAGAATGATCATTATGCTTGTCAAGACCGCACCAGGCAATAGTATGCCGCTTGGCGGTCAAATATAACACAACTAGTAGACGAAGGCCGCACTGGGAAGCTTATAAGACTTTAAAGTGACCGCTTCTGGCAACCGTAGGCTGCGTTAACTTTCGTTTTTTTTTTCTGTAGGATGAGGCCGCTTCTAATAACAGTCGACCGCTGTTGTCACATAGCGCTAGGCATAGAGCCGCTTTGGAAAACCTTCGGCCGCCCGCGCTTACACCTTATACCGCCCGTGGTACCCTCAGGCCGCCTCAGAGGAGGGAGAAGATGAAAAAAACTCACTGGACAAGTCGGCGAATCCCTGACGGAAATCTTCCCTCCCACCTCCGTAGATGTCATCGTCGAGCTTTCGTTTCCTCGTCTCCTGCTGGAAAAACTGCATTTTCTCTCTCTATCGCTATCTCTTCGTTTCTCTCTTCACTCTCCATCTCTCTCTCTCTCTCTCTCTCTCTCTCCCAACTCACCCCTTTACTCGGCGCCGTTGTATTAAAAACCGGCGGCATCGTCGCCGAACTCTCCTTGGCCTTCTGCTCATCGGCCGTCTTCTGCCTCTGTGACTCCAGCCACCGTGCGTGCAGCGCGTGTCTCTCTTCGCTCTCCCTCTGCTCACGGAGCTTCTCTCCAGGTTCGCGGACTCGTTCCGCCTCCGCCTGCAGTTTCTTCCAGTGTTCCATGTTGAGCATCATCTTCTGCTCTTGTGATAGTTCCGGGCTGAAAATGAAGACATTTCCGATGGAACGAAAAGTCCCCGGGCTGGCCCGGGGTTGTGGGGAGCTTTATAAAACGAAAGTTTCAAAAGTTTCAACTGTCTAATGAAATGTTTACGGTTTCGGGTTCAAATCTCGCGCGCCGCCCCGAGAATGGCAGTGCTGGTTACCCTCTCATCCGCACCAAGAAACCAAAGCTCTCATCAATCGATAGCCTTTTGTCTATGCAAATGAGCGGTGCCATTAGGTGCCTGGCTGCGCTGCAATTGCAACTTTGATCGCAACTACTTGAAATTTGAATTTGAACGTGGCTGTAGTGAGATTTTCGGTCCCAAAGCGAAAAGATGAAACTTTGACTTTGGAAGGGGCGATATTCAAGCAGATTTCATCACACAGCGAAATTTTGGGACATTTCTACTTCCAACTGTAGAATGGGGACTACTGTAGCATACAGGCTTACAATAACAGCGAAACAACTGCACTTTCATCAAGTACACTGTGACTCGGGGGACCAGGTGTTTACCGTAACCAGCTCAAGTGAGATAAAAGTGCATTTGCGCGGATGACGTGCATTACGATAATCTATTTTGGGTCATGCAGCGATAACTGCTAACTTTTTCAGTTTTAGGGAATAAATTGGTAAAATATTGGGTCCTAGGACTGAATCTAAGGGTTTTGGGTCCCACAGCGAAAACTCCAGTTTTCACATGAGCGAAGGTGCATACGAAAAAGAAGTTTTTGAGGGATTTTTAGACCTTTAAACACCGAAAGTGCTGCAGAATCTTTGGTCTCAACGCGAAATTGGTTCCAACCAAAAAATTCTAACTTCTACATTTTACAGATTGAGAACAATAAATTGGAATATTATACGGCCCCAATGTGAATCTTCGAGTTTTCAAAGAGACCATAGCGAAAAAACCCATTTTCGCATAATTTGGAGACGAAATCGAAAGTTTCGGGGACACTCAGACCTTTAAAAACGCATAATGCAGCAAAACTGTGTGTCTCAACGCGAAAATTAAGCTCCAGTAGGAAACTTTGGAGTCGATAAATTTACTGTATATCCATCCCAAAAGACTTTAAAAGTCGCAAAATATAAATTTCTTAAAAGAGAACCGATAATTCCGGAGTTTTTACAGCAAAAACGCAACATTGTTTTCCATAAAGCCTTCCCTGTCGTGTTTTCCCATCCCCAAAATCGAATATCCTACAGTAATTCCAATTTCTTTGTAAATACTAGCCACTTTCGCACTTTTAGCCCTTAAATCGTCGCGTTTCCCGCACTCTTCCCCCGGAAACCCGTGAAGGGATCGTAAACCAGTGGCGCCTTCCCCGAACTGATAACACCGGGCGCGAGCTATGGATTTTCGTCAAATGGAACCTGATGGTCCCATTTTGCATTTAAATTTGAAGCATTTCAAACAATCCTTAGTCTTTTTGATGGAGAAAACCAACAAAAATGGGCGAAATCGGTGACAGATGGCTGGTTCGAGCACATCCGTTAAACCACCCATCTGCCACTATTTTAACCGTGATTCCGGCTGATTTTCACCAAATTTGGCATAAAACTACCGTAAAATAAGGATTTTCGGTTAGATAAATAGTGAAAATGACTCACATTGACTCTTCGCCGGCGTCGGCCGCTGATGGCGAGGCGACTGGTGGCACAGCCACCTGCTGCATCCTGGAATGCACACGTGTGTTATCAGTTGAGAACAGGGTGATGGTTTATTGAAAGCAAGGCCATGAGAGAGAAGGCTAGAAAGAGAAAATGAGGGTGAGGGAAATGGGTGAAAGAGTAAAGACAAGAAAATGGCGAAGAAATGGCAAAATCGGGGGAAAATCTGGCTCAAATGAAGCCTGATTCATAAGAAATACGATTGGAAGATTCCATATCGGTGAAATATTGGACAGAAATAATGAAAAAAGAACGTCAAAAGCAAGAAAATGTGAAATTCTGCAAACACGACATAGAAAACTTCGAAACCCCCAATAAATGAATCGAAAGTTTTTTCAACTATTTTGGGCGTTTTTTCTGAAATATGTGGAAAAATAACAAGAAATTTGTCGGGACTGCTAAAAATTATCGTTTTTAAGCCCAAAAACTCGAGAAAAATTCAAAACGAGAAAAAATGATTCGGTTCAAAGGAGTAAAAATACCTTTTAAATGACTAATCGTTAAATCCAATCGATTCCGAAAACTATCCAACTAAGTTTTAAAAAATTAAAGTATTCACAAATCTATTTTTAAAAGACTAACGAAAAGCCTGAAATTTGACGCTCCAATTCACATTTTTGAAATAAAGCTTGGCAACGAAAGTTAGACCTTTAAACTGGCGAGCACGTATTTTTCGAACATTTCTTCAATTTTTGTCCTTTTTAGCAGAAAAATAAGTAATTTTGAAGAAATTTTAAATATCGGCATAAATGGATGAAATCACATGAAAATTCTCATGTAGTAGTTGCCTTTGTGACAAAAAAGCTCTGATCGAGGGCGCGAGTCAAACGGACACAGTTCTCCCTCAATGACCCAGACAGCTGCTAAATCGATGCTACTGACCTCATTAGCATATGCAACGGCGACGTTGGCGGCTGCGGTCGAAAATGCGGCACCCAGGTGTTTGTTTGCGCATCTGTTCCTACTTTTGATGGGATTGAGGTGATTGTTTAGACAGGCAACAGAAGCCACGGTAGGGCCACAGCGCGGGGCCACAGCGAGAAGCCACGGGGGCCACAGCGAAAGGCCACAGGAGTGCCAACAGATGAAGGAACCCCGGGTTTTTGAAGGGTATTTTGACAATTTCGGAACCGGGGTAGCCCGAAAATCTCAATCTTTAAAATTTCCACCGCAAGAGAACCCCGACAGTCGCTTTTTTTCATCGCAACGTCCATTGATCGATTTTTCCTACATCGCCTAGCTTCAATTATGCCCCAAAATGGAAAATATCGATTTATCTCGTTTAAAATTCAGCCCTAGAACGAAACTTCAGCAATTCTTGGCAAAACTCCAACAAAAAGGCGCTTAGTACACCTGCACTTTTCCATTTCTTTTACGGAATGAGTACTTTGCACAAAAAAACTAGGTGTCCAACAAATGATTTTTCGTTAAAAATCGGAACCGGAAGTAATTAAAGTAGCTAAATCAATAAATATGTTAATTTACCGATTGAAACACCGGAAGTGCGGATGAAAAACGGGCTAATTTGAATTTTGGCGCGAAAATCCGCCTTCATTCAAGAGTGCATTGGGGTAAATATTCACATCACAAACCACGAAAAATACTTTTTAAAGGATTTGAAAATCATTGACGTTAAAGCTACAAAATTTGCTTTAATAAATTAAAAAAGATAATAATTTAAATAATGACCGGAATGACAGGAATGATTGGAAAAGTGCCGAAAAAGCGATTCTCGCGAGGAACAGAAAATTGCTTTCGAAAGAAATCGTGGGGATCTTACGCGTGCGTTAGGCTTTGGGCCTTAAATTGTTCTGTTTAATAATTTAAACTGTTTAAAAGGTAATTTTCATATATAAAAAGAGGGAGAGATAAAAATAGAGAGAAACTGGTGGAAGGAAAATGATTAAAAAAGGGGCAACCACCACTTTCCTCCGGAGTGCATTTTTGCGGTTTTATTGTTATTTTTACACTTAGTGTGCATAGCTTGAATAAAACAAGCTTTAAAACAAAAATATAAGGATTAGTGGTCTTAAAAGGATGCGATGGCTTGTTTTCTTGGTTGGCAAACAGGAATAGTGACCCGGCTCGGAGGGCGCGGGCGGCGGCGGTCGACAGGTCACCGACCTCCCCTAATTGCGCAGGGAAAAGTGGGGCACAAAGGAGAGAAGCAAAAAGGAGGTTGTTGTAGAAGGCAGTAGAGATATTTAGGTAAGTAGAGACGAATTATAGGTAGAAATGGGTAAAGGAATCGGCGGAAGGAGCGAGAGGAACACGCAAACAATCAGAGCGGCGCACATACTCGCCCCGGCGACGACGCCAGATGGACAAAACAGCGGAGGGCGTGTGCACTCGGGCGCCGAGAGAGACAGAAAGAGAGACAAGCATATGAGGAGGAGATGAGGAGAAAATAATGAGGAAGTCTCGTAGGGGCAGAATTTGATGAAAAGAGTCAGGGAATGCAGAAAGGAAAGTGAACAAGCAGGAGAGAGACCGAGAGATGGGGAGGGAGAGACATACAGAGAGGGAAAGAGAGCTAGCTAGAAAAGGAGGAATATACGCAGAAGCAGAAAAATTGTCAGACAGGCAGATAGAACCACCAAGATGCCGATTCGCAGAGATAGAGAGAGAAAAGGAGAGAGAAAAGAGAGAGAGAGAGAGAGAGAGAGAGAGGGAGAGAGAGAGAGGGAGAGAGAGAGAGAGAGAAAAGGCTGGCAACTAGAGCCGCACAAAATTCAATAGATGATTGAATTGGGAGGGCGGGTGAACTTAAAGTTAGGCGCCAATGGGCAAAAACACGAACATCGGAAGAAGAATAGTTAAGGGTTGACATAAGTACTGAGGGAGAGAAGATGTAGAGAGAGAGAGAGAGAGAGAGAGAGAGACTGAGACAGAGAGAGATACTTAGGAGGTTAGTGAGTGAGTGAGTGAGTGAGTGAGTGAGTGAGTGAGTGAGTGAGTGAGTGAGTGAGTGAGTGAGAGGAGAAAAGAGACAAAGAGAAGTTCTCTCCGTGCCACCTACTGATAGTGCCTCAAGTGTGAACGTTGTCTGTGCCGTCCTGTTTATCTCTCCTTTCGCTAGTAGTTATCAGTCAGCGCGTGTCACAATATTAGCCAATTCGCCACTTCCAACCCCGTAAAGTCGTTGATCAAAAGAAAATTGGAACAAAGCAGGGATTTCCTAGATTTTCCGCCCCAGCGGCTGAGAAAGTGAGTGAGCGAGGCAAGGCGACGGTAAACGTGAGAAATTCCCGTTATGAAGGTGGGAAAATTTAACTTGGTGGCCGTAACACAAGGAAATACAGAACAGAAAAGAGGGGAAAGTCGTGGAAAATAGTGACAGACGTCGTAAAAATCATGAAAAATGAATTGTTGCCTAATTCAATGCGAATTCCCACCGGGCGCTAGAATCAATCAAATATTAGGCACACGGAATGTGGCCACTGAAATACGATACAGCCAGTCGGCTGGCAAAAATGACGAAAAGGCTGGGTACCCCGGAAGAGAGAGAGAGAAAGAGAGAGAGAGAGAGAGAGAGAGAGAGAGAGAGAGAGAGAGTTAAGAGGGAGAGAGATATAGAGAAAAGAGAGAGAAGAATGAGGCTTAGAGTAGGCGTTTGACTCTCTGCCTCCCTGCCTGTTCATGAGAAAATCTGTATCTCTTTCTCTATCTATCTATCTATCTCTCCCTCTCTTTCTTCATCTCTATCTCTCACACACACAAACTTTCTCTCTTTGCGTATCTGTCTCTTTATCGTTATACATCTCTTTCTGGCTCTTTGTCTGTCTCGGTCCCTACTCGTCTTCTGCATATCTATAGCCTCTCTCTCCCATCTCTGTTTCTCTCCCTCTTTTCTTCTTTTCCCATCACGCTCTACCTCTTTCCTCTTCTCTGCCTCTCTGACGTTTGTTCTCAGTCTCCCTCCCGGTACTGAAAAAGAGATACATAGAGAGAGAGAGGCGAAGAGAGATGCCTCTGTTTCTCTATTGTTTGCGTACCTTCTCTCTCTCTCTCTCTCTCTCTCTCTCTCTCTCTCTCTCTCTCTCAAAAACTCCCTCTCTGGGCGTGTCCGTCTCTTACCAGTCGCTTGGCAGCAATTACCCGACTGGAAATTGAGCCTCGCGTTTTTTTTGCGAATTCTCGTCACCCGGCACAAGGAAAGAGTGAAGGAAAAAATTAATTGCCTCGGTGTGTAATTTCCCTTAATCATCGGAACTAAACGCGTTTTCAAAAGTGGTAGAAGAAGCATTAGAAGAATGCCCCACAGCGAAATTGGCCTCCCAGGGCGGGAAGAGAGGTTTCTGATGTCTGTTTCTATAAATTGCCCTATTTTATTGTTCATAAGAAGAATTTTACAGAAGAAAGTGTACGAAAACACAAAAAATGGTGTTGTAATAGAGGGCAAAAGCTGCCGAAGTGGAGAGATCCGGAAGACAATGCGCCATTAGCATAAAATGGCGCAACAGCTGCTTGCCTGAGCCTGCGAGTGCAGGAAAACACGAGTTCAAAGCACATAAACACACAATATCAACCAGTTCGCTTTTTGGAAACAAATTTAAAGCAGTTCTCTGTGCCGCACGATTCATCAGACTGCCCCCGCATAGAATTTCCGGCGCCCGGTTAGCTCAGTCGGTAGAGCACCAGACTCTTAATCTGGCTGTCGCGGGTTCGAGCCCCGCATCGGGCTTACGTTTTGCTTTTATTGAAACGTTTTGTTTTTTTTTCAGTAATAAACCATGCAAACTGCTTTAAAATGTTTTTTTAGCCTTTTCATCGTAACTATGTAAAATTTGAGCGTTTACTGGGTAATAAGAATTGTCAAAGGAAATGGGTTTGGGGGGGGGGAGGTGTTAGCCGTGAAAACACATTTTTATACAACAATTGCATAGTTTCGTAAAATATCAGCCCATAAAGTTATTAACGTCTTTAAGATAAACAAAGTAAGAAATAAATTGCAAAACTGTCGGCAAGTGGCTGTAAATTTATCGGGTGCGTCTCGCGTGCAGCGCTGTTTTTCAGCGTTCTCGTTCTTTGTTTGTCAACAACAGGCGGTGACTGTTTTCCGGCCTTGTTCAAGTGATGTTTTGGCGGGAGTTATTGGAAAAATGTTGTGTTTTTTAGGAGGGAAATCCGCGGAATATTGTGTTTCTATGGGTGTGGTCAACGCACGCAGCAATTTCGGCTGGTGTACAAGAGACTGCGTTGATGAAAACAGCGGCGCCCGGTTAGCTCAGTCGGTAGAGCACCAGACTCTTAATCTGGCTGTCGCGGGTTCGAGCCCCGCATCGGGCTTATATTTTTGCTTTGCCTACTTTTACAAGAAATCATACAAAGAACGGGAAAAACTTGTGTTTAAGTTTTTGACACCGTCGTACATGACAAAATGATGTAGAAAGAAATTGGAGTGGCAGAGGCAAAGAAAGAGTAATGATATAATAAAAGAGACAAATGTAAGTGGTGGTTTGGGCTAGATATAGTTGTCTCTCTGTCAAAACAGTCATCGGCTGCCGTAGCCTCCCTTAGCGGAGGGATAATTGCGCAAGCCGCCGGTGCCGGCTGTGTCCAAATTAGCCGCCGACGATCCACCACCTCCCTCTCTCTCTCTTTATCGATTGATCAGGGGGGGACTGTGCGTGTGTGTTTGGTGCGTATGTGCCATCGACACATTACTAACAGATGTCCGTGAATCGCAAGAAAAGCGAGCGCCGCTTGCTGAATAACAGGCACACTCAGCGCCTACCTGGGGCGCGGCACACCGACCGGAAGGTTGTCACTAAGAGGGAGAGAGACGAAAGTGAGGTCGGAGAGAGAGAGAGAGAGAGAGAGAGAGAGAGAGAGAGAGAGAGAGACGAATGACTCAAATGTCATAAGAAACCGTTAAACCTCGTTTCTCCCCTCCCGCTGACATCGTTTTTCAAGCGTGACACCGTAGGCGAAGGGCGTGGCTGCGCGACTGCTAATACCGGTCAAGCCCGGAGTTCGCCGGAGGCATGATATCACGAGGGCTTAGAAAGTGAAAGAGGGATAGAGATAGATAGAGAGGAGAGAGATAGAGAGACATAGAGACAGAGAGACAGAGAGACAGAGAGACAGAGAGACAGAGAGACAGAGAGACAGAGAGACAGAGAGACAGAGAGACAGAGAGACAGAGAGACAGAAAGACAGAGAGACAGAGAGACAGAGAGACAGAGAGACAGAGAGACAGAGAGACAGAGAGACAGAGAGACAGAGAGACAGAGAGACAGGGAGACAGAGAAGGAGGAGAGGAGGAGAGGAGGAGAGATGACCGAAGTAAGTACCTTAAGGTCTTTAAGTCCTTAACGCAAAAGGCAATCGCTTGGCAGGTGAGCGGCGCGTCATTCGGGTGCGATCAAGGGCAGTCGCGTGTGGCCGTGGGCGAGGAACAAGCTGTGGTGGCGGTGTTCGCGCGCCGGCTCCTTTGATGTGGCGGACGCACAAAAACGGGCGAGGTGCTCGCTTTCGGCCGAAGGAAGACTCGTTGGCGGACGGATGCTAATGACGACGCGACGGAACGGGCGCTGACACTCAAAACAGCAAAGTTTCTCTTCTGCAAAGGAAAGCAGAGATTGCAGCGACAAGTTTTTTGTACAAATTGTGTTACAACGTCGAGGAAAATGATTGAAATGTGCTTTTGTTCTTCACTTCAATGAAACCAAAATGGAATTCACCGGGCGCGACTCGAAACCACGACCGTTAGATTCATAGTCAGATGCTCTACCGGCTGAGCCATCCTAGCGTTGCTCGGGCGATTCAAACTGAACAGCGCTCTATTGAAAAAGGAACAAACATTACAAATGAGCATATAAAAGTGCGATTACCAATTATTAGATTCCGCAATTAGATGAAAACTGCCATCAAAATAGCTAGATTTAGATTTTTTGTAAATATTTTCAGCAAACTTCAATTAGTTGAATAAAAACATACCTACTTTCGCTGAAACTGGACCGAAACTGTCGCCTAATTCTAGGCACCCCGATGGTCTCTTAAAACTGAAAGTCGTCGTTTTAAGGATTTGGGAGTTTGGAAAAAAAGAAACAAATGAAAAATTCAAGACAGAAATGGATAAAAAGCAGAGAAACTGCCATTTAAAGCAAAGCAAAAACGTAAGCCCGATGCGGGGCTCGAACCCGCGACAGCCAGATTAAGAGTCTGGTGCTCTACCGACTGAGCTAACCGGGCACCGTCGCAGAGGTGGGCGCGCTTCCTGATATGATGCCATGCCATCGCATAGCTGAACACGCATTTGTAGCCTTAAAATTTGCAAAATGAGAGGTTTTTTTTTAATTGAACATGACTAGGGTTAGTATTCTACGAGTGTCGAGTGTATATGCAGCCCACTCATCGAACAAACTTTGTAAATTAGCAATTTTATCTTTAAACAAAACAAAAACAAATAGCCTACGTGCTAAACAAGGGGATAATACTGTGAAGAGGTTGGCTATGCTAATACCATCAACAACACTCGGCCGTACGATAATTATCCGCGCGGATGCGCAGGTGTCTCCCCCTTAATTGGGCTGGGTTAACGGTCATCCCCCCGGTTGGTTGGCTGACGATTGTCATAACAGTTTTATAAGGGTCAATCGATACACCGGAAATTTTAACTCACAATATTTCGAGTTCAAAGAACAAAGTTGCAAGTTCTGCGTCTCGAAACGAATGTTCCAATTCGACGTTTGCACGTGGCGCCATTTTACGTGAACATTGACATGCGCGGCGACACAACTTGCGGCGCCCGGTTAGCTCAGTCGGTAGAGCACCAGACTCTTAATCTGGCTGTCGCGGGTTCGAGCCCCGCATCGTGCTTACTTTTTTGCCTTGGTCTAACTATCACAAAAAATTAAATCTTACAAGTATTCGGATTTTTTTAAACATGAAAATTGGAGAAATACTCGTTTCTGATGAATTTTGCATAATTACACAACTAACATACATACCTAAATGGTTTGCATACTTGGTTTGTTGTTTTGTTCTAAGGTCCCGCGCCGATAAATTTTTTGAAGCGGGCCCGCTCGTGCCCCCTTATAAGCCCAGGTTCTGGCAAATTCCGAGAACGCTTGTGGGTTTTATAAGTGCCAAAAAACAAATCAAAAATGGAAGAAAAACTTCCAAAAAGTTCAAAAATTTCCAAAATTCTGCCAAAATCTGCGCAATTTGTCACTGGAGGCGCGTAAATCGCGATGTATCATCTGTAAAAGCAAACAATTAGGTCGCTGCGGCGGCAGCCGGCCGGCGGAAGACTTGCACCTAGAGCTATTAAGCAGCGACGGCGACCGAGATTTATGGGCCGGCGGTCGGCGGCGAAGGAAAGGAGGAGGCCAGCTGATCCGATCGATGGCCTAGAGTTAGCCGATTGACAAATTCATTAAAAATCATGTTAATTTGGCAATTTTGAGCAAAAACTGCCGAAAAGTCAATTTTCAAGCTCAAACTATACATCTTTCTGCAGCGAGTCTGAAAACCGTGCGGCAAACGGCAGTAGGGCGAAAAAACGTGCGGCATTCGGCAGGCGCCCGAAAACAGTGCGAAACGGGCTTGTTATGAGAAGTGCTAATAAAAAAAAATCAATTATGCGAGCTACAACTTAACTGCTCCTGGGGCTTGTCGGAGGCATCAATTGCGCTAACCTGCCAGATGTTGGAAAGCGGCACCAGAGTGAGGAGCCCGGGCTGGGCTCACAAGTAAAATTGTAGTATAGGAGAAAATGGTGAAAATAGACTTTTGTAGCGGAGTTGTGTCGTAGGTGGTAGTGACGTTGGCTCTGAAAAGGAGACATTTTGGACTGTGAAGGGTAGATATTTCAAAATGAAGAGAGAGGGAGAGAGATAGAGAGATAGAGAGATAGAGAGATAGAAAGAGAGAAGGAAGGGAGTGATGACAGAAAAATGGAAACAAACAACATCAAAGTCGGTAACAATGTGTTGGGCAATAAATCATTAAGCGGAAGCAGTGGTTATGAAAAATGCGCTGCTCGTCTCGGACAGCCGTGTCAATACAGCAGATCAACGCATAAAGATACGGCGAATGGTATGGTTCATTACACAGGCAGAGGTGGTCTTCGAAATGAGGACCTCACGGGGAGACATCTCAAAATCTCGAAAACCTCCTCACTCACTCACTCACTCACTCACTCACTCACTCACTCACTCACTCACTCACTCACTCACTCACTCACTCACTCACTCACTCACTCACTCACTCACTCACTCACTCACTCACTCACTCACTCACTCACTCACTCACTCACTCACTCACTCACTCACTCACTCACAAGCCCTCTTACTTCCTAAAACAAAACAGATCGAGGATAGCCGATCGATGGCGACGTGTGTTGACCGCATAATTTCCAGTTGTGACTCGCGAGTTAGGAACCGGAATGATTAGGCTGGTGCAGACCGCTAGCAGCCATATATGCAAATGCGACCTCGCCGGTCAGGATGAGGAGGCGACATACCGTAATTGCGGTCAAACTATCAAAGACACAGAAATCTAACTCACACAAGCCTCAAAACCTTATTTAGCGACTAATTATTGAGATATAGCAGGGTGATTGCGAAACTAGGTAGTTCCAGGCTCCGTTAACTACTTAGAAGTGCGAAGAGAGAAGGCTTGCCTCTAGGCTCTAAATGGCATTGAAATCCACCTCGGATCAGGCGGCGCCCTCCCATTCCCCGAAGAGACGCATTTTGTGTTGACTTCAGCTGACAAAAAGAAGGTGGGCGCCAGGCCAATTCGACCAACTGGGAGTGGTATTAGAGAGATACAGAAAGGGAGAGATATGAGAGAGACAGGTAGAGAGAGATTGTGTGTGTGTGCGAGTGTGTGTGTGTATATGTATGTATGTGTGTCTGTATGTATGTGTGTGTATGTGTGAAGGCAAGATAGAGAGAATGAGATAGAGAGAGAAACAGAGATAGAAGAGTAACGTATACACCTCCGAAACAGACTATCGTATAAAACTGAAAGAGAGACGAGACAACCACAAGAAACGAACAAAATCAGCTGATTCACCGCGGTCCCGGCGCCATTTTCGCAAGTGTACACACATAACTTTTAGAAGGCAATCGATCGTTTAGGCTTCTGTTCGGAACTAATCATAGGTTTGATTGATAGTGAGATTCTTAACCAGGTATGATTGCTTTAGTTGCCATACTCAAGGCTTGAATGCGAAAAGCGTGCAGCTAATCGCGGTGGGACCAAAAATGGGAGTTTGACCGAAAATCATGCAACATTCGACAGTTGGACCGAAAACCGTTCGGCACTCGGCAGTTGCGCGCAAAACCGTGTGGCATTTGGCGACTGCCTAGAATCGAGTTGCAATTAGTATTGATTGATTGTTCCAGTTTTCCGTATAGGACCTCTCACTCTCCCAATCCCCTCCCAATGAGAAGTGGACACAATTGGACCGAGATGGGTCGATGAGATGGCAGCCGGGAAAGGAGGGAGGGCGGTAGGACGAAGCGCATAATGACTCTTGCTCACTTGTGGCCAATATCTCGGCGTATGGAGACACAAAAACAAACATTGTTATTTCGGCCGCCTCTAACTGCCTTCTCTCGGATCGAAGCGGCGCGACGACGGCGGAGTGAGATAGAGGGGAAACAAGGCAGCGGTTAATTGGTGGAGTTTCGGGAGCGGGGAGTTGGGGTTATTAATGATGGGAATGTTTAATTGAAGAATACCTGAAGTTCTACTGTCTTTTAGTACATGTTCGACAGTTAGAAGATTTTCCCGAAAGAAAACTGCTTGAAGTGGAAGAAAACCGACTAATAACTCTTAGGCTAACCTAAGGCCGCTCGTCTAATCTCGAAATATTAGGCAAGCTAAGGCCGCTCGCCTGATCTTATTAGGTAACCTAAGGCCGCTCGGTATGGAGGCGGATGGCTTCTTGGAGACATACCTTCAAGACTCAATGTACCTCGTTTATTGCTCTTTCAGCAGCTTGTGGAAAGTCCCAGAAAACAACCTTCGACCGCCTAGATACGTGGCACAGTTTGGGCTTTCGGCACTTCGTTAGGGAGCCTACGGTCTTACGGGCTAGCGGAATGCCACAAGTACACGACGGCGGCCGAAGACCTCAGCAGTGCGCGCAAAAACGAGATGCGTGACACGTTTTTCGCCTTTCCAGCAGCTCCAGAAAACTCACATACGCAGCACAGATTTTACTTCAGTTTAAAAGTTGCTCTCCTTCTTAGGAAGTTCATGAGGAAGCCTTCTAGAATGCGGCCTGCAGCTATAGGTATGTGATGTGTGCGGCCGAAGGTCGCAACAGTGGGCTGCACACCGTATAGACAACTTTCAAGACTAATGATTGAAACATGTTATGGAAAAGTTGGATAGTTTTGTTAGTGAATATTTCAAAGGAAGCTTGAAGGTTATGATATAGAAATGCATTTGTGGTTTACACTGGGACTGTATGAGAGAATGTCGAATATGTCGAACAGAGGTCCGAGGTTGTAAGCAGTAGATCAGGTAGATGATATATGAGGTAGAAAATGTAATTGTAGTGTGATAAACATCGAGAAACCAAAAAATTCGGGTGCGGAGACAGAAAGTGTGCCAAAAAGCTATTTTCCCTGTATATTCGCTTTCGACTACTGCTGAAAGCAGAAACGTCTGCGAGAGGGTGCAAAATGGGTGTCTAACTCATTTTCGAATACCC
Source organism: Oscheius myriophilus (assembly GCA_964057215.1). Lineage (NCBI taxonomy): Eukaryota > Metazoa > Nematoda > Chromadorea > Rhabditida > Rhabditidae > Oscheius > Oscheius myriophilus. Next base: position 5,252,758 of record OZ059904.1, read on the forward strand.
AAATAACTTGCGTAAATAGGGAAAGATACATCGTGACATTTTGAGTGAAACATTGGGTGGAAGGGTAGGCTTCCTTTCAAAAGAGACCAATTTTGGATAGGGAAACAGAGATTGCTTGGAATTTTAAATTCTTTCTTTAACGACCGGTAAGCGCCCTATGCGGCCGCAGGCTGCCCGCTAGGCGGTCGTGGAGTGAGATTGGAATTACAGAACTACTAAATTATAGCTGTCGCCAAATTGGAATCATGCCAATAAAATTAGAATGTTCCAGTGATCCTCTGTTGACATTGAAGTTCTTAGTCTAATCAGTAGACGACAGAGCATGATTTGCACATTTTCGCAATTAGCATATGATTTCATTTTGGCGACAGGTATACAGTGTAGGCTTCCGCATAGATAAAGCTCTCAGCAGGATGGGTTTGCATTGCGCGAACAAGCAACCAAAACGTATTCAAGTCCAAAAATGCCTCTGCTAACCTTGAGCATGGCTGGACAGGGAGCGTTTGGGGGGCTCAATTCGTAAGCCCCCCAAATGGTGCCTTAGAGGCAACGAAAGACTATTTTCAATAAAACGCGGCATTACGTAGGTACCGCAAGCATCTCACGTCCACCTGTGACCTTAAGTCTCTGTCTTTGTATGCCTCTCTCTCTCTCTTTCTCTCTCTCTCTCTCTCTCTTTCTAGTTTCACCGCCTCTGTCTCGTTTGCATAGTCTGTTTCTTTCACCTCCGCATTACGTTCTCAGGTAACCCGGAACCTGCGCCTCAAAACCACTCTCTTCTCTCACTCTTGGCGCCGTGGCTCGCGAATCCATGCGTCGGGTGATTAAGGTCCGGCCGGCAGAAAGGGCGCCGCCGTGGCTGCCAGAATGTGATGTCGATCGGCTGGAATTATAAATGAAATTGAGATGTCCGCCGACGCTTCGAGTAGGCGGTTCCCCTCTTGAATCAGACACAGAGAGGACACCTCTCCAAGAATTGGGAGGGAGATCACGCGCCGCCTTAAAAAAGATGTCCTGTGACGAAAAGAGAGCCGAGATGGAGAAAGAGTCAAAAAGGAGAGTTGCCGAAAACACGGAGAAATATGAGAGCTATACGCGCGGTTGTCGCACATCTCGCCTGCCCGCGCTAACACCACAATTGGAGTGTTTGTCTACGGAGGGAGGAGGAAGAGGAAGGCAGGGAAAGGACACAAATAGGATACAAAGATATTTGAGGAAACAAGAAAGTACTAGCGGAAGAAGGACAGATAACCTTGCGGTCGATTTGATAGAAAACATGGTTAGCTAAAGTGAAAATGAAATGCGGTGAAAATAGAAAGATGGGTGAAAGTCACACACACTCACACACTCACACGCTCACACGCTCACACACTCACACACTCACACACTCACACACTCACACACTCACACACTCACACACTCACACACTCACACACTCACACACTCACACACTCACACACTCACACACTCACACACTCACACACTCACACACTCACACACTCACACACTCACACCTCTCTCTCTCTCTCTCTCTCTCTCTCTCTCTCTCTCTTTGTTGGTTGTGTGAGAGACAGCGAGAAAGAGAGACAGGTAGACCGAGCCATAGAGAGACGTATAGATATAGAGAGTGAGAGAGAGAGACAGAGAGACAGAGGTGAGGGAGAGAAAGGGGGGGGGGGTAAGCTTTGATGAGAGATTCGTTCTCTCTCTCTCTCTCTCTCTCTCTCTCTCTCTCTTTCTCTCTGTCCCTCTCTTTTTTACAGATCCTTAAAGCGACCGGTCTCTGTGAACAACCGTTTCCTGGAGCGGTGTTGGAAAATAACATTTCAATTGGAATGGCGCAATTAGCATACTTCTCATTTCCGTTTCGAAAAGCAGGCTGATGGTCCCTTTAATAGAAGCCACAGATTCGTGATATTTCCTAGAACTGCCTTCGCGTGTGGTCAATTATGCGTCTGGCTCACTCTGTCTCTACAAATGGCGTCTGAGAAAATAAAGCGGCGGAGGGCAGGCGCCATCATGTGGCCGAGCTATGCAAACAATATGAAAACGCGACCATCTAACTCGCGGCTTTCCGTTCGAATGGCCGCCGCACAGGAAAAAAGTCTGCCCCCTTTGCAGGCCGAACGCCTCCCGAAAAGGCCTTTCTCTCACTGCCTCCAAAACGGCCAGTTTTAGCCAAAAGCCTTCAGATAAGCTACGAAACCAAAAACTTTTCCAAAATATCCAGGAGTTGTTCAAAATCGAGGCACAAAGTGAGGCATAGCGCGTTTGAAGGGGATATAATGTCGTTATGTGGCGCCGCCGCCGCCGGAGGAAGGAGACCACCTCGACATCTGCGGCAGAGGGAGAGGGCAATAGAGGAAGAACATCGAACCGGTGTAAACAATCGGGATATGCGCCCGGCGCCGATTTGAGTCAGGGGAGAGGGCCCTCGCACATGCTAATGCAAATAGCAGAGACAGAGAGAGAGTCATACTGGGGTTCAAGCCGAGGGTGAGAAACATTCTCAACAAAGCGAAATGACGAATCCACTGGATAACCACTACTTTTTAAAGTTTAGTGTTAAAAATTATGGCAAAAGTTCATAGGGACTTCGTTTCGCGCGTGGTACAAGAATGACAACGACGCCAATTGCAGCGCTGCCCGGTTAGCTCAGTCGGTAGAGCACCAGACTCTTAATCTGGCTGTCGCGGGTTCGAGCCCCGCATCGGGCTTATCATTTTTGCTTTCTTTGTTTATGCTCATAATCGCGTTTTTAAAAGCAGGGAAGCTTCTTTTCTATTAAAAACTTTTTTCTGAGAAATAGAGTGAAAAACAGAATTCTCAGAACATTTTCCATGACACAGTTTTTCAGGCTGTATCATCGAAAACTGTTTCCCTTATAATTTGGTCAAATCAATTAGGTATAAGAAATAATAAAAAAAACCATTTTATTAAGAGAAATACACCGAAAAATGAAGATACAGAAACATGGGCGAGGGTGGATCCGAACCCTGGTCACTGGTAGAGCGCGCGCCACTCTGCACTGCGTCACTTGAACAGCAGGCATTTCAAGTTGCGATAAACACGTTTTTTGGGTTTTTTAACTGACTTCGCGCTCAAAAAGGCATAAAAATCTTAAAATTTAGGGCGTCGACCCATTTTTCAAGACAATGGAAGAATATGTATGTTTAAAACCGGTGTTAAGCCTATTTTTGTAACAGGAAATATTGTTAGTGAAATGTTATGTCTGGTAAAACAAAAGAAACATGTTTTCCAAAGTGCAGGCACAAAAATCTATTTCTGGTAATTTTCCGGCTGGTCGCGTGAACGTGCGAGACGCCCCAGGGGACGGGCGTATGTTTCGCTTAATCCATGGGAGCGGCCGAGAGAGAGAAGAAAGGGGGAGAAAAACCGAAAACGGGAGAGGAGGACGTCCTCCAGCAATTTCAGTTATCTCGGAGGGCCGCCGCCGTCGGCCAACACCTCATTATTCCGCAGTCGCGGTTGAGCGACGGCGGGGAATGAGAAGAGCCAGAAAAAAGAACAGGCTGCATAGTTATTAGATGGAGATCGGAAGTGGGAAGTGAATGGCGAAGGGCATAGACATGGAGGAATTAGGAAAAAATTGTAAAAGAGAGAAAAGTTAACGAAAGCGTTGGAATTTTTCGCAATTTGCCTGAATATTCGAGTAAAATACCTCTACCAATGTTGGGAAAAGTAACCATGTTCACGTAAAATTGCAAGATCCCGAACGCCTGGCGCGACTTCGACGTGCCAGGTTACGACATTAGTCTTAAACAGAGTAAAAGTGATATTATTTTGGCCAGTTTTTGAGGTATTCCGGTAAAAAACTTTAACATTAGTGACTTTAGCCAGATTCTATCGATTTCAAGGGCGAAAAGTATCCGTTTTTACGTAAAATTGCAAAAACGCGGGCATCTGGCGCGCCCGCGACGCGACCGCGCCGCGCTTGATTGCACCATTTACCACCATTCCATCAGAAGCTACGGCAACATCGGTATCATTTTGTTTCATTTTCAACAGAGAATTTAGTTTTTTATTTATTTTTTTAATGTTATATTTTACTTCTTTCGGTAAACATCAAAAAGAGTGCGATCGCGATGCGACCGCACTGCGTCCTAAAGCATCTAGCGACTAACACTATCAAAGCAACAAAGATGAAATTTTACGAAAATTAACCATTTTTTTGGTACATTTGTAAAAGCGCGCGAGCCAGGCGCCAGCCCGATTGCGACATTTGGCGTCATTCCAGAAGAAGCCGTGGAAAAATGGGTATCATTTCAGCTAGTTTCTTATAAAGAATCAAGCTTTGTAGTAAAAAATGGTAATTTTTCATCTTTCTGCTTAAATTTTCCAAAAAGATTGCTTGTCAGTCACGTCAAACCACCCGTAACGCGACCGCGCCGCGCCAAAATATCGTTTAGCGACCATTATACCAAAGCAAAAAGAAAAACAGTTTTTTTAACGGAAAATGCTAGTTTTAATGACAATTTTGTGATTGTGCTCATTTTATCGCTGATGTACCAAACAAATAGAACAAGTGGGGGGCATAATTAACATTAAGCAGTAAAAATCGCCAAAGAAAACACCAGGAATTCCAACAAAGGAAGACAATAATCAAATTTCCGAGCAACAAGTCGTTAAATAGTAGCGAAATCACATTTTTGTACCGGTGACGCCGCCCCCGTGCGCCCCCGACGAGGAAAACTCATTTCGTGACGCGTTTTAATATAGAAAAGGCGGGTTTAGCTCTGCCGCATAATAGAGGCAACCGCCTACAAACAACAGGTGGACCCGGATATGTCAAAAAAGGCTTGAAAGTGTGTAAATATGAATGTTTGTAGTTTGGAAGCAAAAATTAACCAAAAAATAGATTAAAAGTGTGATGGGAGGGGGTAGCCTTCTGCGCGATATGAGTTCGGGGTATGAGAGCAGAAATCAGTTGGCAGTTTGATATGTGGAAAATTCTAAGATGAAAGACACCGCAAATTGAGAAAAGGGCAAAAATGATCCTTCTGATCCTTTTGACTCATGGGGAGGTGGGGGCTGCCATTCGAGAAAGGTGATCAAAGATGGGATTACAAATCTGGCTCGACAAAAAAGGTGTTTATTGCTTAATAATTTGCAGAATTTGCATCCTTTGAGAGAGAGTGAGTGAGAGAGAGAGAGAGAGAGAGAGAGAGAGAGAGAGAGAGAGAGAGAGAGAGATAACCTGATGGGGTAATCGGCATAAGGCAAATGACTCGAATGAATTAGAAAACGGGCAAGAGCTATTTAGAGAAAAAAAAAAAACGAAACCAACAGGAAATGAGAAATGCAGAAAGCGAGCTCTCTGCGAGTGCTGCGAGTGCGATACCTTGCGAATCAAAGGACAAGATGATTCAGATGCCGATTTTGGCGGCGCTGTCTATAGTCTGTCTGCCAAGATGAGACTTTAAAAGATGGAGAGAGAGAGAGAAAAAGACAGAGAGATACAGAGAGATACAGAGATACAGAGATAGAGAGACAGAGAGACAGAGAGACAGAGATACAGAGATACAGAGAGACAGAGAGACAAAGAGACAGAGATACAGAGAGACACAGAGACACAGAGACAGAGAGACAGAGAGACAGAGAGAAATAGGTAGAGACAGAGACATAAATATAGTGTAAATTGAGGTGAAACACGGGTGACACGCGCTACGGTTAGATTCGGCGCACTGATTAGACATTCGGGAAGAGGCGTGAAGTGATCCAAACAGAGGACTGTGGCCGCCAGTTTCTGACCCATCGGTGCGTCTGACGAGAGATAATGCGGCGGGCGGAGGGCATGAAGAGGACAGAGAACACCTGCACACGCGACTTGGCCGCCGAAATACCAACAATACAGGCGCAATGCATAGGGCAGACACGAGAGGGTCATCGGTGGCCAAATTAGTGACAGATAAGGCAGGGAGGGGAGGATCCGGAGAAAGAGGCTGAGAGAGAGAGAGAGAGAGAGAGAGAGAGAAAGACATGGAATATCTGGGGAGGTTACAACTTGCATTAAATGGAAATCTTCTTAAAACGGCTTTTTGTAGCAACCAGCACTTCGAGAAAGCGGAAATGGCGAAAAATGCAGAACAAAACGCTTTTTTGGACAAAAAGCCAAACAGATATAACAGATATAACAGATATAGGCCCCAATGCACAGAAGTGTATTTTGGGCTAAGCCCGATAGTTGAGCTGCGCTAAATGAAATTGTAACGAATCAGAACTTCTTTCATGTTTTTCAACCTGCGCATAGCCCATAGAGTTCTGATTTGACACAGTTAATTTCCCATGTTGTTTTTAATTCTCAGACTGATGTGAGTCGTATTTTGGTGTAAAGTGAGTTGTCACCCCTTCATTATACTGATTCAGGGTAAAACTGTGGAACTTAGATAGAGCCGATGCTTGATTTAGTTATAAGGTTGGGCCTCATTACTGAATTTTTGGAACCCAGATAACCTGGGCTCACATATCTGGACCAATAATATCTGGACCACACATATGTGGACCACACATTTCGAGGACCACACGTACATCGACCAAACTTAGCTGGACCACACGTATCTGGACCACAGGTTTCTGGACCACACACATCGAGAACCACACATATCATGGATCACACATGTCTTGGCCTCACATATTTGAACCACAGGTTTACCCATATATAGACCACACATAAATCGACCAAACATGTCTGGATCACTCATGTACATATGATGGACCATAGGTTTCTGGAGCACACCTATCATGGACCACACATATCGAGGACCACACATATATAGGCGTCGCCAAACGGAAATCTTATGCTAATTGCGAAAACATGCAAAGCATGCTCTGTCGACGATTGATTAGACTACGAATTTCAATGTCAACAGAGCATCACTTGAACATTCTAATGTTATTGGCAAGATTCCAATTTGGCGACAGCTATAAACCACAGGTTTCCGGACCACACATGCATGAACCACACATAACATGGACCACACATCTATGGACCATGCATATCGAGGACCACACATATCTGGGCCACACATCGTGGACTAACACATGACGTGGACCACACGTATCTGGACCACACAGATCGAAGACCCATTTCTGGACCACAGGTCAAAGAAAAGTGTCTTAATTTGGAATGGCTCCGGTTAAGTGAATGGAACATTGAGACATTTGATAACCAGCAACACTTTGTATGACTTCCACATTGAAATTCGGTGTAAAAACATATAGAAAGATGTACAAACTTTATCGAGTTCTACCGAAAAAATGTCTTAAACGACACCTCATTTGATTAAAGAGTAAATGTGGTAGGTAGGGAGGGATGGATAAAATGAGAGGTACACAGAGAGGGAAGAATAAGAGAAGATACACAGAGAGAGATAGAGAGAGAGAAAGAGAGAGAGAGAGAGAGAGAGAGAGAGAGAGAGAGAGAGAAAGAGAGATGGACACTGAGTTGTCTCACTCACTCTCGATCTAAGTCTACGATTGAGTTGTGACATTTCGAGATCATTTGAACTTTTCACGATTTGGCTCATTACTCTAATCGACGGTTTCTGCTTTATGCTATCACTATTGCACTATGTTGCTATTCCCGTTGCACGGCCGCTGACATCAGCGGTCGCAATTAGAGACAACAAAAAGTCGGCGGGCTCCGTTTTATGCCTTCCAGCATCTCTAGCGGAAACTAATTTCTCAAGGAGGGATCTTTTGCCTCTCTCTCTCTCTCTTCATTCCACCGGGAGAGAAACAGGATAAGGTTCAGATTGAGGATATAAATGGAGGCGCGACGACGATTAGCGGCCGCCGAGGTAGTCACCCAAATGGCGGTCGCGCCCGGCCACAACTTGCACTCGCGCCTTTTTTTGAAAGTGATCGAGGTCGTTTTTCCGATCAAGGGTGGTTTTATGAGTACGTGGAGCAATGTAGAGACAAAAGACAGATTGCGGAGAAAGGCGCGAAGAAGAGAGACAAATGATTGAAGAAGAGCTACTTTTTTCACTTAAAATTAGAACTTTTAGCACTTTCAAGCAAGGAAATAAGTCAGGAGAGCAAATTAAAGATCAAAGTGTTCCGAAACGGCAGAAAACGAGGTAAAACTTTCTGAAAATCAACCGATGAGTGAACCGATGGATTTGTTTGTGAAATGGGGCAATTTTGACGGTGATAGTTTGATCAGAAATTACGAAGTAGACAGTTGAGAATGGAACGATGACAAATGAGAAAACTGCGGCAGAAAGCCAAAATAACCAAAAGTAAGGCGGAAATGCGTAGTGTGATGATTGCTAGGCGACAACACGTGTACTTAGCAGACGCGGGCGCCGCCAACACCGCTGGGGATATAGCTCAGTGGTAGAGCGCTCCCTTAGCATGGGAGAGGTCTGGGGTTCAATTCCCTATATCTCCAAAACATTTTTGCACACTTTAGAAAGTAGGATAAACGTCTTTTTAATACAAAATCAGTAAATTTTTTTACCATTATTTTCGTATAAGTCAAATTTACATGGGGAGAACCATTATTTGCCACTGTTTTGCCTTATTTCCGCAAAGTTTTCACCTATTTTTAAGGGTGGCTCCAGCTATGTCTCGAAATATAACAGTTTTTTTTGGGGGGGGGGGTTGCCATCTTCGTGAAAAGAGAGAGAGAGAGAGAGAGAGAGAGAGAGAGCGAGAGAGAGAGAGAGAGAGAGAGAGATCAACGAAACAGACTCAATCCTTGTTTCTTGTACGAGAAAGCGCACCGCCAGCTAATGTGTCTTGGCAAAAATGGAGGTTGTGGGTTTGGCGGCCAAACAGACATTAGACAGTGACACTGACGGAGACGAGGTAACCTGCAAAAACTACGAAACTACGAAGGACATCGCGTATGGATCGATAATCGCCTTTTAAGGGATGAGTTCAAATAAAGAGCGGGCCCGCCGATGTGTGGCCCCGCCGCGAAAAGGCTACCAGTTAGGTCCCGCAGGGATTGCAAGTCTCAAAGCGGTAAAGTTACACCTGAATTATGATTTTCAGCTAAATCCAGGGCCAAAAACAAAGAAAACTTCTTTTGGGTCCCGCCACGATCCATCCCAGGGGTGGAGCTATACCTAAACCTGTCTTCGCTTCGAACGCGAATTGACCGTTTCGTGTCCGAGGCGGTGATTTAGCGCCAGCCTCGGCTGCCTCTAAAACAACCTTGAGCCAGCCAGCCGGGGATGGAATCACCTCTGCTGCTGCCAGCCGTAATGATAGCTGACAGCCGTGTGAACTGGGGAGTGCATTTCAAAGTTCGAGGTGTTTCATATTCAAGTTCGAGGGTGCTTAATTCAAGGTGGAATTTACATTAACGTAGGGCTTCAGTACTCTTCTAGAAGTTGACGCAATCATCATTAGGCGATCAGCCCTAGTATTTAGCAGGCGCGGGCGCCCCCACCTCCGCTGGGGATATAGCTCAGTGGTAGAGCGCTCCCTTAGCATGGGAGAGGTCTGGGGTTCAATTCCCTATATCTCCAAAACTTTTTTGCTTTATTGGTACAGTCGGAAAAATGCCCTTTTAAGTGGTTCCGGATAATTTTTAAATCATATCTTTTGCACGATTAAAATTCACCAAATTGTTTATCGCCTTAGACTGGAAAATTCCAATGTTTTCTTTCGTTTACGCAACAATTCAGCCCCGTCTCATTGAGTTTCCGCGTCGATTTGTGAAATATCACCGAATTAACGACTCTTCCGATGAATTGGCAGCAGATTGTCGAGGAAAGGAAGACAAATGTGACTGGTGGAGATGCGTTGTCGCGATAACAACACGGTCTGTCTCACTGGCTACAAATTACGGGCGAAAGAGCGAAAATTCAAACGCTTAGCGATTGTTTTCAAAAACATTTCTCGGGAAATGGAAGGAAAAACAAAAATAAGGTAATTTTCGAGGAAATGTGAGTTGGCCAAAAAGTTTTGGAGATATAGGGAATTGAACCCCAGACCTCTCCCATGCTAAGGGAGCGCTCTACCACTGAGCTATATCCCCACCGAAGACTGGGGGTTGCAACACGCTTTTGTTCTCCGCGCTCGCCATAACGCTTAGTTTTTATGCTTCTTGATCAATTGCGCCAATAAAAAGCGATGAATCCCAAAGAACTTTGCTTTCAGTCGCTTTCATGTTGACAACAGGCCACAAGTGCGGGTGCCGCTTTGTTGCCAAACGATCCCGGCGCAGCGTGAACAGACGGGGGTATAGCTCAGGGGTAGAGCGCTCGCTTTGCATGCGAGAAGTCTGGGGTTCGAATCCCCATACCTCCAGTATCTTTTGCCTTTAATGCAAAGAATAAACAAACTTTTCGAACTGAAATGGTCCGAAAACACGTTCGATGCGGTCAATAGGCAGTAAGCATGGGGTTAGCTTTGGGGGAAGGAAAAGGCGTGGAGGATGGTTGGCGACGGGTGACGGGTCAATTAGATAATGAGGGGGCCGGATGCAAGGAGACACAGCTGCCGCGCGATTACAAGTGCTCCTAGAGAGGCGAATCAAGGATTCTAGGAGAAGGAAGTAGTTATGAGTTATCTCTATCTCTATCTTTCAGTAACTATGAAAGCTATCCAGTGTCTTAACTCTCAAAGGGAGCGAACGATCGAGCGAGCAAGACAGAGAGATACAGAGAGAGAGATACAGAGAGAGATACAGAGAGAGACAGATAGAGATAGAGATAGAGATAGAGAGAGAGAGAGAGAGAGAGAGAGAGAGACTGAGCCTGAGACTGAGACTGAGACTGAGACTGAGACTGAGACTGAGACTGAGACTGAGACTGAGACTGAGAGAGCGCGCAAGAGAAGTAGAGATACCTGTTGCTGAAGCGATGATGGTACCTCCAACCTCGTTCAGCTACTAGTCTCCCTCTTTTGTAGCCAAATGAGTCAAATTGATCATTTTATCCTTTTCAGCTACAGAAAACTACGAAGTTGAATCTAAAACCCAAATTTTAGAGGTGCGGTTCAGGAAATCTAACCTTCAGAGATAGTGGGGTCCAGGTTTCAAGCAAGTTAGTTTCAGAATCTTGTTATTTTGCAGCAACGCCTCCAACCTATCAAAAAATGGGTTAAAGTTTAGAGGTGAAACTAGTTTACCATAGAAGTTAGAGAAGAGATGACCGTCCAGGGGGGTAAGTGGCAAAGAAATGATAAGGACACAGATTTGCTTACGCTTAGGCTAATTAAGAGAAGTAATTGAGCACCGTCATTCATACGGGAAATCTGAATCTCTCTCTCTCTCTCTCTTAATCTCAACCTTTTTTCTTCTCTGCGGCTCTGTTCCATGCCCCGCGAACCTCATGAGCCCCCAAATGGCTGTTCTCTGCTCGTCTGCGCCCTCCGCGCGAGAGACCTTCCTCATACTCCTATACTTTCTCACTTCTACCACGGGACCTGTCTATTTAAGATGCGTTTCAAAAATCGCAATCGGGAGGTCCGGAGCGTCATTGGTTGCAGAGTTGTTCATGAGTTTGCTATCCTCGATAACGCTCTCATGAGCAAGAGGATAGCCAGTAATAAATCTTACCATTGGCGCGAACTTGTCCCCCACTTTTTGTCCAATTTTCTCCTTAAACATGAATTTTTAGCTTAAATGTTGTTTCAAATTGTGGTGCCGAAACAGGTATTATTTCAGTAGGCGTGCGATATGCAGGCGAGAGAGTGGGCAAATACCGAAAACGTAGAGAAAAAAGCGAGAAGACGCTTTTTCTGCGGACCGTGCAACTTTCCGTTCAACCTCAACATTACACGAAAGCGGTAAAGCTCTAACTCAATATGCGGAAACAACTCAGTTATAAAAAAAACGAGTCCACCTTTGAGCGAAACATCGTAAAAATTTCATAAGCCTGCGGTCTTTGTAAACTATCTCATTCTTTCTCTGTATAACTCTCTTTATGTACAACCCCCTTGTTTTCCTGTTCTCTCTCTCTCTCTCTCTCTCTCTCTCTCTCTCTCTCTCCTTTCGCTTCTCAATCTGTTCTCCCTCGCATTGCTATTTCGTCGCTGGATCTCACGAGCTCCCAAACGGCCGTTCTCTGCTCGTCTGCGCCCTCCGCACGAGAGATATTCCACATTCTCCCATACTCTCTTACTCGTACCTCGGGACCTGTCTATTTAAGCTGCGTTTCAAAAACTGCCATCGGGAGGTCCGAAGCGACTTTGGTTGCAGAGTTGTTTATGAGTTCGCTATCCTCGATAACGCTCTCATGAGCAAGAGGGTAGCCAGTCATAATTCTTACCATTGGCGCGAACTTGTCCCCCCAATTTTTGTCCAATTTTCGCCTTAAACATATATTTTTAGCTTAAAAAGCAAAAAAGTAGTTTTCTCTCTCTCTCTCTCTCTCTCTCTCTCTCTCTATAGCTGTCGCCAAACGGGCATCATGCCAATTTCGTTCCAGTATTCTCTGTTGACGATAGATTAGCATATAATCGTAATCGAATTGAACATCACCAGAGAATAAAGGCACAAATTGGCAGGATGCCCGTTTGGCGGCAACTATACATATCTCTCTTATTATCGCTCTTTTCAAACACCGTTCTTTCATTGCACAATTTATTCACCACACTCACCGGCACAACGTCAAAATATAATATGCAACTGTAAATACGCTCAAATCACGGTTTAAAGGACCATTTCGAAAGGGCCACTACGATCTCTTGATATATTCTGGGATATGGTAAGACGCTCGAATTTCTACAGAGGAGGGTCAAGAAAAGATCAATAGCTTTGCACACAAACCGATATCGATCGAATCGCGGCGAAAAGGGAAACGATCCCTGAGTGGCCATCATCACAAGTACGCAATGTACGCAAACACGATTAAAGCGGGTAACCTTTACAATCAATCGATAAATTATTAAATGGGGTGGGAAATAATCGATGTACAAATAGGAGTACGGTAGAGATCAATTACTGGAAGAGGCTGAAATCAATCGGTTGCTGCGGCACAATCAGAGGCATGGTGTCGGTGCAGCGGAGCGGCGCGCGGGAGACCTGGAATTATCGATTTTTGTAAGTTTTTCAAGACTTTGAACAAAAATTCAGTTAATGGCTTGTAAATTCCGTATAATTTAATGAAAACCAACCTGAAGAACCTGGAGAATCATAGTCGGGATGGTAATTCCGAGCCCAACGCAGTGCTCAATGGCTTCGACTCCGATTTCGTGGAAGGCATCAAATTTTTCGATCTGAAAAGGGTTTAATTATGTTGTGAAACATTTTATCTGTCGATTAGAAGTCAATGTGTTTGATTTCGGCGCCTTTGAATGGAGATACGCCCAAAAATGCAAGCGCGCGCTATCGCGGCGGGACCTTGGTGCGACAGCGACGCAGCCGCGACGCGCCAGGGTCGCTAGCTATTTAAATCACATACTATTGTATGCCAAACGATTTGTCAAAATGCCAGGAAACCGATTTTCACTATGAAAATACAAAATTACCAACCTGGGCAACAATCTTGGCCAATTTGTTGGGAGCAGCAGTGGTGCAGTGGTCCTTCAGGGCGTTCACAATGGTGCTCTGCATGCGGTCGATGGATCCGCGCTCAACCAGGTTCAGAGGGTTAGATTCTGAAAATGCACATTGTAAAAACTCGTGTTTAAATTACGAATGTAATGCAAATGACCGAAAATGTTCAGTTTTTGACCTACCAGGAGTGTTTCCAGCGAGGAACTGCATGGCCTGAAGGGCGCAGTAGCTGAGAGAGTCCCACTCGACCAGAGTTTGGAAAGCGATGGACTCGTCGCGAACTGCGCGGAAGAAACGAGCGAACGGCTCGGCAACGCCGTTGACAGGAACCATCTCTCCGGATTCGAAGACGACGTTGTTGTCACGCATTCTGAAAAGAAATATCTTATTTTGGTTTTAAAATGGCTAAAATCTCGTTTAAAACACCTTGGAATTGATTTTGGCGCGCGCGAAACGGCTGCGGCTCGGTCGCGGCGCGGTCACACACCCAATGTTGAGAAAATGCAATTTTAAGGCTAAATCGCTAACTTTTTACGGAATTAGGACGATTTCTTACATAAATTTAACAAAAATATAGATTTTCTTGTATAAAAACGCACCGTTACGCGCACGCAACGCGCCTGAGGCACCTAACTGTACTTCAAGCACCCTTTAAAACACATTGCAAAGTTCTAATCCCCTTATTTTGAACCCCTTTTTTGTTTTAAATCGTTAATATTCAAAGTTCATATTAAAACTTCATCCCTTCCTCAACATCAGCATCACCTCCCACTACATTTTGTATTCACAAAGGAAATTAACAAAGTCGGCCGCGATTTTTGAGCTTTACTCGAACTTAGGTCCCCAAATTGAACCTAGTCTCTAGTTTTTGAACTTTTCATATTCGCGAACCCACCCGCTAGCCCGCAAATGAGCATTTTCACCGGCGAAAAATGCCAATCAACGGCGAACAAACTATTAAAATGACGCTAGCTAATGTTACTTTGCACCTGCTTATAGAAAAGAATAACGATCTTTACAAAATGGAAAAATGCGTAATTTGCATTGCGGAGGTTTCCGTCGGCCGCGCAGCCGCTTGGCGGCCGAACTAGGGGCTCTGAGTACCATTGGCCGCCTCGCAACCGCGCCGCGGCGCAAAAAGCGAGCTTAGGGCCGCTTTAAGAAATTTTCTCACCTGTAGCAGTGTCTGACGGCCAAGATGGGGAAAATCGAGCGAGCCATGAGAAAAGTTGAGTCTCGCACATTGAGATCGGTGGTTTGAGGCATCATCTGGAGGAAATGGATGACCATGCTGACTTCATTGTCGATCAGAGCGAAGAGCTGGCTCTCGCCGAGAGTTTGCTGAAAATGAGAGGTTAGAGAGAGAGAGAGAGAGAGAGAGAGAGAGAGAGAGGGGCTAGAGGAACTCACAAAGTGTCCAGGAGAGTGAAGGTTGCTCTTGTACGAATCATGAGCCCTCACAATGAGCCCCAAAAGCGGAAGCGGCGGAGACGGCTGCTCCTCATTCCGAGAGGTCTTCGTCTTCGAAGAAAGGCGACCCCTTCTACCAGAGAGAGCCCCATGACGGACAACTAAAACTCAAATTTGAATTTGAAAGTGGGCGTGGCTTACTTTCTTTGACCATTCCCACAGCGAGACACTTCTGGAAGCGACAGTACTGGCAACGGCTACGGTAGCGCTTATCGATCGGGCAGTTACGACTCCCGGCACACACGTATTTCGACTTCTTCTGGACGGTGCGCTGAAAATCAATAAGTTTGGTTAGAAAATTTGAATTCTACTCTCGAAATACTATTGATTGACATATATCATGGCGAGGAATGCGCGTGACACCAAAAATGTAATCGCGCCCCATGGCCGAGTGGTAGCGCGCCAGGCCCGAAACTATTGCACCAGGGTTCCAACAATCCCCACTAGCTCAAATCTTTTGATGTTGATCTTAGTTGACCTACTATCACATTTAGAGCATAATTCGATAGCGCATAATCTAATTTCACCCTCTAAACAACTTGTAATCTTCAGATAGGATGATCTTGATCTCATGCGTGAGTAACCTTCTGGATTTTGCAACAACAACCACGTGTCATTGAAGGAACAAAGATATCCTAAATCCCCTGTGACGTTTGCGTACGTCTTTTCAATGAGACGCCGTGCACGTTACGTAAAATCCCTTTCCAGCTAAATAAATCACTCGGCATTCGAGGGTTAAAGGGTACTTGAGGATTAACGGATTTCGACGTATTCTGTTATTCTGGTGATAAGCGTAAAACGTTAAAATTAGCTAATCGGTAGAGAAAAACAACATTTAGAGAGAAGAATGGAACAGTGCGTAAGAGATTTGGGTGAAAATAAGATGGAATGGTAGAAACCAAGAAAACGCGTTGAAAATCGATCGATAAGCATTGTAGCATCTGACACGCAGCTGGCGCGCAAAGTCAGGTGCGACGCGGGCGCGCCAAAACGCGTCAATTTGCAATTTTGGACCTAACTTTGCTCAAAATGGGTCAATTTTTGGAATTCAAAACAATAAATCATTGAGAATTAGCACATTTTGAAGTTTAGCTGTTACCTTGAAGAATCCTTTGCAACCTTCGCAGGTTCTGGCTCCGTAGTGAAGGCAAACTGCCTTATCATTGCAAACAGCGCACAACTTGTCGGCGTCTTCTTCACTGCTCATCAAGGAGGCGGCAGACGATGTTCCAGCGAAGTCGGAGCCCAGGAATCTGAAAATTGAACTACATCAAAATTTTTCATGAAAGTTGTTTGATTTGAAATCAGAGCGTTCTTAGCTGTCGTACGAGATACAACATGGCTATGTTCCCCTTTACAGCCGCTGGGAGGCTCACGCGGCGCTGCGCGCCGTGCCGCGCGCCAGATTGCAAAGTTTGTCCATTTGGCGCGAATTTTAAAAACAATAACTGAATACAGTGATAAAATTACGGTTTCCATTGACTTTTCATCCAGTCCCACCTAATTCAAACCAGGCGGCATCCGGAAAGAGCGCCGCCGAGGTCCTGAATCAGCACCTACTGGGCGCTGAGTGGCACTTCCGGCGGCAACGGCCGAAAATGTCACCCATTGTGCCGCTGCCGACACAAAAAGATGGTACAAATCCGAAAAAATACACCCTGCTTTGTTTTTGGAACAAAAAATTGGTATTGCGCGGCGGTTGCGTCGCGACTTAGTGTTCCGCAGTCACAAATGTGTTATTTCTGAGAAAGTAATGCAATTTCAGGAAAATTATTTGTTGGTATTCGTTTAAAGGTCAAAGTTTCAGTGATAAAAGCAGTGCGTACCGGAAAAAGTTGTGCGGGATGTGCGGCGGCTGGTTGAGCCCGTGCGGCGACGGCGACCCCGTCTGGCTCGTCGAGTTCGAGCTGAAACTTCTAGAATTACAGCTCATTTCGCCCAGAAATTGACTAAAATAACACGATTGTTGGATTAGAAAGTTGAAAATTGGGGCAAAACTACATAAAACGAAATATATGGAATCGAGATTCCTGTGATGTGCTAACAGTGCTTCAAAATTAGTACAAAAGAGAAATTTCACAAGGAAGAATCGAACCCCCAAGAGCTGGGTGGCAGTCTAACGCCGTAGCCACTTGGCCATAAGGTCGCGGCGGCGCCATGAACCTAGGCGCCCTATATAGCCGTGCACCTCAAACGTAACATTCACTTAGTCGTTTCGAAATATTTTTGCGCGGTTTTCAAGACAATTTTCAATTTCCTATCAATTTCGATCATTTCCTCACCTTCCAGTAGTTCCCTGACTTCCTCGTCGATCATGAGGAGCGGCGAACTGCGGCGGGTAGAACAACTGAGGCTGGGTGAACATGTTCGGTTGCTGAACGAGGGACTGCGGAGGCATGAAGTCGCAAGGGAGCTGGTTGAGGTTCATTCTAAAATAACTTTCATTAGTATATATTTTGTGAAATATGCAGCCGGAAAATCGATTTTACCCGGTTTTGATCACTTTTTTCGCTTAAAAAACCGCCCCAAAAATAGAAGCTGTTCGCTGAAAATCGCTCTAACCACTGTAAAACTTGTTTTCCATTTTGGTTTCTAGTGTTAACATTGTGAAGAAGGTCGAATATTTCGGGTGGATTCGAACCCCCGACTGTTTTCTCGGTACGCCACGCTCGTGCCGTCTGTGCCATGAGTACAAACTGTTCAGTACTGTTTTCTATGCGATTCTCCATGTCAAAATACCAGAAACACTAATTGGGACCCGAACCAACGACCTTTAGCGCGCAGCGGCGCCTTTACCGATGCACCATGTCGCCAACCACACTATGACGTCATCTGTACACCTTTCAGTTATTGCAACACTCAAAACTGTGCGATTTTAAACATCTAAGTTCGCGTATGGAAGGCAAGAATCTCCAACTTCCGAATTAGTCAGCTACCGTAATCCCGCGAAGCCAATCAAAGCGACGGCCGGCGCCGAAAACTACGAAAACGTACCCCATGAGTCCCATGTGGTGATAGTTGGCCTGATTGAAGAAATCGTAGGGCTGCTGGGGAGGGCGGATCATTCCGGGGAACACGGGCTCCGTCTTGATCTGAAGGTCTCCTTGGTCCATTGGGCGCTCGGTTGCTGCTGCTTGCTGAAAACAAGGTTGAAAATTTCGAAAATTAAGATGGGACGCAAATGGAACCGAAGGATATAGAACTGCGGGAAAATAGAACCGCCCGAGGAAATGGAACTGGGGGAAATGGAACTCTTTGAGAATGGAACTATAGAACCGGAAGCAAAATAGAAATGCCAATTATACTCTAATGTCTTTACTAAATAGAAAATACTTCATTTGAATATTTGAATGGTTATGTTTGGCTTCCGGTTCCCATCCCCGAAAATTTTGTGAAACTGCATAAAATTGGAGTTCACTTTGGCGAGAGTTGGACTTATCAGTGTTCGTGCTCCCGCCTTTGGGTCCCGACGCGAAAAGGCGTTGAAAAGCGCGCGTAACTTGCACTTGTCCTTGAAACTTTCAGAAGACTGAAAGACAGCAGAAAAGATGGAACCCCCTCCCATTCTGCCAATTTGAGTTGAAAACAGCTGAAACTAGCCGAGTCAAGTCTTTTTGCTACGGGTCCCGCCGCTATAGGATCCCGAAAACGCACGCCGCTTGCAAAACCCGCGCACCACTCTTGGGTCCCGACGCGAAAGAGAGCCGAAATGCGCGCGTAGCTTGCACTTATCTTCGCTAAAATGAATCAGTTTCAGAGATAAAAAGACAGTTTGAAGTCATTTTGGGTCCCGCAAAGAACGAAATCCCTAATCGCTTGCTCGTTTTCCTTTATTTTGCGACAAAAAATCGAAGGAAATGTCCAATTATGGCGATTTGTTTGGAAAACTGCAGTAACCGAATAGTTACGCGCTCAATTTCGGTGGGTCCCGCCGCGAAGTCGCGCCAAAAACCGCGCACCAATTGCAAAGCTTGCGCTTGCATGTCAAATTACACAGTACCGTACAAATCTACCGCTCTTTTGCATGAATATGACATTTTTTCATGCAGAAATGAAATTTCAAGGGCCGGAACAGAATCTGCTTCATAAACATGGGGGCCCAAAAAATCTTAGACTTTTCCCCAAAAACAATAAGTTCTTGTTAAAATCTCTCCGGTTAATGCCGTTCTGGGAATAAAGCCCGCCAAACAGCGAAGTAAATCCGCGATGTCACTACTACCGTAATCCGTCTACCCGAAAATCCGGATTTCCTAGAATTCTCTCCTGTTTTCAAGAAACCAGGTCAAAACAATGAAACGTCATTTGTTTCGTGTGAAGAAATGAGGTCGGGATTACGGTAGGACGTCGCGAAAGTACGCAATTCTACGCGAATCCGAGAATCTGCGGCCCCTCCGTTCATTTCGGTGTTTCAAACGTGTTTGTTCGTTTTGCAGGGGTACGGTAGGCGGAAATCGGCGTCAGTGGTTAGTCATTACAGGCTGGAGAGATTGGTTTGAAGGAACGGCGCCGAGGAGTTGTGGAATTTCAACGCAGCGCGGCCCCTAGCATACGTGTGTCGCGTGGCAGAGTGGTGAGCACTTCTGTCTCGGGGTTTAAAGCTTTTTGGTTCGACTCCGCCCGGCGGCAAAACCTATTTGCTACTTGAAATTACCACAAAAATTTGTTTAGGAGCAAAATTAAGGGAACTGGTTTTTTTTCAGAAGCTCGATTTACCTGCTTCCTCTGTTCCTCTTCGTTGGGCTCGTGTGATGTGGACTGCTCACCTCCTAGAAGGCGATCGTAGGCCGAGTTCTGAAACACAAACAACATTATTTTGAAGCCTGGCACTTGATGTTTCTGGTCAGAAAAACAAAGTTTAGAGGTTGCTCCTTTGCTAAGAGAAAGTTCAAGAACCACTATTACCCTGTGCTCCCCCATACGAAGTCGTCTGAAGATAGATAGAGGGCTAGGTATCGTCTTCACGCGACTGAGAAAATGATAGTGATTTAGGGGCGGGACCCATCTTTTGCCTATCACCACGATTAAGATTAGTCCAAATTAGTTGATTTTACCGCGGGTGACGAGCGCTAATCCCGGTACATAACGCGGTCGCAGCGTGTGACACCACGTGCAGTCATGTCCGAGTGGTTAAGGAGTTTGACTCGAAATCAAATGGGCTCTGCCCGCGTAGGTTCGAATCCTGCTGACTGCGAATCTTTTTTGCTCTTTTGAATAAACTGGTTTTCGATTAAAAAGTAAATGTTTTGGTCCAAAAACAAGTGCATTATTTTTCTCACCAGAAGTTGGAGTATGTTCTTTGCGGCCATGGGAAAAGAATGAGTGTGATTTGACACAATCACTCACTCGGTGAAAATGTAGCCGGAATGACGCTTTTCTTAGGTCACTTTTTATTTCGATAAGCCGAAACGGAGCAGAGAAAGAGATGCAATTAGCCGACTACATTTCGGGCCTCTTTTGAATACAATTGAGGAGAGAAAAAGTACTCGGATCTTTCCGGGGAAATGTAAATAGGCCGATTTTTGAATTATAAAATGGTTATTTTCGAATTAAAACGAATTAATACAACTATATATGACTTAAAGACATCATTTCCAACTAGCGAAATAGATTGGCACAGGGTAGGATTAAACCTTTAACCCCGCAGGTGAGAGGCCGCAGTGCTAACCGTTACACCACTAACGAGGGAATTGCACCAACTCGTCTTGATAGAATCAAAATCGGTCGATTGGGCATTGTAGGGGACCCCAAGGGCTACCCAAATCTGTTTTCAAAAAGTGCCAACTCGGCTCCGTTTTCGAGAAACTGATATGCATTCTAATTATGATTCAAAGTGGGCCAAGAGCAAACATCGGCAAGTTGGCCGAGTGGTCCAAGGCGCAAGCCAAGGATTGTTGCTGGTTCGAGTCCTTTTTGAGACAACCTTTTTGCTTTTCTCTCTTTGACTCACTCGTATGAAACTGTTGATTTTTAAAAAGATTTTCAAGCTGTTCCATTATGCGAGAAAGAAAAATTTTCTCTTACATTTGTATTTTGCTTCATCTTATTAGGTTTAAGATTGATGTAGATTGATATAATAAAGAAAGAGTTCAACAAAGAAAAGCGAAAAGGTTGTCTCAAAAAGGACTCGAACCAGCAACATGCTAGAAAACAATCCTTGGCTTGCGCCTTGGACCACTCGGCCAACTTGCCGATGTTTGCTCTTGGCCCACTTTGAATGATAATTAGAATGCAAATCAGTTTCTCGAAAACGGAGCCGAGTTGGCACTTTTTGAAAACAGATTTGGGTAGCCCTTGGGGTCCCCTACAATGCCCAATCGACAGATTTCGATTTTATCAAGACGAGTTGGTGCACTTCCCTTGTAAGGGAGTGCCGCGCCCTGTGCGGGGTTCCTTAAATCGTAGGCACATGTCATAATTACACAAATTTCTCAAAATTATCGATTTTTAACACGCTTTTTTTCAAAGGGGATTGTATTTTGACCTAGTGACTCACCCAGTGAACCATTGGATGCGGTTGAGCACTGAGAAAAGCGGTTTGGAGCTCAATTTTCTGAATAAGAGATTCGAAATTTTGGAGTAAAACGGTTCAAAATCGATTTCAAATCGGTAAATTACAAAAATGACTGAAATGTGATCAGATCTTCCAGTCAAATAGGTCAGGGGCATTTGTAAAGGTAAGGCGGCTGTCAATAAGAAGTACAGGGCCGGCTGGCACTAATCCGTAGGTTTAATAAAGAAGGATTACCCAGTGGCATACCGAATGCGATTATCAGCGGAACGATTTTAGCACCCGCTGCAGAGAGGGATTTGGAGAGAAAGTGGGTTTTGGAGCCAGAGAGAGAGAGAGAGAGAGAGAGAGAGAGAGAGAGAGAGAGAGAGAGAGAGAGAGAGAGAGGGAGAGAGAGGGAGGGAGAACAAAGAAAGCAAATAGACCCAGAAACGACATGAAGAAAGATGTAGGCCCAGAGAGGTGCAGAGTTGGAGAGAAAAGAGGCAGAGAGGCAGCGAGACATGAGGCGATGAGACATTAATAGAGAAAGGTATTGAGATATTGGGACGGAAATACAATGAGTAAGTGAGGCAGTGAGCTAGCGAGCCGGAGGGAGGACAAGAGAGATAGATAGATAGAGAGAGAGAGAGAGAGAGAGAGAGAGAGAGAGAGAGAGAGAGAAAGAGAGAGAGAGGGGGAGGTAGAGAGAGATGCGGTGAGGTAGTAATGAGGCAAGGAGGCATAGAGCCAAGCAACAAAGAAGAAAGGAGGCGAAAATATAGAGGCTAAGAGGCAAACAGGTTTGGATGCGAAAAGGTAGGAAGAGACAATCCGATAAGGAGGCAAATAAACAAAGAGACAAAGGGGGAAAGAGGCAAAGAGACGAGTATGTAAAGAGAGAGAGATAGAGAAATGAAGAGACTATGTTAAAAGAAGGCAAAGAGGCAAAGAGGCAAAAGAAACCCAGAGACCTCTCCAAAAACCCTTGTTTTCCACCCTTTTATGCCATTCCTCACGTGCTTTTCCTTGTTTTCTCTCTCTCCTCCTGACGTCATCCTCTGATTCTGGATCTAATCCCCCAAAATGCCATGTCAAAGCTCCTCCTAACAGCCTAATCCCGTTTACGCGGTTACGGTAGCTCCTGTTTTCCAAAAGCTACAGTAACCCGCGTGACGCACGCGGGGATCAGCCGCGGCACGTTCCCGCTGCGAGAGTGGAATTGCGTAAAAGGGGATTTCAAAACTGACTCAATTGTTCATTT
Organism: Oscheius myriophilus; assembly: GCA_964057215.1. NCBI lineage: Eukaryota > Metazoa > Nematoda > Chromadorea > Rhabditida > Rhabditidae > Oscheius > Oscheius myriophilus. The sequence continues at coordinate 5,275,459 of OZ059904.1, forward strand.
TCAACGTCATTAAGGCTTAAACAGGTGTATTAGACCTTAATAGGACCTTAAACAAGTTAAAGGTCTAAAAGAGGCGTCTCCAAAAGCTGTTTACAAAACCCACAGAGCTCTAAAAGTAGCCCAGGGTGTCATTTGGAATGTGTGTTGGACAATAAAACAAGTTGTAGCCGAAAGAAATAAACAAAACACGTTGAAATGTGTAACCAAATCAGGGAATTCCATTTGAAAAGGCTCGCTACAGTATAACTAAACTAGCTACATGGCGATTTTCGGTATGGATTTTATATTCCGCGTGTTTTGAGCCACAAATTGATCTTTTACCGATTTTGTTTACAACTGTTTTTGTTGTGGAGAATATTGTTTTTGTTCCTGTTTATGTTCATGGTGGACGGTACACTGAGTATCAAATGGACTATGCAAACAGGATTTATTTTTTAAGGAACTTGCAGCATTGGGGTTCAAAAAGCGGCTTAGAATTTGGTTTTTACAACGTGCAAATATTTCAGTGTCATACAGTTCTACGATGTGTGGCAAACATAGGATTCTCAGGCTACGTTAGCAGCGAAATCGGGCAATCGAGGTTTAACAAAGAAAAAAGGGGATTTTATGAACCGAAAGCTTAAAGGCAGAGGCCCACGTAAAATGAAGAGGGGGACCTGTCCATGCTAATCGTAAAACTCCCTGCATTTCACCATTGAAAATGACACTCTCTCGCCTACGTTACGTCATGGACAGGTCCTTTTTCATTTTCCTGGGCCTCTGCCTTTAAAGTTGGCCAAATTAAAATAAAACGAGTGTGGGGGAAAATGCTAGAGAACGAGAAAGGGACTGGGAAAGACAAAAAGAGACGTGGGGGAGAAAGAGATATAGAGACAAGGAGAGAGGCTAAAAAGTGAGGCAAGGAGGATCCGAGAGGCACAGAGGCGGCGATGTAAAGAGGCAAAGAGGGAGGAAAAGAAGAGAAACCTAGCATCAGGGAGGCATGGAGGCGGACAGGCATGAGGAAGGAACAGAAAAAACAGTGGTACAAAGTGATCAGAGAGAGACTATGTAAAAGATACAGAGAGGGCAGAGAAAGAGAGAGAAGCAGAGGAAAAGAGGCAGAGAACTGCGAATGATATCTAGAGAAGAGAGAAAGTGAGACAGAAAACAAGCCTGAAAATCACAAAACAAGAGAAAGTGAGAGAAATAGAGAGATAGAGAGAGAGACAGAGAGATTGTTACATATAGGAGAGTTGTTGAAAGAGACAGAAAGATAGAGAGAAAGAGGTATAGAGGTAAAAAGTCAAGAAGAGAGACATACAGGGGGAAGAGAGATGCAGGCGCAGAGATTGAAAAACTGAGGCAAAAGATAAGAATTAATTGAAAGAGAGACATTGACGAAGGAGATGAAGATTGAGAAAAAAGAGGGAAGCTTTTTCTTGTTTTCCAAAATATCGATCGATCGAGAGAAGAAGTGAGAAGAGATTGATTGATTGATTGAGAGAGAGAGAGAGAGACGAGAAAAATTGGTACGCAGGGTCGAACGAGAGAGACTGCTACAGTAATGCCACTGTTTGAACAACCAGGCGCGATGGGTTGATAACGGAAATGTCCGACAGGTAAGGGGAGGAGCTCCGGAAGGCGCTGATCGCCTGATTCACCACCCAGAGACGCCTATCGTGGAGAGGCAAAGGTTACAACCTTTCGAAACGCGTTCAAACCGCGGAAACTGTCTCGAGCGAATAGATCTCAAAACATGGTTTGCCATTTTATAACAACGTGTTCAAATGACGAAAGAAGCTTCGGAAATTTGGGAAGAAATCAAGGATGAATTGACACATAAATGAGTTAAATGTCGGATTCTGAGGGTCATGGAACGGCGTCCTTTGGAAGAAGCGGGCGGCATTTGGGGCAAGGGAGGCGGGGCCGCGACTACCGTATGTGATTCACGGCAACGCCGCCCAGACGCCGAATTTTTGGGAGAGAGAGAGAGAGAGAGAGAGAGAGAGAGAGAGAGAGAGAGAGAGAGAGGTGGGAGTGGAGTGGGAGGAAAATAGAGAGTGGAGTGGAAAGGGAAGTGAGTTAGTAAGAGAGAGTGCGTTCCTAGTTAGAGAGAGAGAGAGAGAGAGAGAGAGAGAGAGAGGTGGGAGTGGAGTGGGAGGAAAATAGAGAGTGGAGTGGAAAGGTAAGTGAGTTAGTAAGAGAGAGTGCGTTCCTAGTTAGAGAGAGAGAGAGAGAGAGAGAGAGAGAGAGAGAGAGTGAGAGAGATAATAGAGACAGAGAGGGGCGAGGGCGGAGAGCTAGAAGAGCGAGGAGAAGAGGAGAGGAAGGAGAGACACAGAGATTGAGAGACGAAAAGACAGAGAGATTGAGAGACAGAGAGACAGGGAGATAGAGAGACAGAGGGACAGAGAGACACAGAGACAGAAAGACACAGAGACAGAGAGACAGAGATACAGAGATACAGAGAGACAGAGAGACAGAGAGACAGAGAGACAGAGAGACAGAAAGACAGAGAGACAGAGAGACAGAGAGACAGAGAGACAGAGAGATAGAGAGACAGAGAGACAGAGAGACAGAGAGACAGAGAGACAGAGAGACAGAGAGACAGAGAGACAGAAAGACAGAGAGACAGAGAGACAGAGAGACAGAGAGACAGAGAGATAGAGAGACAGAAAGACAGAGAGACAGAGAGACAGAGAGACAGAGAGACAGAGAGACAGAGAGACAGAGAGACAGAAAGACAGAGAGACAGAGAGACAGAGAGACAGAGAGACAGAGAGACAGAGAGACAGAGAGACAGAGAGACAGAGAGACAGAAAGACAGAGAGACAGAGAGACAGAGAGACAGAGAGACAGAGAGACAGAGAGACAGAGAGACAGAAAGACAGAGAGACAGAGAGACAGAGAGACAGAGAGACAGAGAGACAGAGAGACAGAGAGACAGAGAGACAGAGAGACAGAGAGACAGAGAGACAGAGAGACGAAAGCCTAGGGGGAGCGGAGGGAGGAGAGGGAGGAGAGGAAGGAGAGAAACTGAGTTAATGAGTGAAAGAGGGAAAATTACACTTTTAAAACTAAAGATAGATTTCGAGGGAAGCCCTTCCTATCACAAACACCAAAATTTTTTTTCTAAATTTCCCCTCAAATGTCTCCGCCTGTCGGAAATTTTTGCCCCTTTCATCACACGAAATTCCCAAAAGAGCCCTCGTTTGCAAACTTTTTCCTGTCCTTTACAAATTTCCTGCACTAAGGCACACAACCTGGTTGTTTTTATCATTTTGACAAATTTTTGTTATCAGTTTAATTAATTCGTCGAAAAACAGGCGGAACCGTGGAGGAATCCCAAGAATTTCGTGTATCATCTAAAACGCAATGAGCACTTATTAAGGGGGTAAACAAACAAAAAAGTCCATTTCTTTCAAAAATCGATTTAAAAATGTGTTTTAGCCGCGCCGCGTAAACGAAATTTAATGAAATAACGATTTTTCTTTTAAAATCGTTAGAATTCCAGTTTTTAACTAAATTTTCTGTAAGAATAAACAATTTAGTAAAAAGCAACATCATAAAAACCAAGTTAAAGGTGAAAAAGGCAAAAGAATAAAAAAAAAGTGGCACCGGGGATAGATCCAGCATAGCCCACCTTTGACAGTTCCTTTAACCATTTTACCACGTTTTCACATTTGGCGGTCGATTTCTTCTCAAGATAAGGCACATTTGCGTAAATGCAAAATTTAGCATAAACACGAAAACCGACATTTCTCGGCTCCCAGGTGTCCGCAGCAAAATTGGAGACCACTATTAGGGACAACTTTTTATGCTCTATCCAATGGTATAGGTGTCGTTTCAAACTCCGGGGTTACCATTACGGACTTCCCTCGTTAGGTGGAACCTTAAGTCTTAAAGGCAGAGGGTCACGAAAAAATGGAAGGAGGAAATGATGGCTTAGGGACCCCCTAAGCCATGACGTAGCCTACGCGAAAGATCGGTCTTTATCATAAGGAAATGGAGAGAGTCTCATGCAAATTCATTTTTAAACTTTTGGCGGGAAAAGTTTCCGGCACCATATCTACCTCCAAAATCAACCAAAATGAAAAATTAAAGTGACTGATAACATCACTGGACCACAATCTAATTTTTTGAAACATAATCTCAGGGTCAAATTTTTGGTGACCCTCTGCCTTTAAGGCTGTTTTAGGTCAAGCCTTAAGTCCTTAAGCAACTTAGGAGAAAAAACAAGTTTTAAGTCAACTTAGGTCAAGAATAAAGTCTTAAGTCAACTTGGGTGAGATATTAAGTCCTAGCTATAAGGCAAAAGGCAGAGGCCCACGTAAAATCAAGAGGGGAACCTGTCCATGTCATGAAACTCTCTGCGTTTCACCATTGAAAATGGCATTCTCTCGCCTACGTTACGCTATGGACAGGTCCATTTTCATTTTTCTGGGCCTCTGCCTTTATAGCTGTCACCAAATTGGAATCATGCCAATAAAATTAGAATGTTCCAGTGATCCTCTGTTGAAATTGAAATTCGTAGTCTAATCAGTCGTCGACATAGCATGTTTTGCATGTTGCCGCAATTAGCATATGATTTCATTTTGGCGACAGCTATAAGTGATTACGCAACTTAGGTAAAGTCTTAAGTCCTAAGGTAATTTAAGTAGTCTTAAGTCTATTTAGGTCCACTTAGGTCAAACTTTAGGTTTTAAGGCAACTTAAGTGAACTCTTAAGGCAAATTAGGATAAGCCTTAGGACAGCTTAGGTCACGTCTTAAGACAAATTAAGGCAACACTTTAGTCTAAAGTCGACTTTAGTGATGTCTAACGCCTAAAGTTTCTTCTTACAATCATATATTTAGTTCTGTTACAAAATTAGGTCAAGAGTAAGGTCGTAGGGAAACTTAGGTCAAGTCTTAAGGAAACTTAAATGAATTCTTAAGTCTTTAGGCAACTTAGGTCATGTTTAAAGTCTAAAGGCCACTTTGGTCAAGTCTTAAGTTTTAGGGGTAATCTCTTAAGATAACTAAGGAAAAGTCTTAAATCCTAAGGTTCGAGTTCATAAAGTTCACAAAAATCAGATACGATCGAGGCGCCGTGCCCTTCCCCGCCGTTCCCAAGTCACTTTTTTAACCTTTCCCCTGTGACAGGCTGTGCTATCTCTTCCAGAGGTTCGAATACGTCGGCTGCTGCGGTCGGCCGTTTTTTGTCTTCACCATCGAGTGATTCAGGTAGACATCACGGGCTGACGCACCTTGCAATCTGACTCGTGCCCTCCTTTCCCCTCCGAGCCAGCTAAGGAAAAAGACAATGGAGGTTACGAGGGCACATGGGGAAGAGACAGAGACAAGAGAGGTAAACAGGTAAGAGGCGGAGAGACAGAGAGACAGAGAGACAAAGAAGCAAAGAGGCAGAGAGGAAAACAGGCGAAGAGGCAAAGAGGCAAAGAGCCAAAGAGGCAGAGAGGCATAGAGGCGGAGAGACAGAGAGACGGAGAGACAGAGAGACAGAGAGACGGAGAGACAGAGAGACAGAGAGACAGAGAGACAGAGAGACGGAGAGACAGACAGACAGAGAGACAGAGAGACAGAGAGACAGAGAGACAGAGAGACAGAGAGACAGAGAGACCGAGAGAGATCGAGAGAGAGAGAGAGAGAGAGAGAGAGAGAGAGAGAGACAGAGAGACATAAACGTAGAAAACTCCCTCAATCTCTCCAAATTGCAAAAAACCGAACTTCAGAGTGCATTTTTCGTTTCTGTAATTTAAGAATCATTCTATTCACTAATAATTGTGTGTTGCAGCCCTTCCCCCTCCTCTAAGACCGTAATCAAACTTTAATTACCCCCTACGCTAACGAATTAAAATTGTAAGCTTTCCTGATTTCTGAACGAACTCTGAGTCTAAGAACTACGTTTTGACCCCAAAACTAAGTACGTCCCGTGAAAATGTCTTAATATATGGTGAAAGTGAGAATTCTCTTGCTGTGAGGTAATACTTACGTTGATCAGCTCCAGAAGTCTGTCTAATTCGGGGTCTTTGTCGGTTTCTTGGGATCCTTTGCGACTGCCCGTTGGATGGGTGGCTGAAAATGGTATTTGAGAGAGAGAGAGAGAGAGAGAGAGAGAGAGAGAGAGAAAGAGAAGAGGAACTCACTCCCTCTTAGAGAGAGGGACTCTCTAGCTTACTCACACACTCGTCGACTCACTCACTCATCGAAAGAGGGACTCACTCACTCACTCACTCACTCACTCACTCACTCACTCACTCACTTACTCACTCACTCACTCACTCACTCACTCACTCACTCACTCACTCACTCACTCACTCAATCACTCACTCACTCACTAGGCGAAAGAGACAAAAGAGGCGAAACCACCTCTCAACCGCCTCAAACTCAGAATCAAAGTGCCTCACTTGGGCGTTTTCCTGGGAAACGGAAGCCTTTTGTCTGCCATGGGAGAAATCACCCCCGGAGGGCCTCGTTTCACAACTTTTTGGGTTACCAATGCCATTTCCGAAGCTGTACGAATGATATTTTCGTGAACGGAAATTGGTTTCAAAGTTTAAATGGTTCAATAAATTTGAAAAATGTACCTTCTGAACTTGTCGATGGCGAGCTCTGCTCGAAGCCGTTGAGCAGATCGTCCATGATGGAGTCGACGTCTTCGATGCTCTGAAAATACACATTTTAGCGCCTATGAAATGAAAAAAATTGGTTTCGGAATGAAGCGAAATCGGCTTTTAACTGTAATTGACCCCGTTTCCGCGCGCCGAAACGCATCTGCTGCGGACGCGACAACGCGGCGAAGGGACCCAAGGTTATCGATTGATTCGAATCTATATCCCTGGGTCGATCGATAATCGATCATTAGGAAAATTCAATTTGGAGCGCATTTTCTAGCCATTTTACTGTTTTAACTTACGTTTTTGGACGTTATACTGTCAGGAGAGAAGCCGCAGACAGATGGCGGCGAAACGAGACAAGGCTGAAAAGAAAATTTATATACAATCAATTTTGATTCTTCGCTTTTCTATTTGGGACCCTTAAATTCACTTTTCTGTCTGTGCGGGCTTGAGACCACACAAAAGAATGACGTAATTGGGCGCAAACGAATTAGAAGGGTTCGCCCAAGGACGGGGAAGTATATTTCAATTAAAACCTTTGTTTTTTTTTATTCCTATGTTTGATATTTGGAAAGTTCGCTTTATAAATGGCGAAAAATCAAGTCATTTTGAGAGATTCAACTTCATACATACCAGAAAAAGTGGGAATCAAAAACCAGAAATAGGTAAAAGTGGTAGTTTCTTGACTTATTTTGATTACAATTTCAATTTCAGTCAAACTTGCGTTTTCGTTATGTTAAAATCTCAATTTTGTGGAAAGTTAATCGATAAAGTTCCAGGGCGCGCCGGCGCGCCGAGGCGCGACGCGACCGCCGCGCGCGCTTGGTTTTTTCAAGGATTCGCATACAATATGACCTATCCTTCAAATACTTTGCTCAAGAGGATTTCAAAAATCGCAACGACACTTTAAAATATCAAACTGTTTTCAAATTTTGACTCAGTTTCTTAAATTTGATGCATTTTGATGTAAATTCGTAGGGTTTCACACGGTGAAGTTGAAATTTGAGATTTCGGCACTGAAATTCCAAAATTTACCTTTTGGTGAAAGTAATCGGTGTTAACAGCGAGTTCGTTGTTCCAGTATCGGTTGAACAACATCAGAGGCTCATAAGCAGCTGAAATTTCCGTGTACTTTGATTCAAAATGTCGACTTTAATAAAAAAAAAAAAAGGAAAGGAAAGTATAGATCACTGGGAAAAAATTAGATGGATGGAAGAATTCGGATTGAAACAGGATGGATAGCTGTTTATTACCCTTCAATGGGCGGGCCCGGCGCGCTGCAGATAATTCGATTACTGTAGCTTCTTCCGGGCACAAAGACCCATTTTATAAGCGACGCAAGCGATTGAAATAGTCTGAAATAGTCCCCCGCTTGTGACCCGATTAGCCCGTGATTATAACGCGGTCGCGGCAGACAACCAACGTGCAGTCATGTCCGAGTGGTTAAGGAGTTTGACTCGAAATCAAATGGGCTCTGCCCGCGTAGGTTCGAATCCTGCTGACTGCGAATCTTTTTTGCTTCTTTGGAAAGGAAGGATTTCTCTATTTCCAGCTGGCAAAACAAGATTCCCGACCGACTATTATTCTAGTAGCGCCCACACGCGTTGCAAGGGTCGGGTTAATTCAGGGCTTTGTGTGTACGCATCTGTGTGAGAATGTTCCGCGTCTGTGCAAGACGACGTGCACAGGCAATTATGGCAGACGATTAATTAGGTTAGAGAGATGGGCCCAAAACACGTCAGCTTAGAGAGAGAGAGAGAGAGAGAGAGAGAGAGAGAGAGAGAGAGAGAGAGGGAGAGAGAGAGAGGGAGAGGGAGAGAGAGATAAGACAGTGAAATTTCAAGTTCAAAATCCACCCAGAGTGCAATCTGAATTTGTATATGACGCACTTGTTTATTGTGTACGTGATCCACACCGTGCCATGTGTAATCCCAGGTATTAGAAATACACAAAGAGCGGATTTTCAAAGCGGTGACGCCGTGTTCAGGAAAAGTACCCGATTTCCGGGTGGGGCAAAAAATGAATCAAAATGAGAGTACTTTTTAGCGTTTTAAAACTTCTAGCTAAGAAAAATTTGAAACTTCTGGTTTTTAAAGCCTAACACAGCTCTACGAACGCTTTGTAATGTTGAATCGAAAATAGAGCAAATGGGCGTTCTTGAAAAGTCATCAAATTATCACATTTTTAAAACAGAAAATTGGAGCATTTGCGAATTATCGATTTTTTTATGAGCGTGCCCATTGCGCGACGGGGTACTGTACGCTACAGTATTGTATTTTCAAATTCTAGTTTCACCAGTTGGCCAATGAACCGATTTTTTAAACTTGCAAAACTGTATAATTTTCAAATCAAATTTCACGTTTGGCAGATTAGGGGAAAAACATGAAGAAACCCGAAAAATCCAAATTTCAAAACGGTTTCAGGCATTTTTGGAAAATATTTATACATTATTGCAAATTTTTGTTCTTTTAGGCCTGAAAACTGCTATCGATTACTTTTTTGACTTGCAATTTTAGTCAACTTTGGACCGAGCTACACTAACCCACAATAACGACACACGATTTTTAATCTATTTTAAACCTTTTGCGTCAATATATGTAGTTTCTGCAAACTTTTTCATTTTGCAGCGCAAAAAGAGCTATTTTTTTTTTGATTGCTTTTTAACTTTGAAAGTTAGTAAAGGTTGAGCCGAGTTACAGTAATCCAAAGTCGCGGATCGTAACCCGGGTTCAAAATTCGATAATGAATGAAAAGTCTCAGAATGCTATTTTGAGTGCAAATAGTTCGGTTTCAGAGCGATTTTCAAAAACATTGATTAAAATCCTATGTCAGTTGCATGAAGGCGTCACAACATCACTTTTATGAAACGGGTTTTATGGGCTTTTGTGGTCCCATGGCGCAGGCGGTAAGACCGCAGACTGTCGTCAAAAAGGTTTTTGGTTCGACTCCGGCGATTTTTAAATCTTTGCTTTTTCGCCAAGAAAGTGAACCAGATACGTGAAAGTGTATCTGGAATTGTAGCGAACAATAATCAAGAAAGAACAAGATCATGTGCGGGAGTGAATGAGTGAGGGAGGGATTTCTCCCTTTCATACACACGTATTTTGTATTTCCGTTGACGCGGGCGTAGTAGAAAACGCCAAAAAACAACTTTCTTTGCAAAACAACAGTCATTTTTCGCTACGATTGTAAAGAAACATGACGAGAGTCGCAAACTTCAAAAAGTGGTGGTGCTGGAGTATGGTAGACCATTCGTCAGCGAGTCATGAGGAACAATTGTCGAAAAATAAATACAAGAGCCGGTTTTGAATACAAAATTTTGGTTTGGGACGGTTTATGTGAGCTATAATTCTCAAAAATAGATGCTAAACTATGGAATGCAAAGAGATTCAAATAATGCCAATAGAGTTGTTTACTTACGCTATTGTTAAGAGTTTTGACAAAATTTTACATTTACATAGTACAAAAGTCAGGCTTTCATTCAAAAAATGAGTTGTTTCATCGGTTTCTGCATGGGATTCCGAATCGATTGATATATAGCTGTCGCCAAATTGAAATCATGCCAATACCATTAGAATGTTCCACCCATGCTCTGTCGATATTGAAATTCGTAATCTAATCAGTCGTCGACAGAGCATGCTTTGCATGTTTCCGCAATAAGCATAAGATTTCGGTTTGGCGACAACCATACATGGTGGGTGGTTACGGTAAAATTTGGTGCAGCGCTTTTGACGCAACGCGGTCGCGCGGGCGGCTGCGGCGCGTCGCGGTTCTGCGCGCCATTTTGCAATTTTGGGGCATAAATTTGCTAAAGTCAATGATTTTTTAAGTTAATACAAACAATCGAATCAGAAAGACATGCAGAATTCAATAAAAACCAGTTTTACTCAAAAATTGTCAAATTTCTGACTATGAGATGCGCGGCTTAGTAAAGAGGTCAAAAAAATTGTTTACGAATTTTGTGCTCCCCTGTTCTCAACCTTTAAAAAAAATAAAGTGTAAGAATCTATTGTTTTAAAGGGGAAAACGTCTGTCTTTGTGCTTGAATTGGTATTCTTTCATTTTGAGAGAATTCCTCTAGCAATTTGCGGTCGATTGATATGCATATTGGTGGGTATAGTGGCAAAACGGCAATTTTAACCAATCGAAAATTCAAACAACGCTTTTGACGCGTCGCGGTCGCGCGGCGGCTGCGACGCGGTTACGTTGCGGCTCGGTTCGGCGCGCCAGATTGTAATTTTAGCCTTTAAGTTGGCTCAAAGTTACGGTTTTGAAAAGTGAAAACAGTCGTTTGATTCAGAAAGATTTGCGGAATCCAGAAATGAACTACCCTGTCTATTTTTCCAGGAAATTGGAAGATAGTTTACACATTACGTTTACAAACAGGTGGAAAGTATTGTTACACGTGGTTAACAGGGTTCGTCGAGTCCACTTTTTGCTCTGTTTACGGTTCATTTGAACGTTTCCCGGTTGGGTTTGGGGGATTTTCCTTAAAAATTGCCTAAATTTTGGGTAAAACCCGATTTCAGACGTTGTTTTTGCGGTGGGAGACCGAAGTCACGGCGGAGATGTTGACATCCTCGCCGGCGACGCCGTTGACAGCACGTGGAGGCTAGGTGGGCGGCGGAAGCGTAGGTGCCCGGGGCGAAATGAAGCGGAGCGTGGAGCCAAATCTCGCGTCACTGCAGTTTTCGGGTCGCGCAGCAGGCCCGGGAAAACGGAAAACGGACGTACGACGCACATTTAGGCATCAAAGACCGACGCTGTCGAGTGAACTGCGATCGGACTACTGATCTCCAACTGGGTTTGTATTCTGAAGCCTTCGGAAGTGGTGAATTCTTGTTCTTACTCTTGGAAACGTGGTAGCCTACCACTGGTAGCTAACCGTATATAGTTGATTTCCAATTAACAATTAGGTTACTGATGATGAAATGGAAAATTTGGGGCCTTTCTGTCTGTATCTAAATATTTAGGGTCAACTTTCCCTCGAACATGGGGTTATCTCGACGCCACCCATTTGCAGCCTGTGAGCCGAACAACTCCAGCTGCATCCCCAAAAGAAAATCAGTAACTTCAAATTTTTCAATTCAAATTTGAACCTGGGGTTATCGCGACGTAGCTCAAGGATAAAAGCGTTTTTAGTCGACAACAGATTTGTCTATTGGGAACTTTGGTATTTCAGAGAGGTCAAATATTTGATCAATTGGGATTTCTGAAAATTTCTGTCAGGAGTTGGTTTCTTCGTTTTTTGTTTTTGTTTGTATTTTGGCAGATCGGGCAAAATTAGCAATTCTATTTTCTCCAGAAAATTCATAAAAATTTAAAAATCAAATTTAAGACCTCCTTGGTTTTACAAAAAAGAATTATTAAAAATATATTTTTTTTTAATTCTAATTAAAAAGATTTCTGAAATGTAACAAAATTATTCAATTCTTTTGCCAAGGGGGGTTATCGCGACGAGGCCCAGCCCCCGTTGCACGGAACATTTCCCATTGTAGCCCCAAAATGGCTGAAGCTATAGTAAGACACGTGTTTGGTTATTCTCCTCTTCATTTTGTCTGTTCTTTCATTTTTCGCGGGGGTTATTGCGACGTTGCCCAAGGACAAAAGCCCTTTGTAGCCGAAAATGCCTTAAAAATGCTAGAGAAGAATTGAAGTATTTTAAATGTCAAAATTTGGAATTTTTTTGTTTGAATTTTAGGTATAAAACTATAATTTTATCGCTCCATTAGGGAGGGGGTTTATTGTATTGTTTTCAGGTTTTTCTATGTTAGCTTCAAAACAACGGCGCCATTTCTCTCAAGAATTCGCAAAATTCCAATTTAAACCCATAAACCGTTGTTCTTCCGCACTTCTGTTGCGTAAACTTTAAGTTTTAACAGAACGCTTCAAAATAATTTAAAAAAACAATTCCGAAATTTAGCAATAATCTAACTGGAACAAATCAACTTATAGAAAAGCAAAAAGATTAACCGCTTGGGGATCCGATCCCGGGACCTGTAGCTTACGGGCCAAACGCACTGCCGTTGCGCCACGCCGTCGCGAAAACGCTGCGCCTTCATTAGCATACCGGTTGACGAGGATGATGCTATAGTGAAGGGATGCCTGGAGCAGAGTGAAGACGACTGGAGTCGACTAACTCAAAGCAGTTGAACTGCAAGATGATTGTTCAGAGGAGGCGGGGCTGACAGGTGTGGCCGCCTGTGACGTCGCAGCGGCCGTGGGAAAGGGGCGGGGCCGGCTACGGTAGCACAAACAACGTTCAACTACTCTTTTACTCTAGTTAAGTAGGTTTTCTAAATGAATTACAAATAAATTATTACAAAAGTACACTAGGAAATGGCATTTGTAAACCAAAAGTCTCAAAAAGTGGAAATTTTGACCAACTTTGGCCGAAATCCGTCCTCAGTGCGTGGAAAAAAAATTCAAAAATCTCCAAAATTTTAAAAATCTGCCACAAACCCAAAAATGGCTGATTGTTCTGTTTTGAATGATCTTGTGAAGAAAGGTTGATCATTCAATTTTTGATTTTGCCAAAATAACTGAAACATTTTCAACTCAATAAGCCTTTTCATAGGAAAATGGCCTCAAAAGAACACCGAAAAGGGATTTTTCAAAACTCCCAAATACAAAGTTCATGATTATTCAACAGAAAAGTCAAAACTACCAGCGTTTTGAGGTAATCGGATTCAAACTACAAAAAACTGCGCGTCGTTTAACAGTCCTTTTCAAAAAGGCATTTGGAAAAACGTTATCGAATACTTTCCAACGTTTTTTCCAACGTTATCGAATAGAGAAAAATTCACTGAACATAAACTTTTTTAGCAATATAGTTCGGAAATTTACCGTTTTTGAAATACTACGACGAAAAGTCACTGAAAAACCGATCCGTTCACAGTACGCCCTGCGTGCTCGCCGTTTACAGCGCATTCAAATTTCCAAGATTTCATTCAAATTGATGTGAAATGAGACATTTAAACATATTTGACTGTACCAACCCAGAAATCAGCATTACTGCCCAATTAAAAGAAGATTTGAGATTTGAGATCAATTAACAGGTAGAAAAAATTAGGATAAAGAAGGGGAAAATAAAATTGTAAAAGATCGCATTGGCTGAACGATATATCTCAGGAAATTTTGCCAAAAAAAACATTAACAAATCAGCCCACCCCTACATTCTTTGCCCCAGGCACCCAAAGATTTGCCCGTCTTTTACAAGGCGTCGCGTAAACTCAGGACAGGTCACACGTAAGAATCTTCATAATAGTTTGGCCGTTTTGCTGTTTTCCGGGCAGGGTAAGAAATTTCGGGCGGTCCTTCTAAAATCTCTGAAAAGCTCTAAAATCTCCCGGCTTCTCTAAAATCTCGCACATTTGTCATTATACCGCATTAGCATGAGACTTCCGTTTTTGGAACACTATCGACCAAGTTTTTTTAAGCGGAATTTGTATGTGAACAGGTTCTGCTATTCTTGCTAAACGTCGACAGAAATGCTCTTGAGTCATTTTTGCATTAAGAGAATGTGTATTGATCAAGTTAGTGTTTGGTGGCGTTTCTTTGTTTCAGTGGCATCATATGAGAGAGATATTGATGTATGGGAGAAAGTCATAGAGACAGACGAAGAAAAAAAAAAGAGAGAGAGAGAGAGATAGATAGAGAGAGAGAGAGATAGAGAGAGAGAGAGAGGCGGAGAGAGATAAATAGGGAGCAAAATTTAGAAAGAGAGGGAAAGAGAGGAGGGGAGAAGGAAGAGATAAGGAGGAGAACAATGTTAGAGAGATACAGAGAGAGAGAGAGAGATGTATAACGAGAGAGAGAGAGAGAGAGAGAGAGAGAGAGAGAGAGAGAACCAAACTTACTCTACCATTATTTCTTCATTTTATCGTAGACCGTTAAAAATAGATTTCCGATTTACAAAAACATGACATTTTCGTTTTTATTTACCGGGAATGAGGGGGATATGCTGCATTTACAATGCACATAGTCAACAAAGGCGGTTTTGTAGTTTGACGCAAGAGGGACAGACCCAAATAGGAAAACTAATAATTCTTGACTATCGCAGACTGATAAGAGACGTAAACAAGAATCGAAAATATTCCTAGTTGATCAAAATACTCCCAGACAAAGTTCAAAAAAAAAACTTGAAAAGTCCAAATTTATCGATATAGCTGAAAAACGGCTCTAATTTTTTGCTAAGGTAGTGAAAACGAAACATTTTTGACTAAAAAGCCGAAAGATTTACATGTTTCATCTAACGCGTTCTACGTGAAGCGCTCGCCGCGCGGCTGCGGCGCGGCGCGGTCGCGTCGCGATTGCGCGCTCTTTTTGCTTAACTGCAATTTTTAGGCTTTTCACTTTCAAAACCAAACATTTTTACCATTTTCATATTAAACCAAGTGTTTTCCATCATTTTACCTTTAAAACAAGTATTTTTTAATGAGAATTTGGAATTCTTCGCTTTAAAAACATGAATTTCTGCACATTGGATCCCAAAATCCCAATGCTTAGCTTTTTTGTGATTTGCGGTCGGATGACTAATCCCAGCCGGCGGCATCTTAACTAATGCTATTTCCTGGAAGTTAGTCTTCTGAAATGGAAATCGGGCAAACTCCATGAGGGCGCCATAATTTTGAGAAGGATAATCTTCTGATATGCTAGACGCACAAGTCACAGAAAATGGGGCTATCCTACATATAGCGATGTTTGGGGGTCATATTTGAAGGAGGCAAAAGAGTTTTGGTGGCAAAAAGATTCGAACACGGGACCAGTAGGGTATCAACCTCAAATGCTACCCACTCGGCCACCCTGCGCACATAGGTTTTGATGCCGGCGCGTTTTTGAGCCTCGCGGAAGTGACGACACCTAGAGATGCTTATGATCTATTCCGGTTTTGATTGAACATTACCGTCACATGGTATTAAAACTAGGCCACACTCTTTTTTTCACTACCCTCGCCTACGTCGCAATTAGAAAACATCACAATCAGCGGCGCGTCACACCTCGCGCCGTTTTTGGCGCGTGTGACGCAGCCGAAAGCCGTTTTCAGTTGCAAAATTAGCATCTCTACGGGACGTCCCCGACTGGCTATTGGTCACAGGTGCATTTTTACGACGTCTGAATTCGAAAGCTACCCGATTAGCGTTCCTTATTGGGAGAGGGCTATAAAAAGAGAGATTGGAAAATTGGCTGTTTTGAAGGGGTTTCGGCCAGTTTAAAAAAAAAAATACAAAATGGCGAAAAAAATACTGATCAATAAGTCGTGTCAGCAGTAGCCTAATCTAAACAAGCAAAAAAGATTGCACGGGTGGGGATTCGATCCAGCAACTGTCTTAGCAAAACTTTCGACAGCTAACCACTCGGCCACCAAATCACTGCGATATCGCCCGCCGCGCACCTTTTTGAACCCTGACCAACTGGCCCAATATGGAGTTTTATGCAACTAACAGTGTTTCTTGTCGATTTCCCTTGGTTTTTCAACAAAAAATGAATGCATCGTACATTCAAAATACCATTTGCGTCCATTTTAGCGCTATTTTTCGTTTTCGGATGCATTTCAACTCAAATTTCGATCGATTTTTGGCTATTCTTGCAAAAAATCAATAACTCAGTTACCGTAACTTATTGTAAAATAAAGCAATATCGGTTGACTTTTACTATAATTCACTTGAATATAGCTACACCGCCTAGATTCCCACGCTCTCATCGAAATCACCCATTCCGACGCACTGTGATTGCAATCTACGGCAATTTTCTACGTCGGAACAACACCTGTGAATAGCAGACCGGCCACGCTGCGTCATGGAATTGCAGATCAGGTCAAGAAAATAGAAAACGGCGAGGGAAATTGGCTAAAATGAGGGAATTCTGTGAAAAAGTAGCGGGGAATAGAGACCATTCGAGCTCTGAACGTTGAAAATGTTCAAAGTGAACGGAAAAAATCGTTCTTTTGGGTATTTTTTATTGTGTTTGACAGGAAAACCTTAAACTGTGCACTATGCGCGCTAAATCGACGCGGCGCGCCGCGCCACTCCTTTGAGTTACTGTAGGTTTATGATTTGCGCCCTTGCTTACTGTATATCGTTATTTTCAGAAAAATATCGTAATTACTTTTTTTAGTCATTTAGAGCCGATAAAACCGGTCTTTTTTGACTTATTTCGCTGGGAAATTTAAATTTTCCGTGGAAATCTAAAGAAAACCCGAAGCTAAAAGGTCACATTTCAAGACTTTTGGTTGATTTTGTGTAAAAATCGGAAAGTTCGCCAAAAATTTGACAAAGTTACACCGTAAAGTTGGTTCTGGCGCGTAGCCGCTACGCGACCGCGCCGCGTGTCAATTATCGCATTAAAATGGCAATTTTCGTGATCAATACCGACCAATATCTATTAATTTCAATTTAAAAAGAAACATTGTGCAAAATACCGCCTCCGAAACGCATACGCGCCGCGCCACTCGCGGTACCCGCCTCCACGCAATAACCCCCTTCGTTTTTTTATTCTTTACACCCATTTTCCGGTAGATTTTTCACTTTTCCCTTTGTTGATTTGTGATCCAGACATTATTTGTGTTCTTAAGGTTCGAAAATGGTAGCGCAAATGTTTTGTTGTCGTCTAGAACAAGATCTGTAAACAACAAACGAATCAGACTCCAACCCGGGTCTGACGTTTCCCGGGTGGGTTGGGATATCGTCACTCGCTTGATTCAATCGTCGCCGCAAATGTACAAGTCAAATCGTCGGCGATAACAAAGTGATTGCAGCTCAGAACATAACTACATTCTGATGTAAAAAGTAGTTTTGCAGACTTATTGCTTTTTGCCGGTGATTTCGTTATGATACAGCCAGAAATCGGACCTTTCAAAAGGGATCTTTGGCTGTTTCTTTGTCATCTCTATCTGGCATTCGATCCAAAGATTTAAAAATATGAACTTCAATAACGGAATTTTACTAACTACGGTGTAGTAACTACAGCTTTCCTAAAGTAACGCAAATACAGTAACCCACTGGTGAAGGAACTAAAACGGAGCTAAATTAACCCTAAAGTAGCGTAACTGCAGTAAATCCACATTAACGGAGCTAAATTAGCTACACTAATCCTAAAGCAACGAAACTACAGTACCCAAATAGTAACGAAACAGAGCTACCGTAACCAAATAGGAACTACAGTAACCCGAGGGCAATGAAACTATAGAACCCCTACAGTAACCAAGCTCAAATGGAGCTACCGTAACCCTAGAGCAACGAAACTACAACAAAACCCAACTTTACCCAAACAGTACCGAAACAAAAACAGAGCTACCGTAACCAAACAGAAACTACAGTAACCCGAGGGCAATGAAACTATAGAACCCATACAGTAATGGAACTAAACATTGCTACAGTAACCCTACAACAACCAGAATACAGTAGCCCTAGAGCAACGGAACTACAGTAATCCAAAAATATCGGTATTAAACCGGAGCTAACGTAACTAAACAGTAACAGAACTGCCGTAGTCATGCAGTAACATAACTACAGAAACCCTACGGTATCAGAATTAAAAAGGGGCTACGGTAACCAAAAATTTAAAGGAACTACAGTAATAAAAAAGCAATAAAACTACAGAAACCCTACAATAACCAAACTGAAATGGGGCTGCCGTAACCCTAGAGCAAGGAAACCACCTTTAGCATAACTACATTTATCCTACAGGAAGAAGGAACCCCGGGAAAGAAATTTAAATCCATAAAACACCTTTTTGTTCAAGAAATTAATAAATTGGAAAATCTTGCCTCAACTTTCCTTTTTTGAAAATGGAAGTTCAAAAAGGTGCTCCATAAGCTCACTTCGTTACCACCGTAACCCTACAGCAACTACTAGAGTCAATTTGGAATTTTCTCTTGAAATCGCGGCGGTCTTTTGCTTTTGTGGCCAAAATGTGTCATTCAGAAAACCGCATAAAAAATATCATATCTTTTAATCCAATTTTCTCGTTAAAAGGCTAGAAAAGGGTGGATAATGTTGATTTGTGGCTGAACTCCGACATCTTACGAAGAGTGAAGGAAATCGCAGATAAAATTTTGCCATATTTCCCCAGTAATTATACTGGGGTTCCAAAAATTATCCGTTTTGGGTCTCAAGGAGGCCCTGGACACGTTATAAGGTTTCAAAAATAGTCACCACGCGGCAGGGGTCACCTAATTGAGGCGCCGAGGTCATACGTGGGTGAGAAAATTCACTCTCGCGAGGAGGCGCAGAGAAATGACAGAAATTCACCTGACTTTGGACGGTGGATGACTTTGAACGCAATCAAACATCAAAAACCAACAGTAACGGAATTGCGACGGAGCTACCGTAACCAAACAGTAAAGGAACTACAGTAACCCTAGAGAAACGAAACTACAGTAATCCTTGAGTAACGGGACTAAAACACAGCTACCGTAACCAAACAGTAACGAAACTACAGTAAGAATAACAAAACTGCAGTAACCCTACAGTAACGTAACTACAGTAACGGAGCTAAAACGGAATTACAGTGACCAAACCGCAAAAAAGTCAAATTTGTAATTTTCCCTTGAAATTGATCCGCTCTGTTGCTCTTTGGCAAAAATGTGATATTCAGAAGGCCACATCAATAATATCTTTTAATCCAATTTCCTCCTTAAAAGGTATGAAAAAGGGCGGATAATGTTGATTTGTGGCCAAGCATGGCAAAATTTGGGGCCGGGCCGAGAAAAATTTTGAAGCGGGCCGGCCCGGGCCGGCCCGAAAATTTTTTTTTTTCGTTTTCTTTGATTTTTACATTGAAAAAAGGCATAAATTATCGGTTGAGTCGGGCCGGCCCGGCCCGGCCCGGGCCGGGCCGTGAAAAACCTTGGAGCGGGCCGGCCCGTTGCCATGCTTGTTTGTGGCTGTACACCCGCATCGTACAAATATGGGGGTTGCAGACGAAATTTTGCCATATTTTCCCAGTAATTCTATTGGGGTTCCAAAAATTATCCGTTTTGGGTCTCAAGGAGGCCCTGGACACTTTTTAAGGTTTCAAAAATGCTAACCCCGCGGCAGGGGTCACCTAATTGAGGCGCCTAGATCATACACTGGTGAGAAAATGAACTCTCGCGCAGAGACGCAGAGAAATGACAGAAATTTCTCTGACTTTGAACGGTGGATGACTTTGAACGTAGCCATACAGCAAAAAAGTACAGTAACTTAACAGTGACGAACTAAACCGAAACTACAGTAACCCTACAGAAACACAACTACAGTAACCCGGAGAAGGGAAGAAAAACCACAAAAAAGTCAACTTTGTCCCTTTCTAAATTTCCGCGCTCTTCCGCTTCTTTGGCCAAAATGTGTCATTCAGAAGTACGCATCAGAAATATCATATCGCTTAGTCCAAGTTTCTCTGTAAGAAGGTCCGAAAAAGTGCGGATAATGTTGATTTGTAGCTGTACTCCCGCATTATTACAAATACGGGGGAAATTGCAGTTGAAATTAGCCCTATTTCCCCAGTAATTCTACTGGGGCTCCAAAAATTATCCGTTTTGGGTCTCAAGGAGGCCCTGGACACATTTTAAGGTTTCATTCAAAAATGCTAACCCCGCGGCAGGGGGTCACCTAATTGAGCCGCCGAGGTCATACGTGGATGAGAAAATGCACTCTCGCGCGGAGACGCAGAGAAACGGCCGAACTTTTCAAATTTTCTTTCGCTCAACTTTGAACCCTCGTTATATAGCAGAAATCGCAAACTAACTTATCAAAATGAGTAATTTCTTCCCTATCAGCTTGCAAACTGCCGATCAATTGAATTACCAAGCGGGCGTTTTGAATGATTTTGATTCATTCGTCATAATTCCTTCGCCAGTAGATCGTCAAAGGTATATCGGGCCGATTCGAACCCGCTTAAACCCAATTTCTGCGGAGAAATGCGTCAGTTTTGAGCAATTTCCTCCACCGCACTCATTAAAGGCGTGGGAAAGCGATTACGGAGGGTGGAAATAGAGGGAAAGCCAATGGGGAGGACTAAAAGTTAAAAGTTAGTTTTCTCTGCAGATGGCGTTGCAATGGGATTGAAAGAGTTGAAATTGGGTATAATGACGTTTTACAAAGGGAACATAATGGGATGAGACAATGTGTTGTTTAGATGAGGGAGTTGGAGCGGAAGGCGAGAGAAAATAAGAGAATGAGGTAGGAATGACACATCGGAGATCTATGGTATCTATGGACATAGATATGAGAGAGAGAGAGAGAGAGAGACAGAGAGACAGAGAGACAGACATTGAGAGAGAAAGAGAGAGAGACAGAGAGAGACTCCAAGAAGTATAAGTAGAGAGAGAGAGAGACAGAGAGACAGAGAGAGAAAGAGAGGCAGAGGTTAAGAGGCGGTGGGTTTACATCGGGGTTGAATCATTGAGATAGAGAGACATCGCAAACAGGCAGAGAGGCAAATCGTGAAAGACACAGACAACGGAGAGGCAAATGTGAGACAGTAAAATAGAGAGGTACAGGTAGAGAGATAGAGAGAGAGAGAGAGAGAGAGAGAGAGATGGAGAGAGAGGGAGAGAGAGAGAGAGAGAGAGGGAGATGGAGAGAGAGAGAGAGAGAGAGAGAGAGAGAGAGAGAGATGGAGATGGAGATGGAGATGGAGAAGAAGAGGTGGGGAGGCGGTCAGTTAAAATAGATGTTGAATCAGTGAAGTAGAAAGGCAGTCTAGAGACTCAGAGACGCAAATCGTGAGAGACAAAAAATGGAGGAGCGTGATGTAGAGAGGTTCAGGTGGAGAGAGAGAGAGAGAGAGAGAGAGAGAGAGAGAGAGGAAGAGGCAGTTAATTAAAAGAGAGGTTTAATCAGTGAGAGAGAGGCAAATGTAAGACAGTCAAGTAGAGAGAGAGAGAGAGAGAGAGAGAGAGAGAGAGGGAGAAATAGAGAAAAATAAGGAAGAGGGAAGTGACACAGAGAGACAGAGGAAGAGGTGACGGTGCAATGAGGCAAAATAGAGGCTCTGTGAGGTAGAGAGGAAAAGATAAGAAAAGACCCAGAAATTAGAGGTAAAAGTGAGAGAGAGAGAGAGAGAGAGAGAGAGAGAGAGAGGCAGAAAAGTAATGAGAAAGAGGTTATGGGAGTCCGAAGTTGCCATATTTCAACTTCAATCGATTGGTAAGCAAAATTGCGTTGACAACTGCTACAGTATCCTGCGCGCCGAAAAACCGATCGATATTGTGATAAGCAGCCAATTTTCATACTCAGGTGATTTATCCCCCAATTCTGTGACCGAATCGTTCGATGAGCACTATTAGATTCAATTAACGTAACAACGTTCTGTTCATTTTTCGGTGATAGGGCCCTAGCGTAATATTAAAAGCACTTTTTATCCACTATCGCGTTTAAAGCGTTTCAAAGGCTATTGAAAAGTTATGAACATTTGAAAACCCTCCTAATACACAAATCGGACGATAGGCTGGCTTAGAAAGTATGCAAACCGCCAAAAAGAAGTCAAAACACGCATTTCCTTCATAAAAATGGCCAACCTGGCCAACCATGACATGAGATGACCGTCGGGGCAGAGCGAGGAGGTAGAAATGACTCGAATGGCGAATTACCTCCGAGCTTGGCAAAACGCAACGTAATTTTCACGCAGCTTCGCACAAGATTGGAATCGCTTTCTTTATAGTGCCCGCCAATCCTACTTCGGCGACTTTTGGAAATGAGTGAGAATATTCTGATGTTGAAATTCAAATTTCCCATTACTACATCATAATATTCGGCTACAAAAGGGGGGGGGTGGCCCCATTTTGGCCGAAGTAGGATTGGCGAGGAGTATACAACTGCTGATTTTGCTTCAAAGGGCTCTTTCATCTTAGGTTTCAGCTGAGTGGTCCGCTGAAAAAAGCGAGCTTTTCTCTACGTCTCCGCTGTATGCACGCTCTCTCGCCTGCGTATCACATGCCTGCTGCAATAAGTTCGATTTTGGAAAAATCCGATTTGGCGACATATCGTATTTGTCAGAAAATGTATCTTCATAAACAAATTTCTCAAAAATTGGGGGTCAAATTGACGCCAGTGACTAGAACTATTATAGGATATTGCAGCATGGCCGCGAGGACAATATCAAAGATATGCGAACTCATGAGCAACTCTGAATTCACCGGCTCCGGACCTCCCGAAGGTTGATTTTGAAAAACAGCTTAAATAGACAGGCCCTTAGGAAGTAGTTATGAAATATGGGAGTAGGAAACATGTCTCTCGCGCGGAGGGCGCAGACGAGCAGAGAGAAGCCATGTGGGTGCTATCCGCAGGCGGAATGGCAATGAGAGGGAGAACACATTGAGAGGTGAAGGGAGACAAAGATTGTGAAAGAGGAAAAGAGAGAGAGAGAGAGAGAGAGAGAGAGAGAGAGAGAGGGGAGTTTTAACTTTCGAGGGGGCCTTTTTTTAGGGCCTTTTCGCACAAAAAAGCGGATTTTTCTCTACGCCTCCGCTGTATGCACGCTCTCTCGCCTGCGTATTGCACGCCTGTTGCAATAAGGTTGTTTTGGCAGGATTCCGATTTAACAACACCCTTTTAAGTGAAAAAATTATGTTCAAAAACGAAATTTGACAAAAGGCGGGGGTCAAGTCAGCGGCAATGATTATGACTGGCTAAACTTTTTGGCCACGAGAGCGATATCAGGATAGCGAACTCATGATCAACTTGTAAACCACTGGCTCCGGACCTCCCGAAACCCGTTTTTGTAATGCAGCTTATATAGCGAGGCCCTGTGGTAGAAGTGAGATAGTATGGGAGTGTGAGGAATATCTCTCGCACGGAGGGCACAGACAGGCAGAGAATTGCCTGTTTGGAACTCATTTGACGCGCGAGGTAGACAAGGATAAGGAGAGAAAGATTAGAAAAAACAGAGAGAGAGAGAGAGAGAGAGAGAGAGAGAGAGATCCGTAACAAATACATAAAGCATGTTTTGAGATAATCACTTGTTTTTAAAGCGAAAATGACATTCCGACCAAAGATATCAACTTTTTTTCAATTATTGGTTACGGTAGCTTTTGTAGTCCGTGATTTCTTTGTTGTTTTAGGTACTCAGTAATGTGAATATAATAGTTACGTAGGAAATGTCAAAACGCGAGATAGAGAGAGAGAGAAATGGTTAGAGAGAGAGAGATATCGAGAGAGATGATTAAAGAGGTAAATGGAGACTTCAAAAGAGACAGAGACAGAGATATGGAGGGAATAAGAAAGAGAGGGAGTTGGTGAAACACATAAAGAACGAGTTAGAGATATAGAGATAGAGAGACTGAGAGAGGGAGATGGTTAGAGAATTAGACAGAGAGAGAGAGAGAGAGAGAGAGAGAGAGAGAGAGAGAGATAGAGATAGAGGTATGTAGAGAGGCGAAGAGGAGGAAATTCTAAAAATCCGAGACATTTCAGCGCATTTGGTCTGTGAGTACTCACCCGTCCAATTAACAATTCATGCGGACATTTGACGTATGATTTCCTAATCAAAACATCTGCCTCACTTTAAAAAATTTCTTTTTAATATTACTTTCAAACAGTTCACTAAAAAATTTCATAAGACTCTTAGGAAGAATTTGAAATTTCGTTTAAATGGCGAGATACAAGAAAAATTTTCTTAAAATGAAAGCACAAACTAAATTTTAGCTTCTCTGATGTTTACGGGGTGGGCGTGCCTGTGATTGGGTTAATGTGCCCAAAGATTCGCAGAAAACGTGTGATTCATTAGCCTCGCGGAGGGCGCGAATGACGAGATTTGCTTGTATTTGGCCAATTACAGCAATCTAAGGCGTCATCGCTTCCGGATGCGGGTGAGGGCCAAAAAACTGGCAAATTGGGATAAGTGATTGAGAAATGTGTTCTTTAGAAGAAAATAACTATTAAACCTAGTAAAACACATCCAAAAATCAAAGGTTTATGAAAGTTTGCGCCAGAAAGTTGAACGCGCGGCGGTCGCGTCGAGGTCTCACGCCGTAACGTTTGTATACAGTAGCTCGGTGAAGATACGGTAGATATAATGAGGGTTTTTTAATACAGTAGTCATCTGTACCGTATCATGGCGATATACGGTTGCTTGGTACACAGCAGCATGGTATACGGTAGATTGGTATACCGGTGTAGATACGATAGCAATATAAATGGTATTTAGGTCTACGGTAGCCGAATCGATAAGATGTACGGTAGTATGGTATACGGTATCTCTCACATTTGGTATACGGTATCTCTAGCTCAGTTTGCGGTAGCCAGGTTTACGGTACCTCGGTATACGGTAGTTCAGTATCTAACTCGGTATACGGTAGCTTCAGTCACGGTATATCAATTTCTTACTCGGTATACGGTAGATGATTATCTTCCTCGTTATAGGGTGGCTTGATATGTTATGTGATCGTTTTGTAAGCGATTTACATACAGTAGTTGGCGTTCGGTAGCTTTGTACGGTAGATTTGGGTACGGTAGTTTGGACTACGGTAGTTCAATTTTGTAGTACGGTAGCTTGTTTTACAAAAGTTTGGAAACTTGACTTACAGTTGCTTGCAGTGTTTTCGCCTATATATCTCTCAGTACGGTAGGTTCAACTCAGTGTACGGTAGCTTGGTTTAACGCTGCTATGGTTACGGTAGCTCCAATGCGGTTCACAGTAGCTACGTATACGGTAGCTCATTCTCTGTGTACGGCGGTATTGTTTACGCTAACATTGTGTACGGTCGGTAAATTAACGGCTACTAAAAATCGCTTGGTTACGGTAGCTTAACGTCATTTCGCTAAGTTTACAGTAGCTCAATTTACGGTGGCGTTGTGTAATATTACCAGGTTTACGGTAGCTCCAATACCGTGTGCGATAGCTTAGTATACGGTCACCCTAACTTAACGTACTGTAGCTCAAATTCGGTGCACGGTCACTTGGTGTACGGTAGGTAGATAAGTGTACCGTAATTCTTGGCGTACACTAACTTTGTCTACTATAGTTTATAAAACGATTGCTTAGCATTCAATAGCTCGGTCTACGGTAGTGAAAAAAATGTTTACGGTAGCTTTGTAAACGATAACTTGGTATACGGTAGCATACTCAGTGTATGGTAGTTTCATGAAATGCATAAAGGTTTACGGTAGTTCCAGTATGGTGTACGGTAGCTTAGAATACAGTCGCTCTAACTCGGTGTAAGGTTAGTTGGTATACGGTAGCTAAGTGTCATGTATAGTTTTGGTTACGGTGTCCATAACTAGACATGGATACGGTAGTTTGGGTTACGGTATTCATAACTAGACAAGGATACGGTAGTTTGGGTTACAGTATTCATAACTGGACATCTGGTATCTTTTCTTTCACCCGTGATCCTATTTGTCCACTTTTGCTCCTTTGATCGTTCTCTCGCTCCGATCTACGAATTCGCCTCGTGACCGCCCTATAAATTGTTTCTTGTAGACATTTGTTGACCTACATAATGTCTCTGTTTTCATGCGTAGTAGTTCAACTCTTGTCCCCATTGATCTTTAACCGGTTCAAAGTTGACCAGAAAACAAATATTTTAGTTTTTCGGGAATAAAACCAAAACACTTAATTAGCAAATATACAGTGAAACTCTTGGTCGTTTAAATATGTTCCTGAATAGTTAATTTGCTACAATATGATCTCTGCTCTGCTAGCACTAAAATTCTCCAAAAAATTTTGGAGAATTTTAAAAATCTACGGTATCTCTCGAAAATTGCCCAATAGCTTCTTTTCTAGAAATTCATATTTGGGGGCATATAAAGGCATTCGGCAAATCCGAGTTTTCAGCAAATCCGAAAATCATCTTTCGCCGCCAAGCTACAAAATGCAAACACTTTCGTTCACCTAACTACCGTAGATAAAAAAGTGTGTTCACTAAGTTATAGTTAAAGTAGACTGGCCTACCGTATACCAAATGAACCTCCATTAAATGAAGATACCGTACGCCGAGTTAGAGATACCGTAGCAAAATGACGCCAAGCTACCGTAACCAATTGATGAGCTGTACAGTTTCCAGCAATAAGATTTAAGCAGTCCATGTTGGCAGTCATAGAATTGGCCCAAAATTGGTTTATAACCTTAGCAGGACCTATACAGGCCATTTTAAAACTTTTAGGAGGATATCGATTTTTTACTCGGGTTACGGTATGGCACTGTAATTTTTCAAAATTCTTCAAATAACTGAAACTAGGGTTTGTTTAGAAGTTGCTGTCGTGAATAGATCACATCTGTCACTCTAATGGTGAAAGTCATGTGCATTACCACACAGGAGTCCCAAAACGTGAAAAGGTGAAATTTTGCGTTTAAAATGACAGTTTTTCGCATTTTTTGACGTTGACAGAAAAGTTGCGAAAAACGGCATTGTCAGCATTGTTATGACTCACATTTTGAAAAAAAAATAGCCCAAAAAAACTCCATGACCTTCATAATGAAAATACTTGAGGTTAAATTTTTAAATCGATTTGATCACAAAAAAACCAATTTTGGTAGGTAAAAATTCTCTGCTCTGAAAATGAACCAAACTCAAGGAAATACTTCTGGTAGTTTTGTGCCACACACTAAAAAATTTTCTTCCACTTCAGCGCAAAAATAATTTTGATCTACCGAAATTGAATTTTTTTTCTGATCAAATCGATAGAAAAATTTAACTTCAAAGTGTATTTTCGTTATGAAGGATTCCAATTTTTCTGGATTTCAATTTTTCCAAATGTGCGCAAAAACACGTAGAATTCAGTGCTGACAAAGCCATTTTGCGCAACTTGCATTTCAAAGGTTGAAAAAAGCAAAATTTCACTGTTTTGAGGTTTTTGGACTTCTATGTGGAAATGGAAGGGCTTTCCTGCGTCCCGCGAGGCCGTGCGGTCGGTCCCTTCGCCGCTCTCCCAACCGAGTCTGGATTGCCCGTCCTCAAGCCGGAGTGGAGCCCAGTGAGGACGTAGTTTCACCCAAATGAATCACAGAAGTCGTCTACTGTACCCGGACCGTCCCAGGAACCAGAGAAGACGCTGCTTCCCCCAAGGAGAGCTGTACCAGCAACTTGGTCAGGAGGCAATTGAAGCCGATTCAATGGAGAATGGGATCAATCAAGACAACGTCGTAGGATTGAAGATGACAACTGTGATTCATTCTGGCAGTTCAGGGAACAGCCCTCGAGTATAAACCGTTTGAATTGAAAAATTGAATCGTGGAAGTGCACGCGACTTTCGGAATTTAAGAGATAGAGTTGATCTAATCACAACAGAAGCCTTCAGTATAATTAAGTTTTACCATTTTTGAAAAATTACAGTACCATACCGTAACCCGGGTCAAAAATCGATATTGTCCTAAACGTTTCAAAATGATCTATGTGGGTCCTAGTAAGGTTATAGGGCAATTTTAGGCCAAATCTAAGATCTTTCCTAAGGCAGTGGCCTACTCGAGTTTTCCTTTTAGTAATACGGTACACCAGAAAAAAGGGGTAACGCGCATAGATTCCGCGCGAGCCGCGTCGCACCGCGCGCCACGCGCACGTACCAGAAATGTCCAAATTCATTCCATTTCACGCATAAATCTGCGTTTCCTATATAACAGGAAACTATTAAGCTACATAGTGAATTACTTCAGAAAAGTGCTGTAATTTTGTATAATTACAAAGTTTAATTTAAAATTACATATTGTAAGCGAGATGCTTGTTTTTGAAGGAAATTTAAGCATAAACCCACTTTTACTTTTGAAATGATAGTATTGCCATTGATCTGTGCGATAGAGCAGGGGAACTGGAAATAAAACTATCTTAAGGTTATTAAAGTTCAAGGTTAACGAAAAAGGCTTCAAAGTTAACGATAAAGGCTTTAGGGCTAAGCGTCTTAGAGATGAGAGCTTCAGGGCTAGGGGCTAAGCCTAGGGCTAAGGGATTTAGGGTTGACAATAAGGACTTTAGGACAAAGGACTTCATAGCTAAGGACGTTAGAACTAAGGCTTTAGAGCAAAGGGCGTTAGGGCGTTAGACCTTTAAGGCTTTAGGGCTAAGGGCAAAGGGCTTCAGGGCTATGGGCGTTAGGGCTTTAAGGCTTTCGGACTAAGGACTTTAGGGCTTTCGGACTAAGGGCTTTAGGGCTAAGGTATTTAGGGCAAAGGGCTAAAGACTAAGGGCCTCAGTGTTTTACGGATTTAGTGCTTCAGGTCAAAGGGGTTTAGGGCTGAGGGTTTTAGGGTAAAGGGCTTTAAGGTTAAGTGCTTAAGGGTTTTAGGGCTGAGGACTTCAGGTATAAGAACTTTAGAACTAAGGGCTTAAGGGTAAGGGATTTCGAGCTACGCGCCTTGATGCTTAGGGCTTTATGGAAATTAGGAAGTGATTTGGGCAAGGCGGGGATAACCCATAAATGATCGCTGAGCACTGCGATTGACCACCGTCTGTCTCTCCTGTGGCTATCAAACAATTACAGGCGGCTCCTCTCCCAAAATGGGGGGCGCGTCATAATTACGTCACTGATCAGAGATTACAGCCGGTAATTGAGGAAGACGGCTGGAAATTAGGGCAATAGACGCAAGAAGTGGAGGAAGAGCGCGTGGGAAAAACGGTTTGCACTTTGGAGTGACTAAGAGGGAGAGAGAGAGATAGAGATAGAAAGAGAGAGAGAGACAGAGAGAGAGAGACAGAGAAAGAGAGAGAGACAGAGAGACAGAGAGACAGAGAGACAGAGAGACAGAGAGAGAGAGAGACAGAGAGAGAGAGACAGAGAGACAGAGAGACAGAGAGACAGAGAGACAGAGAGACAGAGAGACAGAGAGACAGAGAGACAGAGAGACAGAGAGACAGAGAGACAGAGAGACAGAGAGACAGAGAGACAGAGAGACAGAGAGACAGAGAGACAGAGAGACAGAGAGACAGAGAGACGGAAACTCAGAGACACAGAGACACGGAAACTCAGAGACAAACAACATGCGAAATCAAAGTCTATCAAAATTATAAAGAAACTGGTGACAGCCAGCTGGCAACAGCTGAAAGACGCCGCCTCCACATGGTGTCCCCGTTTTTGCAACGAAGAGCGGAAGCCTACTGTGAAAAGAGATGTAAAGTGGTGCAATTCAACCAGAAATTAAGAAGAAACACTGAAAATCGCGAAAATTTTGACAAACTCGAAGAAAAAGCCGAGATCTCTGCTGACCCGATGAAAGCAGATATGCCTGACCTATGCAGTTAGGGAAGTGTGGGACAAAGCCATCTTCAGCAGACGCTACCAATTATCAATTGACAATCGCAGTTAAAGTTGAGCTATGGTTAATCACAGGTTGTTCAGACGCGCCACGTCATCTTCACCCCTCGATTACCTTTGACATCGAGATCGTTCAACGAAGTGACTGAAAATGAGGAGCTTGGTTTTGAAAAAGCCCGTTTTTGAAACTTTCGTGGAAATTGTAGGAAGGGGTCAATTTTAACTGCGTCAAAGTGCTTTGTACTGATTATTGAGGGTACTTTGCTTGAGGGAAATTAAAAGAGGGGTTTTCTACATGAGAGAGAGAACAGAGGAAGAGAAACGTTAAAAGAATGGCTCACTCACTCACGCAATCACTCACTGAGAGATAGAGAGAGAGTGAGAGAGAGGGGGAGAGAGACGGAGAGAGGGAAAGAGGGCAAAAATGGGGGAAAGAGAATGACTCACTCACTCACTCACTCACTCACTCACTCACTCACTCACTCACTCACTCACTCACTCACTCACTCACTCACTCACTCACTCACTCACTCACTCACTCACTCACTCACTCACTCACTCACTCACTCACTCACTCACTCACTCACTCACTCACTCACTCACTCACTCACTCACTCACTCACTCACTCACTCACTCACTCACTCACTCACTCACTCACTCACTCACTCACTCACTCACTCACTCACTCACTCACTCACTCACTCACTCACTCACTCACTCACTCACTCACTCACTCACTCCCTCACTCACTCACTCACTCACTCACTCACTCACTCACTCACTCACTCACTCACACACTCACTCACTCACCTACTCACTCACTCATTCACTCACTCACTCTCGCTCTCTCTCTTTCAAACCCACGCATTGTCATTTTGATCCAGCTCATACGATCATTGTCATAAAACATCACCCGTGATTACCCCTCCCTCATAAGCAATTTTCCCGATGAGCGAAATCGAGTCGGTGATTTTTAGAAAACCCGGAGTGTCTCATTTTCAGTGACGCCAAAGTGCACCCTTCGCCTAATGTGCAAAATTGCCGTTCCAAGAGCGTGCAAAACAATGACGAGGCGTTTTCGCTATGCATCGTTGGGTGGCAAAGATAAATGCCAGTTGAAGTGTAACTATTTAAAACTTCTGCACCTAAAAGCATTCTTAGCAAAAATGCGAAGTTTGTATCGATTTTTTTCTACTTTTTTAGCATTATAACTTAATTATTTTTAAAATTACGAGTAATTTGATCCTAATTGAGCAGCAAGTTTCAGAAAACCGTTAACTTTTAGTGAAAGTAGCAATGGAGCGGGCGAGGCGGTCGCGGCGCGGTTGCGGCGCGGCAACTTGGCGCGGGCGCGCGATTTTTGTGCAATTCTGGGGGCCGAACCCTTCAAAAATGAGTAAATTTGAAAATAAGGCTGTTTTGTTGTAAAATTTAATAACTAATTTTGTTAATTGTATAATAAACTTTCAAAAATAGATTTAGTTTGGTACCAAACTAGATCAGTTTGTTTTGTTTTTTTTAAATTACTCAGTTCGAGCGCTCAGTGGTTCGTAGTTCAATTAGTTGACTACAAAACGGTGCTACATTCAGAGAAACGTAAATTTTTGAAAAGAAGGGGCTAAAAGTCGGAAAGGTAACTTGAAATTGGAGTAATGTGGTATGTGTTATGGTTCCGAGGGTTCAATGAGATCAAGTTGGAAAAAGGATCGAAATTTGCCAAATTGGGCGGTAAAGTCAATTTTTATTGAAAATATGGATGGCGCACTTAGTTTGATTTTGTCGAAATTCGTTCAAAATGTTAAAGTTTGTTTTCTATTTTTGTAACCTATCGCGGCGAATTTTGAATATACAGTGGAAAATTTTGTATTCTACTTCATAGAAAAGTCATTGAAGCTCAATTTCTTATTTTCCGCTTTAATTTAACACATAACTTCCACGGTGTCCAAATGGCGCAATCAGTAGCGCGTCAGTCCCGTACTATTGGTCACGGGTTCGGTACCCCACCGGTGTTTGCAGAATTTTTTAAATGATAAAATGGTTTTGTAAACCTTTTTTGTTGTAAAAGTAAATTTTTAAAGTATTTTTTAAAAGTTGACTTAAAATGTTGAAAATTGGTTGCCCAAAAAAAATAATCAAGGCTCCGCCCGAGTGCGGTCATAAAATTTTTGTCGAAAAAAAATTGTGCATGTTTTTTTTTGTCAAATTAAGACTCCTTTCATCTTATAATACCAATTTAAAATTGAACAGACATGGCTCAGTTGATAGCGCTCTTGAACGATGAAAGAGGGTGAAGGTTCGAAACCACCAAGGGTATTTATTGATTTTTTCAAAACAAAATATTATTTTTGAATCTAATTTACCTTATTATAGAAGAAAAACAGCCAATTTTAATTTTTAATGAGAAATTCCATTTTTCTTCTTAAAAGATAGGTTGCGCGCCCACCCGGAAGCTATCGGATTCGCTACCACATTTCACGAGTTCAAACTCCACACAAAAAAATATTTTCTTTATGTTTTGATATCGTTTTATAACTTAATTTCATTCTGTCAACAAGATCAGCCAGCTACAATTTTTTATTGTTGTCTACGATTATTCACAACTTCAGCAACAGACGACGGCTTCCCCATTGTTTTTTGAAGGAAAAATTGAGCCAGGGCGAAAAGTTTTTGAAAATTACTAGAAAATGTACATAAATGGCTGGAACTTCAAAACTAATCGATAATCGATCGTCGGAGTTGCACTGCCAGGTTACTGTACGGCGGTGCGCACCGACAATCAATCGATAGTTGGGATTTTTGGCGGGAAACGATAGTCAGAGTTGAAAAGAGTGGAATTCGCGGAACTCGCTGTGCAATTAGCTCATTGGGTGATGTGTTCTTCATTCGGACGACCCGGCGACGACCCGAATAGGCCACGCCCACTGACGTGGACCCGGACGAGAGAGGGATGGTGACGTGGAGACGCAGACGACGAGAGGGACGAAGAACAACATTGTTTGCGTTAATTTAATCAACGTTTCAGGCATGACGATCGGGTTTCCTCTTGGTGGTGAAAAGTGGAAGAGATCCGGAGGAGTGACGCAATCTGGGGCTGAAGAGAGAGAGAGAGAGAGAGAGAGAGAGAGAGAGAGAGAAAGTGAGAGAGAGAGACCCACATAGAGAGAGTGAGACAGAGAGAGATAGGCAGAGAGAGGGGGATTGGGAATGAGTGAGTGAGTGAGTGAGCGAGTGAGTGAGTGAGTGAGTGAGTGAGTGAGTGAGTGAGTGAGTGAGCGAGTGAGTGAGTGAGTGAGTGAGTGAGTGAGTGAGTGAGTGAGTGAATGAGTGAGTGAGTGAGTGAGTGAGCGAGTGTGTGAGTGAGTGAGTGAGTGAGTGAGTGAGTGAGTGAGTGAGTGAGTGAGTGAGTGAGTGAGTGAGTGAGTGTGTGAGTGAGTGAGTGAGTGAGTGAGTGAGTGAGTGAGTGAGTGAGTGAGTGAGTGAGTGAGTGAGTGAGTGAGTGAGTGAGTGAGTGAGTGAGTGAGTGAGTGAGTGAGTGAGTGAGTGAGTGAGTGAGTGAGTGAGTGAGTGAGTGAGGGAGTGAGTGAGTGAGTGAGTGAGTGAGTGAGTGAGTGAGTGAGTGAGTGAGTGAGTGAGTGAGTGAGTGAGTGAGTGAGTGAGTGAGTGAGTGAGTGAGTGAGTGAGTGAGTGAGTGAGTGAGTGAGTGAGTGAGTGAGTGAGTGAGTGAGTGAGTGAGTGAGTGAGTGAGTGAGTGAGTGAGTGAGTGAGTGAGTGAGTGAGTGAGTGAGTGAGTGAGACATTTAGAGGGTTATAAGTGAGACATTTAGAGTGAGAGGAAAAACGAGGCAAATTTGAACCTTCATAACGATGACTTTTTCTTTTCCATTTTTGATCAAGTCTATATTTTACGCTTGAATGACAATCTTTCAAAGTTGAAACCTCTTTTTACATTTCTAAGAATCACTTTCTTGCAAAATCCTCTGAGCCACCATCATTCTGCAAATTGTATCCACCTTCACCCGAAACGCCATGGGTGGTCATAGGTGACATCAACCGAAATTGAAGAAAACAGAGCAAACACACGTGGACTCACGCCAATTCGCCTACGCTTTCGGCGATGCATGGATGGGTGCGTTTGACCCGGACCCGTTGAAAATTGGAATTCAGAGGACCAATGTCCACGCCGGGGGAAGTGGAAGTGAGGCAGCTAATTGCAGAGAACTTTTGAACTATAGTTATTAGAGAGAGGGGAGGCAAGTCTCTGTCTCTGTCTCTGTCTCTGTCTCTGTCTCTGTCTCTGTCTCTGTCTCTGTCTCTGTCTCTGTCTCTGTCTCTGTCTCTGTCTCTGTCTCTGTCTCTGTCTCTGTTTCTGTCTCTGTCTCTGTCTCTGTCTCTGTCTCTGTCTCTGTCTCTGTCTCTGTCTCTGTCTCTGTCTCTGTCTCTGTCTCTGTCTCTGTCTCTGTCTCTGTCTCTGTCTCTGTTTCTGTCTCTGTCTCTGTTTCTGTCTCTGTCTCTGTCTCTTTCTCTGTCTCTGTCTCTTTCTCTGTCTCTATCTCTGTCTCTCTCCATTAGAGAGAGAAAAGGATAAGGGGTTATTGCGTGCTCGCCCGCATTGCAGCCACTAGTCCTTTTGAAAGCTATTGTAATAGGTTAATGAGATGCCCTCTGCAAGATAGTCAGCATGAACTCTAGCAATTCTCATTAGATGGAAATGGCAAAAGTCACCAGTTGTTATTTTTATAAGTGGGACCAACAGGAACATTTTCTTTAATTAAAACCAACGCAACAATACAAAACAGGCTTGCATCATACTTAGTAATAATTTGAGCGCAACAAGTGTCTCCAACAAAACCCGACTTTTCCGATTGGAAAGGGACAGAACGGAAGTGATTTACCTCAACACTGCTGCAGAAAATGGTTGTTTACAACAACGTACATGCCAAAACACATCCCACTATCGCCGATGACCTTTCGTGTAAGTTCCTCTATATAAGCAGAGGGCGCACCTGATAACAATTCTAGATACTCAGAAATATTTTTCCTTGTCCTTGCTGACTAAATGTGTGTGTTTCAGAAACACGCATATAAACTTATTTTTTCTTTAAAAATGTTAAGGCCTTAAATTTGAACCTTAACCTTAACAAAACGTGATCCGTAACAATTACCCCAACTTTTCCTTAATGTTTACCCTAGTTTTTACCTTAACTTTAGCCTTAACATTTAGTCTCATGTTTAGCTTAACTTTTACCCTAACATTCATAGTATCTTGAACCCTAACTTTTACGTTAATTTTCACCTAAAATGTTACCGTAAGTATTACCTTAACTTTTCCCCTAACTTTTACCATAATTCCCCCTTAACTATTATCCATCTTTTAGGTTAATGTTACCCTAACATTCACCACCTTAAACCCCCACCTAACATAAAACCTAAACTCAAACATTTATTTCGATCATATGGTTTTATGTAAGACCTTACCCGTTAACCCTTTGCAATGCCTTCACTTTTACCTTAACTTTCCCTTAAACCTAAACTAGAAATCTAACTTATGACCCAAAAATTTAACAATAACTCATATAGATAAAACATAAACTTGTTCGCCCTTCTTTTTGTCGCCTCAAGACCCTACTTTAGCCCTAACCTTAACTCTTAACCTTGTGTTAACGCAATCTTTTAGGTTATCTAGTCGTATTTCGTCCTCTTGCTTAAAATGGAACAACGACTTTTGAGAAGAGAAGCACAACTCATCCAATCATGTAGAATAAACCGGCGACAGATAAGGAACACCAGCGAATATCTAAATTCTACTGTGGGATTAGACACTGAAACGAAGAATGAACTGAGGAGCAAGATATTCCGTCGCATTAGTTATTTCGTTGACCTTGCCAACGCATTGGAGAAAGTTCAAAGGCGCCTGAAACCTATGGTTCCTGGGGGTTAATTCTGAAAAGAAACGAAGTAGATGTGTTCCAGGAGAAAATAAATGATTTCGTTGTATGTTGATGTTTTTTTATAATTTGAAAAGCAATATCTACAATATTTGCATAAAAGGGTAGCAGCTCTTGAATTCTAGATTTCAAAATATGTTTTTTATTGCGAAATTATTAGGGAACGTTTTTAATTTATGCGGAAACAAACCGAAAAAATTATGTGTTTTATACACAAAGTAGATCAAAATGTACAAAAAAAAATAAATAGACAAAGTTTAAGCTTTACACATTAGCAAATTAGTAATTGCTACAATAACGAAAACTGAAGAAAAATCTACGCAATTGAACAAAATATTGTTTTTTTAAAATCCACAATTTACGGTTAGTTTGAGAAGTTTAATGCAAGCAAAGTTTCAAAAAATAGAACATGAAAAAATTAATAAAATTCATTAAGTACGAGTGGAGGTAAGTGCGCTCGAATGCAAACCGTCTGTCCCAGCGACAATGTCATTTGCGAACGGACAGAAGGTCCCGCGACGATTTTTCCTGTAACAATTTCGAGTTTCATTCACTTGGATTTACAAAATTTGGGGCAAGCCAAAAACTACCCAATTTCCCTTCACTCTCTCATCTTTCTCTCAAAACAGAAACACCAATCTTCATCTATTCAGAACATCTCATATACACCAACAAAAACCGGTAAAACTGGCAAAAATTCGAGATCAATCAATAACGCGCGGGGTCGTAGACCACCTTCATTCCCTTCGAATTCCCGTTTTCCGGAAGCAGGATTCCCGCCGGGCACAGGCGATGGGGCACTCGCAGTCTGTCGGGGACCTGAAAAGTTATCCTTTAGATAAATATATATCTTTTTTAGTCTATTTCAACCACAAAAAATGTAACTCACGTATTCTCGAAGCGTCTGGACCAGCTTCTTGTAGAGATTCGGCCCTTCGCAGTAGCGAACGACGACCTCCGATATGAAGCCGCGGAGCACGTGGTCCAGGGGAGGGGCTCCCATCGCGGTCATTGTGGTTTCCACCCTCTGGAGCACCGGAGTCACGGGAGATCTCCTAAAATTGAAGTGAAAAAATTAAAATTGTTGGATTTCGGTTCAACTGCCCAGTTACGCGTGGTTTTTGACAAAATCACTGAACGTGGCACGTTTCCTCCTAGACAATCCAATTGCTCCACGTTTTGCAGTTCAAACGCCGATTTCGCCAAGCTTTAGGTTCGAAAACATTTTGGCTCATCTGCTGATTTGCCGCACAGTATTTTGTTCATTGGCGCATGGGTTTTCCGCCTGATGCAGCAGCACATTGTTGTTTTAACTGCCGCATGCCGCAAGTTTTCATCTGCCAATTTGTCGATAAGTTTTTTGCCGATTGGCGCACGGTTTTCCGCACAGTTTGTTTCAACTGCCGCTTGCTGCACAATTTTCGACTCATGTACCAATTGACGCGCAGTTTTAGTTCCAAAAGCGATGGTTACACAGTTTTCGGGTCATCTACCAACTATCGCACAGTTTTTGCCAGCGCACGGTTTATCCGCCCGATATATGTTTAATAGCCGAAATACGCATGATTTTTGGTTCAACTACTGATTGGCGCACAGTTTTCGCTTTTGGTGCCTGTCGCACGGTTTTAGGCTCAATTGCGGTGATTGCACTGCTTTCGGGTCATCTGCCGATTGTGGCACAGTTTTGGCTTAAATTCCTAATATTGCACTGTTTGTGGGTAAACGCAAACTGCCGATTGCCGCAGAATTTTCGCCATTTGTTCTCCATTTCCAAACTTTCTAACTACATTTTTGCCGTCTCACTTCATAAATGCTTCGTTCTGGCCATCTTTGTCGCCTCCCATTCAATTTCTTTAATTTTTCTCTCGAAAAGACGTTAGTCGTTTTCAAAAAAAGTGGTTTTCATCATCACATGACT
This sequence comes from Oscheius myriophilus, assembly GCA_964057215.1. NCBI lineage: Eukaryota > Metazoa > Nematoda > Chromadorea > Rhabditida > Rhabditidae > Oscheius > Oscheius myriophilus. The sequence continues at coordinate 5,313,089 of OZ059904.1, forward strand.
GGGCTTCAGAATTCCCGGGCGCTTCCAAAACACCTTGTTAGGAGATCACCCCCTCGGCGATGATTCAAGAAGTTCCACGTCAATCGAACAATATGTGACCAGCCCCCTAACGGAATAACAGGACGATGGTAAATTGGTTTCCAGCCCTCAATGGAAACGTCCCTCTTGCTGGAGACGAATCGTCTGAGACTTCTCCGCGACGAACATCGCCGGACAATGGCGCACGCTTTCTGGCCAATATACCAATGGCCGCATGGTGTTCTGCCCAAATCCCTCACCTGTTCGTGTGGTTAACATGAGCGAACTGCGTCGCCCAGTTCACTTTCCTATCCGTCACTAGAAGCGTCGATCCCATCTTCACATGTCTCCGAACCGCATACGGAATGTCATCCGACGTGTCCCACATTGTAGCGAAACATTTCTGATTCGCCGCGTCTATTCCTAAAATTTCGGGATTTAAGGCAAATTTAAGTCGCATACCGCTAATCACTCGGACCCGGTTGAGCATAAAGTTGGAGTCCACGTGGACAGTGCAGCCCTTGCCTCCGAACTGAGGGTACTTGTCGCAGATTCTGGAAAATTCTTATAAATTTCGAGACAAAGGAGAAACCTGTCACAGAGACGCCGGAAGGCTGAATAGTAGTGAAGGACCACGTGCTTCGGGATGGTGAAAGTGGAGATCACGAAATCCACCGTGGCGCTGAAATGAGGGATTTGTAACTCTCTCTCTCTCTCTCTCTCTCTCTCTCTCTCTCTCTCTCTCCAAAAACTCACTCTTGAACCCAGGCCAGAAGGATGATCCAAATTTGGCGAAGAGCCACCTTGGGCGACTTAAAGAAGGAGTTATCGGTGACGGAGACGAGGTGGGTACAGCTGGGGCACACCCACTGAAACAAAAAAGAATTTTTCGGTAAAAATGTGAATTTGTGGACGAAATTAATAATTGATTGCTGTTTTAAATACAGATTTTCGCTCTTTTAGAGTGAAACAGCCTAATGGTGCACGATTGTTTGAGAAACTGTCGAATTTCATGCGATTTTTTGACCCACTGCAGATTGCCGCATGATTTTACGTACCGCATGATTTTACGATCGCTGTAGGGTTCTCGGTAAAGTGCTTATTGTCGCACGGTTTTTTACCCATCTACCTGAGATTTTTGGGCTAATCTGCCTAAAGATGCATATTCAGCTCAAATTCCGAATGCCGCACGGTTTTTGTTTGGGATACTGAACTTCGCACGGTTTTTCGTTCTACTGCAAATTTCCGCCCGACTTTCGGCTAGACTGCCAAACGCCGCATGATTTTCAGTTCAATTGCCGATTATCATTGTTGGTCGGCACGCAGAATAGTTTTAAAATGAAACTACCGATTACCGCACAGTTTTTGACCCAAATAAACGCAACAATTTTCGGACTACCGAATACTGCCTGTTTTCCAGTTTATCTGCCGATTCCCGCATGATTTTCGTTTCAAAAGCCATTGTCGCGTGATTTTCGGTTAAAATGTCGATTGGAGCATACTTTTTTGGCTCATCTGCCGATTATCGCACGGTTTTCGGCAAATTATTGACACAAAAAACCAACCAAAGGCATCGATCGGCCAGCGATCGTCATCGCTCCCCCGCACTTGGAGCAGTAGAGTTGCGATGGAAGGATTCCAGCCTTCTGTAAGGTCACGGCCGCGTGAATATCGTCGGGAAAGGTGGCGTTGACTTCGAATATATTGGTGAGGTTGTAGATATCGGCGGCCTGAAAGTGGTTGGGTTGGAGCGAGAGCGAGAGAGAGAGAGAGAGAGAGAGAGAGAGAGAGAGAGAAAGAGATAGAGAGAGAGAGAGAGACAGACTCACCTGCCAGAACTTCATCGTCTCCTGATCGTAATCCTTTATCGGAGGCACTCCCTGGGCCATCGCCGTGCTGGTACTCGGTCCCACAACCAAGTGGTTCCAACTGCCCTCCTCGTTTTCAACGACTCCTCCGTCTTCCTCCTCCAGGCCATCGAAAGTGACGAGCGTCTCCTCATTGCTCGAAGAGACCATTGTGTAGGTGTTGGAGGCAGAGGAGGTACCCGGTTCCTCTTTGGAAATCAGCTCCAGATCGATTTCTCTCTCCCTCTCGCTGTCTTCATCCTTTACTTGGGACATGGCGTTGTCCTGAAATCAAAATACTGAAGACACCAGCTGATGTTTGTAGAAACAGAAGTTAGACACGCAGATGACTAAAATACCGGAGCCCAGATGGTTGGAAATCGCTAATAGTTAGAAACCAAGAAGTTTGAAAAACGGCAGTGAGACGCAGAGGAACTCCTTCTTTGGTCAGAAAATTCAACGGTCGGGACGCAGAGAAACTCAGCCTTTGGTTGGAGACGCAAAATAACTCTATCATTAGTTAGACACGCAGGGGAATTCCATCCTTTGTTAAAGAAGAAGAGGAATGAAGCACTGGGTTAGAGACGCAGAGAAACTCTACTCTTGGTTAGGGACGCAGAGAAATTCTACTGCTAGTTGAGGATCACTATAATTAATTAGGGATGCAGAGAATTCATCCGTGGTTAGAGACGCAAAAGAATTCCAGCCGTTTGCTAGATACGCCGAGTTCTAGCCTTGTACAGAGACGTAGAGGAACTGTGGCCTCCGTTAGAGACACAGGGAATTATTCACGTATTTAGAGACGCAGGAAAACGCCATCCTAGGTTAGGGACGCTAAGGAACGAAACACTTGTTTAACGCAGAGAAGAACAGCATATGTTAGATGCACAGAGTAGTTCGACCGTTGGTTAGAGACGCAGAAATTTTTCACTTGGTTCAATACGCAGATAAACGTTACCTTTGATTGGATACACAGAGGGACTATACCCTAGTTTAGAGAACCAGGAATTCTTAGCCTTGGTTATAGACACAGAGGGAGTCACTCTTGGCTAGACGCATAGGAATTCTACTCTCGGTGAGGGACGCAGAGAATTCTACATTTGGTTAGGGAAGCAGAGGAAATCTACACTTGACCAGAGACGCAGAGGAAATTTACCATCGGTTAAAGACGTAGAGGAATTCCACACTAGGTTAAAGACGAGGAATTCAACCTTTGGTTGAAGACGTAACGCTTGGTTAGAGACGCATAGGAATTGTACCTGTGGTTGGAGACGCAAAGATTACTACTCTTGGTTAGACACACAGAGAAAACCGACCCTTGGTCAGAGACACAGAGCATCCTGCCGTTTGTTAGAGACGCAGAAGAATGCTACCCTTGGTTAGACACACAGAGAAACTCTACCCTTGGTTAGAGACGCAGAGGAAACTCTACTAACCATATCCTGTCCCTCCTCCTGCATAATCGCCTCCTTGCTCTCCTGCACCGCCTGTTCCACATCCTCCAGGAACAACTTCATCTGGATAAACCACGTCCTTACACTCCTGCTGCAGTTTTCCCAAGGGGCCGGTCTGTCCAACATCTGCTTCAGAATCTAAATGTAGTCAATTTTTAAAAATTTTCACAAAGGTTACGGTACCGGACACACTCCGAGCACATCTTTGCAAAAGGAGCGGATGGAGAACCCTGTGAGCACGAGGTACTCGTTGACCTGTTGGGCAATGACTCCCGTATCGAGGAAATCGAACATTTCCAGATCTTCGTCGGTTACGGGCCGCACGCCGTCGTGGACTCTGCTGAACATGACCTGAAAAGGGGTGAGAATTAGAGAAGGAGAGAAAGAGGAGGAGTACGTCTTGGGCGGCGGAGACGGCGACGGCGTGGAAGGGATCGCTGGCGTTGGGGAGAATGAAACGGTCATCGGTCTGGAAAGGGATTTTTAGAGAGAAATAGAGAGAGAATTACAGGTTAGTGAGAGACGCAGATCACCAGAGACGTGGCAGTTCTGATCGTAAGGGTTCATACCGCAGATAATATGAGCTTAGAGATGCAGATAAAGACAGACATGTTAGTAAGAGACGCAGAGACAGGGAAGCAGAGGATAGAGACGCAGAAAAACTAAGGTTAGAGACGCAAAGTAAGAGAGACAGATTGGTTGGTGACGCAGAGAAAGAAACACACAGTGGGTTGGAGACGCAGAGAAACAGAGAATTTCAGGGGTTGCAAACGCAGACAATAGCGAAATAGAGGGATTGGAGACTCACATAATGATAGAAACCTGTGGTCAGAGACGCGGAGAAAGAGATGCACTAGAGGTGAGAGACGCAGAGAAGCCGAGAGGTTAGATTAGAGACGCAGAGTAAGAGACATTGGGAGGTTAGAGACGCAGAGAAGCAGATAAACTAGGAGGTTAGCGAAGTAGAGAAAGAAAGTTACATATAGTCAGGCACACAGATGAAGAGAGACGCAGATGGTTAGAAACGCAGAGGAAAAGAAATCGGTGGTCCTACACAAAAAGGAATAGTGGCCCTAGGGGTAGAGACGCAGAGAAATAGAGACTGGTTGGGTAAGAGTAGGTTGAGAAAAATACAATCGGTTAAAGACGCAAGAAAGCACACTATGGGTTAGAGACGCAGAAACACTAACAAGTTAGAGACACAGAGAAAGCGAGATAGTTTGGAAAGAGACGCAGAGAAAGAGACACAATGTTAGTAAACACAGTGAAAAATGCACACGCAGAGAAAGCTATGAAATAATGGTTAGAGACGCAGAGAAACAGACAATCGGGCTAGAGACGCAGAGACTTACCTTGCTGTAAGCAGGAATTTTGATCGCCTCCTCCACAGCCTTCATCACCGCCTTCTCCTTCTTCTTTTCCGCTTTCCTTTTCCCACCACTCACTGAAACTACAGTACTCCTCAGTCCTTTAAATGTAACCCACTTCTCTTCACAACGGAGTCTATGCAGTCGTCGATGGTGTCCTCGGGAATGGGAGAGGCGCTGCCCTCCTTCTCCGGCGGGTCGAGGCCGCTCTGGCGGCAGTAGGCCTCCGGGTTCTCGAAAAAGAAGGAGTGCTCGCCGTCGAAGACAGAGTCGAAGGCTTCTGGGAATGAGAAAGTGAGTGAGTGAGTGAGTGAGACATAAAACTGAGACAAAAACCAACTCACCCATGGTCTCAAACCCGTACGTATACACATTCCTCTCATTGACGTTCTTCCTCCACTCGCTGATCTTATCCTCCATCTCCTTCGCCCTGTACGGGTTCACCGAGTACGAAAACCGCGAATTCGACTTATTCGGCACCTATAATTACCCCCAATTAAACCCAATTAACACCGGTTAAACTCACCTTGAGGAAGGTGTGATTGTTGTACACCGAGGCCATCACCTTGTTCCTCCAGACACTTTTGTTGCGGGAGTAGTAGGGGAACACAGTGCTAAAATGGGAATAATATTTGTGAATCCTGAAATGACGGCCCGGCCAAGGGATTTTTTGGGACGGGCCAACCCGGTCGGCCGGGGTATGAAAAACAACATTTAAAATTTTGGTATAAATCGGTATAAAATGCTTTAGATAACTAAATAATGTTTTTTTTACTAACATATAAGTGAATATTAGTCGTACAAAAAGAATGTCACCGACCGGGATCGAACCCTGGTCGTGTGGGTGGCAATCTGACTGGGTGGTCCAGGGCCGGGCAGACCAAAATTTTCTAAATGGCCCGACCCGTGAGAACCCCGAAATTGGTTTTGCGAAATTGCGAAAATGGTCAATTACCCACCCTAAGAACGAGCAGACGTCGTGAAGCTGAAGGGAGGAAAAGTTGGAGTTCTTGAAGACGATGAAAGTGAGAAATTTGGAGGGGATGTTGGGTTGGTTGAACTTGATGAACTGAGTACGGGATTCTGAAATGAGGCTCAATTTGTCTCTCCTCTCTCTCTCTCTCTCTCTCTCTCTCTCTCTCTCTCTCTCTAACCTGGAGTCACTTCATCTTCCTCTTCCATCTCCGCCTCAAGCCTCTTCTTTATAATAAACCGCCTCATTTCGTTCTTCTCTCGGCGGTAGGTCTCTGGATCGGTGAAATAACGGCACTGCTCCCCGTCGACGACGGATTCGAATGCCTCTGAAAATAGAGAGTATTAGAGAGAGAGAGAGAGAGAGAGAAGGTAATGGCAAGACGGCGGGGTTTAAACGGGTCGGGCCGGGCCATTGGCAAAATTTTGGTCGGCCCGTTTCCCTTGGGCCACCCAGTCAGATTGCCACCCACACGACCATGGTTCTATCCCAGCCGATGACATTCTTTTTTGTAAAACTAATATTGACTTATATGTGAGCAACAAACATAATTAAGTTATTTAAAGTCGTTTTAAAAATTCTTGTACCTTTATAAAGTTTAAAATTTAATTTATCATACTATAGGACCGGCCCGTCCCAAAAAAAATCACTCGGCCTGGCCCGTCATTTGAGAACCCCAGAGAAAGAAAGATCGTAAGGGGTTAGACACGCAGAGTGATACAGATGGTTAGAGACAGGGAAAGAGATATTGAGTTTTAGAGACGCGGCTAAACTGAGAGGTTAGAGACACAGAGAAAGTGACTACACGGGTAGTCAGACACGCAAAGGTAGAGATAGATAGATAGATAGATAGATAGATAGATAGATAGATAGATAGATAGATAGATAGAGAGAGAGAGCGAGAGATAGATAGATAGATAGATAGATAGATAGATAGATAGATAGAGAGAGAGAGAGAGAGAGAGAGAGAGAGAGAGAGAGGCTAAACCAACCCATTGAGTTGAACCCGTGCATGTGTACATTATCCTCGTTGATTTTCTTCCTCCACTTGTCGATCGCCTCCTCCATCGTCTTCTTCTTAGCGTAGTGAATGGTATAAGTAGTGTTAGCCATAGTTCTGCCGGGGCTCTGAAAAAATGTATTTCTTTGCGCCAACAGCGCGCCTTGGCGCATTTCACGTGCGTTTTCCTTGCACGCTTTTGTCACCATCGTTTTGAGACCTTTTCATACCGATTTCGAATAAAAGAGACCCGTAATTTTGTATTATGTCGGTGGGTTTAATTATAGAAAACGCCCCAGAACCCTTCAAACTAAGCATACCTTGACAAAGGTAGGACTGTTGAGTGATGCGAAAACGGTCTCGTGCCATGACGGGTCGCGGCCGGTAAAGTACTCGAAGACCTCCCTGAAAGTTACAAAAATCAATAAAAGGAATTAAAATTACAACTCACTCTATGAATCCGCAAACTTGGGCCAACTTGAGGCATGCCCAATTGGAATTCTTGAAGGCGATGAAAGTCATGAACTCGTAGGGAATGTCCGGAGCCACTTTCTTTACGAAGAACGAGCGCTCGACTGAAAATAGGGGGTTAATTCAGATTAGTCCCACCATAAAAAGTTGCCAACTTAATTAAATTCTTTATGAGTAAGCTAGTTAAGGCCCCGGCAAAATTGCGGGGGGTTCAAAACAAGCAACCCCCCCAATATTTAGGGTCCATCAATTCACCCCCCCCCCCTCCGGTACTTTATATTAATTGGAGCGTAGTGTGGGGGATCTTACTAGTGTGCGGGGCTTAACTGGAAATTTCTATCCCACCGCAATATATCCGGTTGTTCAAAAACTGTACTGAGAGAAAAAAAAAACTGTACAAGGTGGGGGCCAAACTAGTGTGGGACGGGGTTCACACGGGCCGGGCCATTTGGAAACTTTTGGTCGGCCCGGCCCGTTTACCCTGGACCACCCAGTCAGATTGTGACCAGGGTTCGTTCCCGGTCGGTGACATTATTTTTTGTACAACTAATATTGACGTATATGTTAGTAACACACATTATTAGTTGTACCGATTCACTTAAAATAAGGTTAAATGTGTACTAAAAGTATTATGAAAGTGTTTGCGGGGTTTAAAACATTTGACGTAAGCTAAAATAACGAGTTAAAGAATTTTTAACTCGACAAGTTTACAAACCGGGCCGACATTTTTCTCGGCCCGGCCCGCTTCGGCCGGGCCATGTTACTAAAAAAGAGTCACCGGCTGGAATCGAACCTTGGTCGTATGGTTGGCAGGTTAGCAGCATGGTACAGAACTCGCGGGTTGTCCCTTCCCCCAAAGGTATCCCGGTTAAAGGACTGGCTCTATAAACAATAGTGGTCCGAAATTTGTCCTTTATTATTCGCTGCAACCCCACCCCCAACTTACTGTAATAAATCTGTTACTTCGTGGGTGGTCTACAGCACATCGTGCCACCCAGTTGTCAATATAAACCACAACATGACGTCATTGTGACTGAAGCACCCTCGCTTCAAAATAAAAGTTTTAAAAAAAATAATCTATATGAGTTACCCATATTAGGGTGTTCGTTACGAAAATGCTTTCGAAAAACCACTTGTTTAACCAGGACAATCGTTGAAGATTTTGCATTTTATAAACAGTGGGATTGAAATGAAACCCAGGCGAATGGCTGGACGACCATAAATATATTTTGAAAACTATATATAAAACCCATATTTTTAAAACTCACAATCACAAATAGGACCCTCGGCCCGGGGTCGTTTCCTCCCGTTCGTCGGCGTGGCTTTCCCGTCATCTGAAGCCGAAAATGGTAAGAAAATGGGGAAAATGACCCACCAAAGCCAGTGTTCTTCTCATCTTCTCCTACTGAATCGTCGTCTATGACAATTGGCTCCTCCTGTTCTTCATTATCCGAAAGGAGGTCTGAATTTTTGGCATAAGTCCTTTAAAAATTCAAATTTTAGCTCACCTGTGGCGTGTTTTGCTTCTGTGGGGACCTGTACGCCGTTTTCCATGCTGAAAATATTCAAATTTTTGGGAGATTTAGTAAAAATTGAGGGTAAAACATAGAGAGAGAGAGAGAGAGAGAGAGAGAGAGAGAGAGAGAGAGAGAGAGGTGAAATATATTGCAAAAGTGAGATGTTATTGTCACCCGAAATCGGCCGGAATTCGGATGGCGGGGGTCGAGAAATAGAAGAGACCGCAGGCGGCCCCAGGAGAGAGAGTGCACAAGATTGGGAGAGGCCAGGCAACGCAGGCGGGACGAGAGAGCGCGTAGGTAGGAGAGGGCGCAGACATAACAGCTGGCAAAAAAGCGCGAGAGAGCGGCTTTGAGAGGAGAGTGAAGAGATAACGCAGCGAAGAGAGGGGGTGTGCGGAGAAGAGACGCCGGCCGGCGGGTAAGAGAGCATGGTTGTTAAGCAGAGGCGAAAGAGAGTATGCTAGTATCCGGGGAAATGAGTGGTGTGTGAGAAAGTGAGTGAGTGAAGAGAGAGAGAGAGCGAGAGAAAGAGAGAGAGAGCGAGCGAGAGAGAGAGAGAGAGAGAGCGAGAGAGAGAGAGAGAGAGAGAGAGAGAGAGAGAGAGAGAGGCTCAGGTGTATCCATAAAGTGCAAACCAAAAATATCATTCCGACGAGAGAGCATTCCCTCAGAGGAGGGCGACGCCGAGAGACAACCTAGTCATCGGAGGGCGCCAGAGAAAGCAAGTAACAAAAGCGATGTTAACAAGGAGAGGGCGCAGATGCGTTTTGGAGTGAGAGAGCACAAGGAATGAGGAGAGGGCAGACAGCGCCCGGCTAAAATAAGCGGTGAGGCATTGAAGATGCAGGCAGGTATTTCAGTACCTGGAGTGTAATTAGAAGTAGGAAAGGGCATACGTGACAATATCACATCCGGAAAATTGCTCAAGTAGAAAAAATCGGCGTAAAGGTGGTCCATTGACAAATTACAGTAACCCCGAATGAGCGTAAGTGTATCTTTAAGGTATCATGGCCATGGTGAATGCTCTATGGAAACGAATGGCTTTTAAATGAGTTATTGACTAAATTGGCAGAGGAATAGTAAAAAAGCCGCTTTTCCATACCCTTCCACTAGCTTTTATGAGAAAAGCACTTTTTCAAATCCCGGCTGGGTGAGTAATTCGAAAACGCTTCCGATCCCGCATTTAATTAACTTCTTCTTCGCGTTCTGGATTCACCATGAATATTGAAAATAAGCAATGGAAAAAACAAATTTCTGCGCTGATGTGGGTATTCTAAGGGGCGGGCTAGCCCGGAACAAGTCTTACCTTGGCCCGTTAAAAATTTCCGAGTATTTCTTTGTGCGTTAGTGGGACTATTTGTGCTGAAATAAACCGACCGGTCATATTGAAGGCACTTTCATTTTGTAAATTCAAGAAATTGGCATAATAAATTGCGCATGGGCTAAAAGTTTGCGCTATATCCAGTGTGCACCCCTTTATGTAATAAATACCATTCTTCGTGGGTGGTCTACGAAGAATGGTATTTATTACATAAAGGGGTGCACGACGAACCCTCCCTTTGTAACAGAACTTTTGTCCGGCTATGTTACGCAAAGAATTAGCGTAACATAGCCGGACAACCCCCTTACAGAAGTGTTTGAATACCAGAATATTCCGGCCCGCCTGCGGCGGTCCTGAATATTCTGGCTGCTCGCGGCCTCCGGCCGCTCGCCGGGGGCTGCGCCCCCGAAATGAACGGTGGAAATAACCAAATTCCGTAATGTTTCCGTAACATTTACGTGGAGTTAGAACCCGTAAGAGAGAGTGCAGAGGAATTGGAGAGACGCAGAGATGTGACGGACTCTGCGCAATTTCACCGTCGGACACCACACACACACACACACACACACACACACACACACACACACACACACACACACACACACACACACACACACACACACACACACAGACCATAAGCGCAGTGTATAAGAGAGGAAGACCGGGGGTTTTCTATGTACAATTTTCCCCAGTAATTCAACTGGGGTTCTAAAAATTGTCCGCTGGGGTCTCAAGGAGGCCCTGGACACATTATAAGGTTTCACTGTTGGCGATCAAGCGACTGGGGTCATATATAGCTGTCGCCAAAATGAAATCATATGCTAATAGCCGAAACATGCAAACAATGCTCTGTCGACGACTGATTAGACTACGAATTTCACTATCAACAGAGGATCACTGGGACATTCTAATGTTATTGGCATGATTTCAATTTGGCGACAGCTGTAATTGAGACGCCAAGGTGACACGCGGGTGGGAAAATGCACTCTCTTCAGGAGACGCAGAGAAGCCAAGACAACATATTGCGCGGCAGACCGTAGAAACAGGTCATGCTACGAAAAGTCATTGACGGGTTGCCAAATTCTGAAATTTTCGGCGGCTGTGTGAAATCCGCAGATTTATGAAATGGGCAAAGGTCCAATTTCTGGGCAAGGGCAGGGTTTCGCGAAATACCAAGCGGGTTGTTAAAGGGAGCAGAGATGCCTTCTGTAAAGACCGTACAAGGCGGGTATTTGGGAGACCGGGCCAGCCCGGAACAAAACATGTTGTCATTTCAACAATAATCCTCGGCCCGGCCCGCTTCGGCCTGTCTACAAGGACCACCTAGTGAAACTGCCACCCACACGACCAAAGTTAGATCCCGGTCGGGACACTTTATTTTTGCTAACTTAAAATTAGTTTAAATATGTAAAAGAAGTATTATGAAAGTGTTTTCAGGGTTTAAAAATTTTGACGTAAGCTAAAATAACGATTAAAAACAAAATGACAAGTTTACAAGCCGGGCCGACACTTTTCTCGGCCCGGCTTTTCTTTTGAGAACTATGGCTTATTCCCTCAGTAATTCTACTAGGCTTCCAAAAATTATCCGCTGAGGGTCTCAAGGAGGCCCTGGACAGTTTTAAAGGCTTCATTGTTGGGGATCAAGCGACCTGGGTCATCTAATTGACTTGCCGATGTCATACGCGGGTGAGAAAAACGTACTCTCGCGGGAGACATAGAGAATCAGAAGGAATTATAATGGACCGTCATCTAAACCACGCATTGAAATGCAAAAAATGCATTGACTGGAGAGAGAGAGAGAGAGAAAACACGGAACCTGGACAAAAACCTCTTATGAAGACCAAGTAATAGATCCATAACAACATTTTATTTCAAAACCCAGCCCATTCTCCCAGAACAGAACAACAGCGATATCTCTCAAACTACAACAATGTAACAAAACGACTATAACCAGTATTAAACAGGAACATCCGTTATCGTACCCATTTGTGGCACCGTATCATAACAACAACAGTACTACTACAGTAACCCAAGCTACAGTATCCTAATCTACCGTATCCTCCACATCGTGGGGATCGGGGGAGGTCGGACGGCGGGAAGAGGTCCTGCGGGGAAAGAAACGACGGATCCAGTGGAAACAGCCGGGGTCTTCTTCTGTGGCTCCTCAGGCTTCGCGGGGTCCAGGGAGGCGGAAATGGAATCGATTGAGAAGGCCGAGTGGGCCTGAAACCCGGTTTCTACACCCGTACCACATCGGCGGCTCACCAGGGGAGGCTGATCCATCACATCGGCTATCGATTCCACCGAATTTACACTGACGTAGCTGTCCAGGGTGGAGATGGAACTGGTCGTGGAAGCGCGCTGAGTTTTAACGGTTAGAGAAAGAGAGAGAGAGAGAGAGAGAGAGAGAGAGAGAGAGAGAGAGAGAATACTCACATTGAGGTTCCTCCTCCTCCAGTTAGGACGGCGACGGTCGAGCCATCCGAAGCAGCCGCTGAGCCAATTCTCCAGCCACCTTTTCACGCTGAAGGTAACGACTACGTCTTCCTGAAAAAAGGTCTTCTTGCAATTTGGAATATAAAAAGCCTACTTTTCGGTTCTTATCATTTGCTTTCTACCTAGCAGGGCTCTGGTGTTAAACAGGGCCCTGAGTCAACAAAGATCAAAGCAATTTACAAATTGACTGTCCATAAGCTGTCCTAATCGGGGTCTTCAAATGACGGGATGAAAAAAAAGATATAAAAATTTGCCTACATGGGTACACTAAACCGTTTTAAACCGTTTTAACTTACATAATAATGTTTGTTAATAACATAACAAGTTTGAATTTCACAGGACTACCAAAATTTGCCGAAAACTGATATAGGTTAGCAAGGTTTTAAAGCTCATTCAGAGTAACGGGATAAGGAAAGCCGGATTTTGCGTTATAAGCACTGCAGTATGTCTGCCAGACGCAAAAAACCTTGCTAGCCTCTGTCAGTTTTCGGTAAATTTGTCATTTAGTAGGCTTGTGGAATTCAAACATTATAAAAGTCCATGGTGTTCGAGAAAAAAGCTTGTTTCAATGCAACAATTGTGTGAGCGGCGGGCGCCACACTATGTTAGGCGCCAGCGGCTCAGCGATGGATCTCGATGGCCGTGTGGTCGGAGGCGCCATGCTCTCAGGCTGGAACTCGTCATAGGTGCATGGGAGTCCAAGTTTGGAAAAAATTTCCCACCTTTTTTTTTTACTTAAGTCTCGGGGGGGGGGGGTGATATTTTACAACGCAATATTGAAATTTTTCTGTCATTTGACTAAAAAGGAAGAATTTTAGCGCCACATGGCTAGCTCCAGATTTTTTTTAAAATTTTTTTTTTCATGATTGCAACAATACAAGAAAAACATGCTATCAAGTGAACATTCAAAACAAAACAATTTACTTTACCGTTTTTTGTGACGTTTACCAATTTTTCCCGGTAAATGTATTCGAAATTCAATATTTATTAATGAACTGATTATTGTAAGCCAAAATATTTGCAAAAGAGTCCGAAAAACGGAAAGCAAAGGCGAATGGACTCATTTAAACGTAAATACGTTTAAATGAGTCCGTTCTTTTATTTTTATGGTTCGGCTCAATTGGTCCCGGAGCGACTTTCCAAAGCCGCTGCGGGACCATTGGCGGGAAATTTAAAATGTAACTTTATATGGGATTATTAAAAACCTGATTTATTTTTATGTTAAGGGTAAAGTAGATTTGAGTATATCATTTTCCGCGAAGCGTTCTCCGTCTATGAGAACTTCGTTAATTTATTTGCAATTAAGCATAGGGTTAGGTCCTGTAACGAAAACTTGCGCCGCCACGGCACGTGGCGATTCGAATATGCCATCAGAATTACCATAGCTTGCTTCAATTTTGAGAACTTCGTGCACTAAGTGTACTTAAGACCACTTTCGCAATGGAGCACGAATACCGTTGCGCCGGCGCCAATGAGGCCGCGGCGAGCCGTGGGCAAAGGAAATCTGAACCCACCTCTGATTCCGAATCCTCGTCCTCGTCATCCGTTACTGTGTCACTGTCATATTGGAAAATTTTTAAAAACGACGGTGGGTCCTTCATATCGTAGAGGATAAAGTGACTTGTCGGCAGACACAGCACTCTCTTCTCTCCTCTGGCGAACACAAGACGGTTTTTGTAGAGGACCAGCCTCCCTCCGAGAGCGAAGTAGGACTCGGCCAGCTCCATGTCCTCTCCAACGTTAAACACGGCTCCGCCGCATACCTTCTCAAATACCTCCTCGTCTTCAACCGTGACTTCCCCAACACTGAGAACGTAGCACTTGACGTCGCGCATTCCAAGCAGGAACTGCTGAAAAAAATTGAGAACAATTGGACAATTTTCGGTTGTTCGGCGTGCTATAGTTTGCATTTACAAACTTTTTTTATGTCAAGAGGGGGTGTGCCGGCGACCCAAAACATCGATCGATTCGAAATCGATCGATTTTACGTCAGTATAGTTCGTGCCAAAACTACTTCGGAACAACGTGCCAATGTTTTGATGTGTAATATTGAATACTCAGGCCGTGTACGCAGCCAAATTGACCGAACTAGATTTGGCGAGGAGTATATCAATCGATATTCCAGTACTTGTCAAAATTATACTATGAGGGGACTGCAGTAGCATTTAAATACAAACTTATGGCACGTCCATGGTTGGCGCCACAGCTGAACAGAGTTTGGAGGGGGCTCGATGTGTAAGCCCCCAAACGGTACCTCGAAGGCAACTTAACCCCCTCCCCTTTAATTTTCCAATTTTCAACCAAACTCCGACTTGTACCGAGCTAACCCATAAAATTTCAAATTTTGTATAAAGCGGTACAATGAGTTTTTAAACTGTTTTAAATAACTTGAGATTGTTTGTTACCAGCCGCAGCTCGGGAGACCCTGTCAGTTGACGGACCCACCCCTAACCTTTGAGCCCCGACCCCCGTAACAGGGTACCTACCGTGACTGGTATTTATCGATGAATCAGACTATTTTTTCGCGGATTTAATAAATATTATTCTTTAATTAATAGTAATTTTAGAGAAAAAAATGATTAAAACCCCATGGAACGGGACTAAAGGGGTCCCATATTGTTGTTACGGAGGCACCCCCGTAACAACAATATGGGACCCCTTTAGGAAGGCGTAACTTTGTTCGATGGTAATATTTTTGAGCCAGAATTTCAGTTAAAAATTACAATGTAATAAAAGAAAGAGGTTTAACAAAGCCCCTATTAATATTGTTAGTATTTTAAATCAAACGATTTTCGTAAGTATCCCACGCACATCTCGTCCACGTATGATTCTGAGCAAAATTAAGTGCCCCGAATGGGATCGAACCTTGGTGGTTTGGGTGATAGCTTGACTAGGTGCCCCGAATAGACGGGCTCGCCCGTGAGAACTAGGGATCACCCAGTCAAACTGCCACCCATACGACAAGGGTTCGATCCCGGTCGGTGAACTTCTTTTTTGTTCGGCACCTACGTAATTCGGCGTTTGGTTGAAAACAGTAAAAAAATGAATTTAGCTGCCTCCTAGGCACCATTTGGGAGACTTACGCATCGAGCCCCCAAACACTCCCTGTCCAGCCATGCAGCCCATATTGACATATGAAAAAGAGAGAAACCAACCGTCAAAAGGAAGAACATTCCAGAGAGGGTGATGGTGAAGTTGTTGGGAGTAGTAAAGCGTCGAAGCTTCTTCATTTCCAGCAGATGATCCTCGGTCATCTGGGCGCTACCTACGAATGTGAGACAGACAATCTGTAAAGAATAATGCGATTTATTGGGTAAATTATGCCAATTTGGAGTCGGTACTTACATTCTGCATTTGGTCGAAATAGTCGCCCGGCAAGGGACTTTCAGTGCCGAAAAAGAGATCAGTGATGGAGAAGTGCTGAAAATAGAGGAGTTAGAGAGGTTTCAGTCTATAGCTGTCGCCAAACGAGCATCCTGCCAAAAAAAAACGGCCTTAATGCAGCCGCCGTGCCATACTCAGGCGGAAATAGTTGCGTGCTGCGCATACGCTAAGAAAAAGCAGCTTTTAGTAACCGATGCTCGTTTGGCGACAGCTATAGCTGTTATTTGACGCACGGTTTTCGGTTCAAAAGCGGTTTGCCTCACGGTTTTCGGCTAAACTGTTGATTGCTGAATGGTTTTCCGTATATCTGCCGATTACCGCATGATTTCGATTTAACTGCCGAATGCCGCACGGTTTTTCGTCTAAGATCAGACTGCCGCATGGGCATTCTCAAATGGCCCGGGTATAAAAAATTGAATTTTGCGTAAATCGGTACAATATTTTTTAAACTGCTTTAAAATACTTCATAATGTCTTTTCTAACGTATAGGTCAATATTAGTCGCGCAAAAAAGAATGTCACCGACCGGGATTGAAACTTGGTTGTGTGGGTGGCAATCTGACTGGGTGGTACAAGGTAAACGGGCCGACTCGGGCCGGGCCGAGCACAATTTTCCAAATGGCCCGACCCGTGAGAACCCCGCGCACGGGTTTCTATTTATCTGCTGATTGCCGCACACTTTTCGGCTCAAATGCAGTGCCGCACGGTTTTCCGTTAAAATCTCGATTGCTGCATGGAATTACTTACTCGTCCCTCACCTCAAGAAATCTGCCAAAAACCTCGGCCGACGCTGTGTAGCCAGTAACAGCCGTGAGAAGCAGGCCTTGTCAAAGGAGACCCTCCTTCGCGGCAGACGGGTCATAGCCGCTTCCAGGAGGCCATCCGTCACCTCGCCCTGAAACGTTCCGAAATTTCCCTGTCGTTATTACAAAAAAACTTTTTTAGAACAAAAAAACTCACTTCGAATAGGATGTCGTGGCAGATCAAGCGGAAAGGCGACTGAATGAACTGCCTGAGAGGAGTGCGTGTGTTCGAGCCGAAGATACAGGCCTGTGTGTTGTAATTCGGAATATTCGAACGGTGGATTATGAAGATTCCTTTCTGAAACAGCGATTTTAGCTATTATTTTATAACAACGGCGATTTTCAGCACGTTATGTCGATTTGCGCCAAAATTTATAAGCGTTTTGGCATTTTCTTCAATTTTAATGACACGAAATGCCTCACTCTATCAAATTCTTTCAAAATACAAAAAGAATACAATTTTGCCCCATACATTGGCAAGCTCCGCCATACGCGGCGTCGCAATTTTAAGTTTTAGGCAAATTTTGTTAAAGAATTAGGCCCTGCATTGCCGAATATTTTAATAAATCGAGGGGGGTCGCAAAATGGACCCCCGCGGTGGGTTGACCAGCTATGTTTTACCCATGTTTAAACAAAAAAAAAAAAAGAACATTCGGAAGCGCTGGACGCGTTGCGGTTTACTCCACAACGATTTATTCCAATGGGAGGAGTGCACTCGTCCCTTTATGACAAACCGGCGGCACAACGCGCCGAGAGCGGCAGTTTTTCCTTAAAGGACTGTTTGAGGATATCCCTGACGGAATATTTTCTATTATTCGAGAAAGAAAGACGGAAAGTTTCAATTGAAAATGTTCAGGCAGTCCTTTAAACCGCCGCCTGGCTGAGTTTGGCGGCGCGTTGTGGCGGGCCGCAACGTGCGACAGCAACGCTTCTGGCCACGTCCTCTCCATCCTTAACGTTTGAAGGAACTCCAACGTCCGAAAAAAAACGGCAGTTGGCCCGGGGTTCTCAAATGACGGGCCCGGCCGAGAGATTTTTGGGCGGCCCGGCGGCCCGTTGTGAAAATCAAATTTTTAATTTTTGTATAAATCGGTGCAATAATTTTTTAAACTGTTTTAAATACCGTAATAGTGTTTGTTACTAACATATAAGTCAATATTAGTTGTACAAAAAAGAATGTCACCGACCGGGATCGAACCCTGGTCGTGTGGGTGGCAATCTGACTGGGTGGTCCAGGGCAAACGGGCCGAACGGGCCGACCAAAATTTTGAAAACGGCCCGGCCTGTGAGAACCCCGAGTTGGCCGTTTGCCAACGGGCCCATTCCAAAGGCGTGGTCCCGCCACGAAAGCATTGGCCAAGGGCCAAGATTATCGAATGCGCGTTTTTCGCAAATCACCAGTTGTTTATCAGCTCCTTTCGTGGCGGGACTGTTTATACAAATGCAGAAAATGGGGCGGGGCTTGGCAAAAGTTCCAGTTCTGTTTTTGAAATGGCCTGAGTTCCCATTTGGAAAGGCCGTGTGGCGTCTCGCTATAATCCTTTTTTGGCTTAAATTTTAGTAAAATGTTATACTTTTATGTAATTGGTGAAGAATATGATAGGAAGATGGATATAGCATCGGTTTTAATCAATACAATTAACATTTAACAGTTGGAAACATCAGGAAATCATCAAAACCACATTGTTCCGATTTTCGTCAAATTCATTAAAGGTTCGACTTTTTCTTCAATTCTAAAAATAATAAATGTCTTATTCTATCATATTCTTCACGAATTACGTAAAAATATATAATTTTACACACCAATGCAAGCCCAAAAAATGATTGTTTTGAGGCGCCATAGGCGTCGCGGTCCCTCGATTTTTCAAACAGGGCCGAGTGCACTCGCATATCGCCGTGACTCGAATATCGGAGTGTAACTAACCAGGGACACGGAAATGCGATGGACTCGGATGTGGCTGACGATATTTTGACAGCAAATGGAGCGAATGTGCTTGCATGAGAGCATGAAGTTGAGGAAATCCAAGGGGCGCAGCTGAAATGTGATTTTTGAAAACTAAACGCCATTTTTGTACCTTCTTAGCGATGATCTTGATAATGTCCGGAGGGAGGGAGAAGAGCGGGGGCAGGGAGTCATCATCGCACTGAAAATAATCAGTAAAATTAAAAGAAAAGTGCGATAAATGAGAATTAAAGATCTATAAACTTTTTCGAGTCAAGGCTGAAAAAGCCTCGCTTGAGGTACTTACCGTCGCCCGAGGCGTCGTTTCTCCCTTGGAAGCCAGGTTGTGGCAGAATTCCGTGGCCTCGTAGAAGGGCTTGACGTGTTCGCGCGGCTTCATCGCCAGCTCCGGGCAAGACTAAAATGCGGAACTTATTCGAAATTCCGAGAGGATTATAAAATATATCCAACCGCATTTTCATTCTGCGTTTTTCCAGTGAAAAGCGCTTTCAACTCACACCGTAGCTCCTTAAATACATTAAGATGTCCATCGTACTAACTCGACCACAAGAGCCCTGAAATTAAAGAAGATAGAAAAGACAGAAATCCAAGAAAGCAAACAAACGAAATCGATAAAAGTCATTACTCGATTTAGAAAAAAAACAAAGCATTAGTCTTTCGTAAATCGCCCATATTCCAACTCGCGATTTCACAAAATATTCAAATCTCAAGCGGTCGTTTACTTTAAAAAAACATTCATAAGAACGATCAGTTACTTTAATAATAAACAATTTTATTGTTATTTCACATAGCGGGCCCACGAATACGTGTCAGTGCCGTAAACGTAAATGGGCACAATTTCAAATCCCGTTACAATATCATTAAAGAAGTAAAATGAATTCTAATTTCGCCATTACTCGCGATCACTTTGTAATTTCGCGATTACAAAGTGTATTGTTCAAAAAATCAAAATGCTAAATACAAAAAACAATGAAAGTTTAAAAAAAAACTACTTAGGTGCAAAAGTAGAGAGAAAAATCTCACAAGAAATGTTGCGAAATGTTTTACGTAAGCGAATTCGACTTGTTAACTTTTAAACCTTACGTATATGCGGCGGGCGAATTCGCTATTTCAAAGCACAGCTACACCCCCTATATTTGTATACTTTTGTTTTCGTGGGCAATTTTGTTCAATTGCCCCTCAGAAAAAGTCCCCAATACCACTTTTCAAAGTCTATATTTTCTTGTTTCAAATTCTGTTTTTAACATACAAATTTTAAAAAGTGCTATCAATTAGCCCTCGATTTTCCGTCAAATTTATGAGGAAGTAATAATTTAGTTCTTGTTCCTATCCTCACTTTCACAACATTTCCACCATTGGACGGAGACACCATGGAAGGGTGGCGGCAACCGCTACGCATCGTTCGCATGCCGCATTAAAACTGGGGCACGAATAGCGAAGTTTATCCGATAGGCAGCAAATTTGGAAGTGCCAGAAACGCGTATTTTTCAAATATTATTGTTTCTATCTTGCTGAATTCTAATTCTGGCTACTTGCCAGAACGACCGCGACGCGTCGCGGCGTCCGCCGCCTGGGAAAAGACGGCCGTTCTTGGTACGATTCGTCACGCCGTGTTTCCTGTCTGGGTATGGGCAAGTCTTGATTGTTATGACAAGCATTTAAACGTTCAAACAATATAATGTAAATTTCCCGTGGTTTTTAGGTAGGTATCCCGTTGTCTCGCGATCTCGCTGAGTAGTCTCAGTAGGTGTTGTTTCAAAAAAGGCATACAGTGACTTTAAATCTACTTTTGTATGAGTCGCCAGCTATTTCCTGAAATATCGAACAAAAAGGAACTTAAACACGCGTTGGCAACGACGTTTTTTTTTTAAAACAAATTTTTACGAGCGATTGGTGTAAGAAAATGAACTCTCGCCGGGAGACGCAGAAAATCAGAGGGAATTAAAAAAGGCCGCCGCATAAAAAACGTTGTGAGAGAGGGAGAGAAGCAGATGGAAAGAACATAATAGGTGGGATAAATCCCCTTTCTGAAGCACGAAAGCACGTAACAACATTTTATTTCAAAACCCAGCCCATTCTCCCAGAACAGAACAACAGCGATATGTCTCAAACTACAACAATGTAACAAAACTACGATAACCAGTATAAAACAGGAACATCCGTTATCGTACCCATTTGTGGCACCGTATCATAACAACAACAGTACTACTACAGTAACCCAAGCTACAGTATCCTAATCTACCGTATCCTCCACATCGTGGGGATCGGGGGAGGTCGGACGGCGGGAAGAGGTCCTGCGGGGAAAGAAACGACGGATCCAGTGGAAACAGCCGGGGGTCTTCTTCTGTGGCTCCTCAGGCTTCGCGGGGTCCAGGGAGGCGGAAATGGAATCGATTGAGAAGGCCGAGTGGGCCTGAAACCCGGTTTCTACACCCGTACCACATCGGCGGCTCACCAGGGGAGGCTGATCCACCACATCCACTATTGATTGCGCCGAATCCGCACTGAAGGAGGAGTCCAGGGTGGAGATGGAACTGGTCGTGGAAGCGCGCTGAATTTTCAGGGTTAGAGAGAGAAGCAGAAACAAAGAAAGCCTCACTCTTAGATTCCCCCTCCTCATGTGACGACGGCGACGGTCGACCCATGTGAAGCAGCCGCTGAACCAATTCTCCAACCTCTTGCACCAGATGCCGCAGATTTTCAAGCGGAAGTGGATAACGTCATCCTGGAAAAAACCAAGGTCGCTTTACAATCCAGAATAGTTCCATTTCGTGGTCAACCCTTTTCTTAATATTCCAGAGTACCGCCAGGAGTCAAAGTCACCGTTCATGGCCTAACAGCAAGGGTGGCTGAGGGCCGACCCGCTCTCCAAAAAATCTCGGCCCGTCCCGCGGCCCGAGGGAAAATTTGTAAAAGTTAGAAAAAAAAGTTCTACACTATTTATGTACTGCAAATTTGTCTCTAGCATAATAATTGCACAAAACAATAATGGCAAAAATGTTTTGTCGACGGGGGATCGGGGTAACTTCGGATTGCAGTTCGACCTCTTAGCCTCTCGGCCATGAAAATTTTGAAAAATTTATATAGGGTAGTTCGAATCCTCCTTGACGCAGTATGTTTTGCACAATTAGAGCTATGTTTTGCAACAAACAGAACTTGAAAATAATGACTTTGAAAAGAGTTACATTTAAAATAAACAGATACATGTAAAATAAACAGATATTTAAAAAAAATACTGGAGCCGTCCCCTTCCGAAGAATCCGCGGCCTTGGCCTGCCCGGCCCCAGTTTCAGCCACCCTTGCCTAACAAAGAGCGTTTGGGGGACTCGAAATGTAAGTCCCCCACATGGTGCCTCGACGGCGATGTAAGCCAAAGTTTAAATGCGTGTTACCATTTTCAACATTACGTAGGTGGTAATACATGAGCATAGCTCCGTCGGGTATGTCGCGGCGAGACCTCCGCCTTTTAAAAGCCCACCTCTGATTCCGAATCCTCGTCATCCGAGTCTGCATCAATGTCAATTCCGAGAAGTTTGAATATCGGCGGTTGGTGCTTCACATTGAAAAAGGTCTGGTAATTAGGCGTGAGCAGAAACGCCACTCTCTCCTCTCCTCTGGCGATCAGAAGGAAGTACTTGTAGCGGACCACCGACGCTCCGCGGGCGAAGAAGGACTCGGCCAGGCCCAAGTCCCTTCCAGCGTCTTGCAGGGGACCGCATCCCTTCACAAGTCCCTCAATGCCTTGTACCGTAAACCCTCGCATGCAGACGACAAGGGCTTTGATGTCGCGCTCTCCTTGCAGGAATTGCTGAAAGTTCAAAATTTGGACAATTTTGACTGGCTCGGTTGGTCCCATGGTTGACCAGCAACCATGGCTGCGCGCCGGCCCGCTTCCAAAATTTTCACGACCCGGGCCCAATCAAAAATTTATGCCTTATTTCAATGTAAAAATCAAAAAAAAGAGAGAAAATTTTTTTTCGGGCCGGCCCTTTCTAAAAAAAAAATTCTTGGCCCGGCCCTGCCCGTGAGATTGTCATAATTGCTGACCAGGGAGCGTTTGGGGGGCTCGATGTGTAAGCCCCCAAACATACCTTGGGAACCAAATGAACGGGTTTTCAAAAGTGACGGGGGGTCCCAGCGACCCAAGTGAGTCAAATGTGAGGGGTGGTTGTCAATATTTTCCTTTTTTTTACATTCTCAGCATTACATAATATTTTATATCCCATCATAGTAGCCAAATTTGAAAGAATCGAATCACTTTCTTGCAGAGAAAGGGGCTTTGCTTACAAAAACTTGTGTTTTTCGTACCAGCTGGCTGGCTGCAGTATTAAGCCAAAAAGCAAGCAATTTTCTCAAAGTTTGAAATGAAAACACTGTTAAATGTTCTAAATAATTTGTCGTGTTGTAAAAATGTAAGAGAAAACATGATTGCGGTTAAAATAGAAAACTTGAGAACTCATCTTTTACTCTTTTTGCGGCGTTTTCTACTTTTCTCGCTAAATGGTATTAAAAATACAATAATTAAAGTATTTTCCATTTAGTTTTTCAAAATAAATAGCACAAAAAAGTTTTAAAACCGGTAAAATTTGCGAATCGGATTCAGAATGCTTCAACTTTCTTTTTTGCCCTAACTTAGCCAAAAGGTCCCGCAGCAACGTCAGGCGGGCATACTGTATTCAGGCATGATTGCCTCTGCGTGTCTGTCTAACTGTCTTTGTCTCTGACCTCTACCCCCACCTTCACACGTGAAAAGACGATCTCTCGCTCTCGTGCCGGGCAGAGTCCGGAGTGAAGATCCCACCTTCACTGACCACTTTCACTGTATGTGGAATAGGTCAATTAACGCAGTTTTTAGGTTTCTTTTAATTTTTAATAATTATATTTTGAAATAAATTTTTTAAAAAATCATTATTTTATTTAAATTTTAAAATATTTTTATTATATAAAATTTAAATGATATCTTTGATTTTCTGTAGTGAGGGGGGTAAAGGGGTTCACAGATCTCAAAAGTGATAGGGGGTACCGCTACGACCGGACCTTCCCAAGGTATGCCCCCAAATGGTTTTTCGAAGGCAACGTAAGCCCCCATATTTTCAGCCGAACGGCAAATTACGTACGCACCGCGCGCGTTCGCACGAGAAGAGTCAGCCACGGGCAGGGCCGAGAAAAGTGTTTTGGAAACGGGTTTTGGCGAAGTTGTCAAAGAAGGAGGTCCATCGCGAATTCTACAAACTTTCCATAACAGAGGGAGGCTGTCGTAAAATCAACCCCTGCCTTACTTTCCCCACGTATGTTCGGGCGGCGCCAAATATATGCGCCTTGGATGCGGTCAGAGTCGAAAAAGAAAGAAAAATAAACCTTCAAGAGGAGGTTCACTCCATCGACGGTGGAGATAAAGTGGTTGGGAGGAGCAAAGCATCGCAGATTCTTCATTTCCAGCAGATGAGCCTCGGTCATCTGGGCCTTGCCGTTGAATTTGAGGCAGACAATCTGTATTGGGATAATTATGTCAATTTGGAGTCGGTACTCACATTCTGCATTTGAATGAAATAGTCGGCCGGCACGGGACTGGGAGAGCCGAAAAAGAGTTCTGTGATGGAGAAGTGCTGAAAATAGAATAATTACGGAGGTTTCCGCCTGTCTGCCATTTGCCGCACGGTTTTCTGTTGAAAAGCAGATTGCTGTATGGTTTTCGGTCCAAATGCCGATTACCGCATGGTTTTTGGCCCAATATTCAAATATCGTATTCTTTCGGTTTAATGTTTTTTGGGTACCGGATGCTGCATGATGTTTTCGTGACTTCCCAAGTGCCTTGTTTTAATGCCAAATTGCCGATTTCGGCATTATGTTCGGTTAAAATGCCAATTACCGCACTGTTTTCGGGGCAAATGATGAATGCCGTACGGTTTTTGGTTAAACTGCCGATTTCTGCATGGTTTCTGTTTATCTGCCGAATGACGCATAGTTTTCGGTGCAAATACCGATTGCCGCACGGTTTCCCGTTCCAAAGCCGATTACCGCATGGTTTTCGGTTGAACTGCCGAGAGTGCTGCATTTGTGTTTGATTGTCACTGTCAACGCACAATTTTCCGTTCAAAAGCCGCTTGCCTCGCTATTTTTGGACCGAAAGCGGCGCAGTTTGGTTCAAATGCAAAAAAATGTATGATTTTTGTTGCCGATTGCCATATGTTTTTCAGTGTTTTTCCTGCGTCTCGCGCGGCCGTGCGGTCGGTCCCTTCGCCGCTCTCCCAACCGAGCCTGGATTGCCCGTCCTCAAGCCGGAGTGGAGCCCCGTGAGGACGTAGCTCCAACCAAATGGATCGCCGAAGTCGTCTACAGTACCGCGACCGTCCCAGGAACTAGAGAAGATGCTGCTTCCCCTAAGGAGAGCTGTGCCAGCAACTTGATCAAAGGCATTTGAAGCCGAATCAATGGAGAATGGGATCTACCAAGTCAACGTCGTGGGATTGGTTCAGGGAACAGCCCTAGAGAATAAACCGTATGTATGTATATGCCACATGGTTTTCTTTTTGCCGAATGCCGCACAGTTTTTCGTTAAATTGCCGAACGCCGCATGGTTTTTTGTTAAATTCCCGATTGTCACACGATTTTCTGCCCAAGTACCGATTGCCGCATGGTTTTCGGGTTACCTGACCAAATACCACATAGTTTTTGTATATTTCCCAATTTTTGGTTTGAATTTCGTTTCCTCACCTCTAGAAATCTGCCAAAAACCTCGGCCGACGCTTTGTAGCCAGTCACAAACGGGGAGAAACAGGCCTTGTTAAAGGAGACCCTTCTTCGCGGCACACGGGCCATAGCCGCTTCCAAGAAGCTATCCGTCACCTCGCCCTGAAACGTTTTATTTATTTATTTTTTTAAGATTTCCCTTTTGTTATTAAAACAAAACATGCTACAACAAAATGCTCACTTCGAATAGGATGTCGTTGCAGATCAAGCGGAAAGGCGACTGGATGAACCGGCGCAGAGGGGCGCGTGTGTGGGAACCGAAAGTACAGGCATGGGTGCTGTAATTCGGCTTTTTCGAACGGTGGATTATGAAGATTCCTTTCTGAAACAGTGATTTTAAACCTTTTTTTCCAAACCACGGCGATAAACCAAAGGGGCTGTTTTTTCTCTCCTCGGCCCATAGTTCCCAAAGGGGCCGGCCCGCGTGTTGGCCGGCCGAAAAAAAAAACCACCGGAATAGCCCCTTTCGCCCCGGTTTGTAGAATTCTCAACATAAAATTGTTTGAATCGTTATTTCAGCTTACACAAAAAAACTCTAAAACCTTCCAAATTGCTAATTCTAAGTTGGCAAAAATTAAGTGCCCCGACCGGGATCGAAAGTTGGTCGCGTGGGTGGCAGTTTGACTAGGTGGTCCGAGTAGACCGACCGGGCCAAGGATATTTGTCATGTCGGCCCGGTCCGTGAGAACTACGCTCGACCCCTATAGGCAGCCCGCAACGCGCGACCGCAGCGCGTCTGGCGCTCCCGAATAATATTTTGGTGCCACAAATTTTAGTAAAAGTATTTTTTACGTAACTGTTAAAGAATACGATGGAGAGATTAGTTGGTTTTTTTTTTAGATTTTATTTTCTCATATATATACACCATTTAACGGTTAGAAAGTCAGACCAGAGCTGGTAAATCTGAGGGCAGGGATCAGGCCAAGCCCGATTTTTAAGAAGCGGGCCGACCCGGGCCGGGCTCGGGTCGGGCCCAAATTTTCACCGAGCGGGACGGCCCGGGCCGGCCCTTTGCCAGCCCTGAGTCACACAACCGTCAAAACCACCTTGCGCCGATTTTCGTCAAAACTGAGCAAGAGTTTGATATTTTCCTCATTTCTAATAGCACGAAATGCCTTATTCTATAACATTCTTTTCAAAGAACAAAAAAAGCTATTTTATCCACGTTTAAACCTAAAAATAAAAAGAAACATTCAAAAGCACGTGGGGCGTTGAGGTTCCGCGACTTTCTCGGGGCCCAGTGCACTCAAATTTCACCGTGTAACTAACCGGGGAAACGAAAATGCGATGGACTTTGATGTGGCTGACGACGTTCTGGCAGCAAATGGAGCGAATGTGCTTGCAGGAGAGCATAAAGTTGAGGAAATCCAAGGGAGGCAGCTGAAATGTGAGATTTCTTGAAAACTAAACGCCATTTTTGTACCTTCTTAGCGATGATCTTGATAATGTCCGGAGGGAGGGAGAAGAGCGGGGGGAGGGAGTCATCATCGTACTAAAAAATATCAATAAATTAAAAGAAACATGCGATAAACTGTGGATTAAAGGTCTATCCACCGCCTAATTTTCCCTTGGACCAAAGCACTGACATCGCCCGAGGCACTTACCGTCGCCCGAGGCGTCGTTTCTCCCTTGGAAGCCAGGTTCTGGCAGGATTCCGTGGCATCGTAGAAGGGCTTGACGTGTTCGCGCGGCTTAATAGGCAGCTCCGGGCAGGACTAAACTGCGGAACTTATTCTAAACTCGGAGAGGATTTTTGGCTTTTCAACCAAAAATATCCAACCGCATTTTCATTTCTGCGGTCTCGCATTAAAAAGCGCTTTCAACTCACACCGAAGCGGACGGGATTGCATTTCGGAGAAACCGCTTCGATGTCCATCTCGCGGAACTCCGTTCACGTGCGCTCTGAAATACAAAAACGGCTAGAAAAGAGAAAAAATCCAGAAAGCAATTGACAAAATCAATAAAAACCGTTACTGGATGTTTAAAAATTCGTCGTTCATATTAATCGACTCGCATTTTCACAAAATATTCAAATATCCAGCTTTCGTTACACTCTCTGCGTGACCATATACGCACAAATACCGGGTTTGTACTCAAAAATACTCACAATCCCTGATGGTACGCATCATACACCTATCTATACGCATCATATACGGGTTTCGCTGCATCGTACGCAAGAATGCGGAAGATACGCACAAATACGCCTAAAAATTAGTCGTATTTGTGCGTATACACTAGATACGCCCAAATACGGATGTTTACGCACAAATACTTCTGTATGCGGATGCGTATACTTGAGTACAAAAGGTCCCGGGAAGAATTCCAGCGAGGACTCTGTGCTCACGTGCTCAGATTTTTCTTAAATTTCTTATTTTTAAAGTTTTTATTTTAATGTTAGTGTGTAACTATTGTTTTGTTGTATTTTGCATGTATTAAGTTTTTATTTTCTTTTTTTTTCAGTGGACTATTTGAACAGCAATGACGCCCCTCGAGTCGGCTCTGAACTACTGCATACTGGATGGATTTAACGGTGAGTTCTTTACGTCTGTATTGTTTATTTTTATTAAATTGTAGTTAATTCATGTTTTAATTGAGGTTCGCGGTACGAAGATGGTCGATCGGTCAAGCTGCAGAAGAAAGCCACGATGTCATCGCCGCGTCATCAGTCCAAGCTGTCGTCTTGTATTTTTTTTAAATAACTTTAATGTCTTTTGTATACGCATTTGTATATTTTGTTAGTGCGTATAATTAAAAATTGTATTTTTTTGTGTATTTAATGTGTATTTTGTTCATGTGGTAAATGAATATTTGAATGATTATATTTCGGTCCAGGGATATTCAAAAGTGGGTGGTAAAAGTGCTCCAAGGGTAGGGTAATGACCTAATGCGAATCGGGATTGTGCGTATGTGTGCGTAAACGCTCGTTCTGACGCGTACAATGTACTCAAGGATACGCGCCATACGCGGGTAAATGCGCATAAATGTACGCATCAGAACGGTCTATGTACGCATCTGAAAGGGCATTCCCGATGCGTACAAACCCGGCGTTTGTGCGTATACGGTCACGCAGAGCTTCTAAAAAAAACAATCTTAAAATGCATATTTCGCAAACAAAAATTCATTTTGGACGAAATCCGATAAGTCGTGTCGGGACGAAATGACCGCGTTATGAGACTACAAACGACCGTTGCGGGACCGATATTCTCTAGTGCGGTTACAGTGAAACCAATTCTTTATGAATTTTTCTGTTTATTTGTCAGCCTACGATTTTTACGCATAAAACTACCATAAAATTTTTACGCATAACACACTGAAGTTTAAATACTTATTTTTTGAAAGCTAGAAAATTGAAAATTCATTCAAAACGCCCAGATTGCAAGAGTATGAAAGTTTCAACTCACGCCCGATGTTTAATTGAAGGCAGTCCTTTAACAAGTCAGCCGCTTTTATGTTGAAATCGAATTTCCAGTCGACTTACTAGTCGAATTCTCTTCTTTTGTTGCATCTTTTTTTTTCGTATTTTCGCTAATTTTTCTTTCCTTTTCAGTAGTTATCGGAATCGTTAAGATGAGTGACCGTGGAGAGGGAGCTGACGGCGACAAGGGAGACGTGATTGTGAGTTTTCTTTTACTTTACGGCTTATCGAATTCAGATTTCGCTCCTTTTTTATCAACATGAGTTTTTTTCAGCAGCCGGATGAGGAGGAAATGCTGCAGGAAGAGGACGAAGTGAGTTTACGAGTTTTCGTCCGTAAATCAGATTTTAAGGTTCATCCTATTTGCCATAAAAGTGTCACCGACGCCGTCGTCATCATCTTTAACATGGTTGGTTTTCCTGTATTTTCGGAAACAAAAAAGTGGTCATATAGGCCAAAATGACGGAATATTTACCGTTGACGCACTCCCCGTTCACGGTAAGTTCAGCGCACAAGTAAAAGTGAATGGAAGCCGTCTGCCAGACTGTGTGGCCGGTCCCGACACGATTACCCTGATCTTCAAGTTGGCTTCGAGGCAATCCTGGTTTTGTAGAGATTTTAAAAAACAAATCCTGACTTGGATAGCTGCCAACTTTACTTCCAGGCATATCGTGGCGGGACCAGCCGCGAGCGGTCGCGTCACGGCTGCAGATGGCTACCTTTGGACCCTACTTGCGTATTTACTCATAACGGACACGGCGTGCGTTGACGTTTTAATAATGGTTTAAATGTTGAAAGCATACATGGGCAAGCTCCGCAATATGGGGCGGTAGGGGCGTCGCAATTTTAAGTTTTCGGCAGTTTTTCTTAGAAAAGGAGACCCGTCGCAAATTTTCGACGCTTTCAACAATTGAAGGGGGCCTCGCAAAATTGACCCCCGCGGTAGGTTGCCCAGGTATGGTTGAAAGTGAAGCCATTTGACATTTTTCATGCGTTCAAGACTAATTTACCCTTTAAAATTCTTTTAGAACTGGCTTAAACGTTGCAAAATTCTCAACAATAAAAACAACGAGGCAAATGGCTGGAAAGCAGCTATTGGCCATGCGTCAACTGAAGGGACTATTAATAATTTTCCTTATAGTTTTTTTTTAAAAAATAAATAATATGATACATGTTTATTTTAATGTAAAAATCTTTTTATTTTTGAGGGTTTGATCGATTTTTGGCAGATTTTCGGTCCGCCTTGTATAAGAATTCGTAACAGTTCGACGTCACTGAAAAGAACACTAGGATTTTGCCAGTTATAATGGGTAGCGACACCAAAGTTCCGGAATTCGGCTTTGACGTGCATAACTCTAAACGTCCACAGCCGAATTCTGGAACGTTTGTGTCGGTACCTCTTGTATGCAGCATTTCCCTGGATTTTTGGCTAGTACTTTGAAATCCTACATAAAATGACTCTTAGTTTCTCAAATTTGGGTGTTCATTACGAGACCGATTCGGAAAAAAAAACCTGACATTTAACCGGGGATCTCCTTTTGAGCTGCGTTTTTCCCGCCGGGTTTCATTCAGACGTCATTTTCACTCTAATTGACACCCGGCTGGCAGGTATTACGGTAAATCGCTCGAAGTGGGCCTCAAAAACACAGAAGTTGGGGGAAGGGAAGGGGGTTAGGCACTATTTTCTTAAGGTCCATCTCGGAAGGCCAAGAATTAAGGGGGGCTACTCCAAATTGTGGCCGAAAAAGTCAAGGGTGGGTCCGTCTACCGTCAGGCCTTGGGAAAGCCCGTTCGTAACGGTGCCATACATCGGCACAGCTCCGTCGGCTGGGTCGTGGCGAGACCCCCGCCCTTTAAAAATTACCAATGGAATAACCTGGCGATACCTCCGTCGTATATAAAATTCTTCTTGGCGAGACCACCTGAGCTGTCAAAATGACGAGGGGGTACCCATAATTGAGCGGTACCATACCAGGACACGGTACGGAGTGGGCTTATAAAGTAAGGTTCCCCAAAAGGGGAGAGGGACCACAAAAACAAAGCAATCTCACTTTTCAATTCAAGGTCCCCCATATAAAGCACACCCACCCCACAAATCAAGGTGCCGCAAACACCACGTGTCCTGCTGTGATCGGTACCCCCTCGTCATTTTTGGGATCGAAAATCCCCTTACCCCTTTCACTATAGCTGATAGAACGTTGAGTTTTATTATTATTATTATTTAAAATGTTTAAAGTTAAATTATGTAGAGCACAGACAGGCACGCAGGCTTCAAACGTGAATAAGCTACCGGTGGGGTACGTTTTGCGCGACCCCCTACAATACAAATAAGATATGTGGCGCGAGTCCCTCAAATACGAAATGAGGGTCGGCGCAACCCCCTCAGCCGAAAATCCCGGTCAATGTTTTTTTTGCTTCAAAAGGTCAACAGGCTTATTGTATTCATTAAACGTCACAAATGATTTGGAACATAACAGTTTTTTTTAAATTTCAAACTGCTCGTTGTTGACATAATACCGCTGCCAGCCAGTTGGTACGAAAACACATGTTTTTGAAGGCAAACCCCTGATTCTCTCACATTTGGCTCGTATGATGAGTTATATAAGGTTATATAATGCAAGAATGTTACAAAAACGAGAGAAAAATGGAATTGATTCAAGCAGTTCTTCATCATTACACCCCTAGTTTCAGGCTGGACTCGATTCTTTCCTCGTTTTCTCCATGGCCAACAGTGCCATGCGACATTTCTGGTTCGACGAGCCCAAAATCAAAATCAACTTTAACAAGGGCAGCGTGGACGTGAAGAGGGACAAAGAGGGCGCCACCCAGTTCGTCTTCTTCTGTGAATCCGACTCCAAAACTGACAGCACCGGTGGAATCTCCCGAACATGCTACGGAATGGATGACGTCTTGGATGGGAAATGGCACACGCCCGCTGCCAGGATTGCTGCCCGCAATGACACGGTGAACGCGATGATGATGTTGTCGCTGAAACCGCTTCCCCCGAAGCGTGTGAATTTGGAGAAGCTGCGCAAGATGCCGGTGACGATCCGCCTCTGCCGCCTCCTTCTAGACCAGGTAAGCCATGTTTGAACATGCGTAATTCGCTGATTCAGATCGACGTGACTGCGGAAATCTACGAAGAGGTGAAGAACTATCTGGAGGCCATTCCGGTGAAGACGATCAGAGAGGTCAGGTGCGGAAATGTCGGCTGCTGACCGAAACTGCTGGGAACGCTTAAGGTAGGTTACTTTGAAGGCTAGGCATCATACTTGGACTAATTTGCGGCATCACCCTAAACAAAGGGTGGTGGCTGAGAGCAAAATTTGAAAAAGTTTAAAAAAAAAGTTTTGCACTGGCTATATGCACAGAACATGTTTCTAGCATATCAGTTAAATAAAACAATAATGGCGAAAAAAATTTGTCGACGGGGGATCGAACTGGGGTCACTTCGGTTTGCCAGTCCAACCTCTTAGCCTCTCGGCCATGAAAATTACATAAAAATTTAATATGGTAGTTCGAATACTCCTTTACACATCATTTTTTTCACCATTAGAACTATGTTTTGCAATAAACAGAATGTAAAAATATTGACTCTGAAAAGAGTTACATTAAAAAATATTTTTTAAAAATACCGTCCCCCCCTCCTCCCCAAAAATTCCACGGCCTGGCCCGGCCCCAGTTTCAGCCACCCTTGCCCTAAAGTAGCAAAACGTTCACACAGTTGGCGGTGAACACTTCTGGGTTCTGACGGACCGGACACGGGCGAACGGCCATGGGCGGTCCGTTCGCCCGTTTACCCTGGACCATAGATGAACAAGCACCCTTAGATTCGGTCGCGCTGAGCCTAAGTTCCTATTTGGGGGACTCGCGCCACACGTCTCATTTGTATTGTGGGGGTAGCGCAAAATAAACCCCACAGGTAGCTTGTTCATGTATGCCCTGGACCATCCAGTCAGATTGCCACCCACACGACCAGGTTTCGATCCCGGTCCGTGACATTCTTTTTTGTACGACTAATATTGACTTAGATGTTAGTAACAAACATTATTAAGTAATTTAAAGCAGTTTTTAAAATATTGTACAGATTTATACTAAATTTAAATTTTGGCTGACCTGTCCCAAAAAATCCCTCGGCCCAGCCCGTAATTTGAGAAACCCGCCACCCTTAAGAAAATCTACCGGAAAACTCAAAATTCGGCGCACCTACCGTCGCATCCTGCGTAGCTTGACCAACTATGATAGACGTTTCCTAAATTGAGGGCTAGGAGCGGAAGAAGGGGTGGGGTTCCAAAATGTAGAAAAAAAGTTTTCTTTTTGTAATGTACTGGAATTGGGTTTGTAGCACATATACAGAGCAAAACTATTAAGGGAAAAATTGTCGACGGGGGATGGAACTGGGGTCACTTCGGATTACCAGTCTGACCTCTTAGCCACAAGGTCATGAAAATTATATAAAATTTATATAGGGAAGTTCGAATCCTCCTTTACACAGTATTTTTTGCACATTAAGAATGGTGTTTTCCAAGAAAAAGAATAGAAACAGTTTAATTTTGAAAAGAGTTACATAAAAAAATTTATGAAATCACGGGCCGGCCCGCTCTAAAAATATCTCAGCCCGGGCCGGCCCTTGATTTTGCCATGCTTGAAGCCTTAATTTTGGGTAGCCAATGCTGAGGAATGGCATGCCCTGCGCGATTTTTGGTGTGTAGCTGCATTAATGAGGATTTTTTTCAGAAGTACAATGTGAAGGATCTCGACGCCATTGGAGACACGCCCGTGCCCGATGCCGCTTTGGAGTCGATTTCGGCTCTGAATGTAAGTTGGATGGAGAGAAATTTTCTCAAGATGTCAGTAGGGTCCAAAATGACGTCATTGTGACGTTCCCACCCATTTTAAGAAGAAGAAGTTGGGTTGATCTGCTCAACGGCGGATCACCCAAAAAGTGCCCATTTCAATGTTTTTGTTTCAGCTAAGGTCCTTCGTCTACACTTTCGAAGTGCCGCTGGAATTCATCTACTCGATGACCCTCAAGAATTTCTACCTGCGCACGAATGTCTCCATGGAAACGGCTAAGGCTGTTATTCAGGTAATAAACCTCGACTTAACTACAAACCCACTTTTCAGAAGGCGTTGACCTACCTCGAGTTCAAAGAGTGGTCCTTCGGTTTCGACTTCGACAAGGTTGCATTTGAAGGCCTCTTCAGCCGCTACGAAGTGTTGGAGTTCAACCACAACGAAGCCCTTCCGCAGAGGCGTCCGCTCGTCTTCCTCCAGAAGGGCGAAAACGTTGATGAGCTCATCATAGCCTACTACATCCTGCGAGCCGACGGAAAGATGATCTACGTCAGTAAGACCTGGGGAGCCGCCACGCAAGACGCGACCATCTTGATGATCGGTCACGATATGGGTCCTCCTGCCCTCCGAGCTCAGGCCCCTGCCCCCTGAATTGGGATTGTTTTGATATTTTGCTGTAATTATGGTTGGTACATAAAGGCTGTGATCTCTGTTTTCTCGGGGGCGGCTCTAAATCATACGTGAGCAGCTTGTTGAACCCTAAGTTATGTGCACCTCAATACCCGTTGAGCTAAGGAGTATATTTTCGAGAAATTCGGTTCGTGGCGTCAAGATTTTAGGAAGTTCACCCCAAGGGTGGCTACGGGCCGGCCCTCTCTCCAAAAATTCACGGCCCGGCCCGAGGTCAAAAATTCCATAAGTTGAAAAAAAAAGTTTTTTCACGAATTATGTGCAGGAAGTGCGTTTCTATTGTACCTAATGTATAAAACAACTATGGAAAAAAAGTTTTTTCGTTGGGGGATCGAACTGGGGCAACTTCGGATTACCAGTCCGACCACTTAGCCATTTGGCCATGAAAATTACATAAAATTTATATAGGGTAGTTTGAATTCCCCTTCATGCAACAAATAGAACTTAAAAATACTGACTTTGAAAAGAGTTACATTTAAAAATAGATTTTCAAAAAAAAAAGTGGGGCGGCCCGGGCCGGCCCGGACCGCTCATGGGCATCCAACAAGCTATAGCCGTCGCCAAACGGAAATCGACGAGAAAAAGCCGCTTTCTCTGCGTCTTCGTTTTTTGCACGCTCTTTTCGCCTGCGTATCGCTCGCACGAATGCTGCATGAAGGCTGTTTTTGGCAGGATTCCAATTTGGCGACAGCTATATATTGTAAACAATACAGTGATTCGATCCGGCATTGTGCTCTCTTTTCAGCGCAAAGATTATATACCTGAATCTCGACTTTCTTCCCCAATTATTTTCTACTGAAATGAAAGTTCTGAAATAACCGACCGAGGGTTTTTTTGGGGTCGGGCTATTCACCAAATGAATATTCGAAAATTCTAGAAATTTCGATCCCGAGGCGGATATTTTCGAGTGTCGGCACGGAACAATCCTAGCCACCGTCTGTTTAAATACAAACAAGTTTTTTTTACAATTGTTGCCCCAGTAAATCTACTGGGGTTCCAAAAATTATCCGCTGAGGCTCTCAAGGAGGCCCTGGACACATTATAAGGTTTCGTTAGTGGCCACCAAACGAAGGAGGTCACCTAATTACGGCGCTGAGGTCATACGCGGACGAGAAAATACACTCTCGCGCGGAGACGCAGATTCAGGGAGAAATTGTAAGCAGCAATGTCCTAAACCACCCAGAACCGCTTCGATGTCCATCTCGCGAACCTTCGTGTCATGACACGTGAGGCGCACGTGACGTCACGCGCGCCCTGAAATAAACAAGGCTAGAACAGAGAAATTGAAATTCAAGAAAGCAATCGACAAAATCAATAAAAACCGTCGTCCATATTAAGCGACTCCCATTTTAGCATTTTACAAAATACTCAAATTTCCAGCGCTCGTTTTACTTTAAAAAAAATATTTTTAAAATGCATATTTCGCAAGCAAAAAATCATTTTGGACGAAATCCGATAAGTCGTGTCGAGACGAAATGACCACGTTATGAGACTACAAACAACCGTTGCGGGACCTATATTCTCTAGTGCGGTTACAGTGAAACCAATTCTTTAATTATTTTTCTGTTTCTTTGTCAGCCTACGATTTTTACGCATAAACCTACCGGTAACACACTGAAGTTTAAAAACTTATTTTTTGAAAGCTAGAAAATTGAAAATTCATTCAAAACGCTCAAATTGCAAGAGTATGAAAGTTTCAACTCATGCCCGATGTTTAACAGACGGCAGTCCTTTAACAAGTCAGCCGCTATTGTGTTGAAATCGAATTTCCAGTCGAATCTTTCTCTTTTGTTGCTTCTTTTTTTCGTATTTTCGCTAATGTTTCTTTCCTTTTCAGTAGTTATCGAAACCGTTAAGATGAGTGACTGTGGAGTGGGAGCTGACGGCGACACGGGAGGTGTGATTGTGAGTTTTCTTTTACTTTGCTGCTTATTTAATTCAGTTTTTGCCAGTTTTTAATAACATGACTTTTTTCAGACGCCGC
This sequence comes from Oscheius myriophilus, assembly GCA_964057215.1. Lineage (NCBI taxonomy): Eukaryota > Metazoa > Nematoda > Chromadorea > Rhabditida > Rhabditidae > Oscheius > Oscheius myriophilus. Next base: position 5,349,341 of record OZ059904.1, read on the forward strand.
AGGAAATGATGAAGCAGGAAGAAGAAGAAGAAGAAGTGAGTTTTGCGGTTTTCGACTATAAAACATATTTTTTAGGTTGTTCCTATTCTCCGTGCCGGTGCCCGCGACGCCGTCATCAAAATCGTTAACAAGGCCAGTTTTCCTAATTTTTGGGAAACAAAGGGGTGGCCGACAAGCCCGAAAAAATACGATTCCTATGTAAATTAGTTTTTGAATGACGTAATTTTTACAGTTCACGCACTTTTCCTTTGTATTGGTGGTTTAAAAAATGGCTGGAAAGCAGTTATTAGCAAAACGTCAATGGCCAAACGTGGGTAATAATTTGTCCTTAGACCCCAACTTTGTACAATCTTGAGAAATACTGTGTTGATTGATTATAAATTGATTATAAATTCAAACACTGTGTTCTGGGTGACAGCATTCGACTTTCTTGGCAAGAAGGCAGGGATTATATAAAAAAAGGGTTTCGTCACGAAATTTCTAGAATTTGGCTGGTGACCAAAATGCCCCCTGAATGCCAACAGTCTAATTCTGAAACTTTCGTGTCGGAACCCATTTATCCCGCGGTACCCTGACTTTTTGCTAGAAACTAAGAGCAACTTGCGGGCTTCACGGTGGTCCGAGTAGACGGGAACTTTCTTAAAGGGATTGCACAGGGCCGGGACCTAACAGAGCCGGCTCCGCGGGGTTTTAGTCGATTTCCGTCGAAAAACCATAGTATTTATAAAAATTCTATGTCCCGCGAAGGTCCCACCGGAGGGTCGGTCTCGGTCCTGCGATGCCCCGGCCCCGTGAGTCCCCGCCCCTGTTAAGACCCTACGGGCCCGGGACAGTCCACCCCTGTTTGAACAAAAATGGTCTTTAAAGAAAGGGGAGCCCGCCGCAAATTTTCAAACGTTTTTTTAATAGAGGGTCTGTCGCAAAATATACTGCGGTGGTACGTTGACCAAGTGTGTTCGAGTAGGCGGGCCGAGGGTTTTTTTCCAATCGGCCCGGCCCATGAGAAGTATGTAATAGCCAACGCTGCAGAGAAGATTCAATGCTAGAAGCAGGGGTGGCCGGTCCTGAGGGCTCCGGCGTCAGCAGAGGGCCCTACACGGCCACGACAGAATGGGAAGAACAAATACAATTTGAATTCCTTAGCGAATTTCAAATTTTCTCTCTTGTCGCATATTCCATACTTTTGACCCTATGGCCGCCTAGGGCCCTCTGCTGACCAGGTCCCTCAAGGCCCTCCCTCGTGCCACCCCTGGTTAAAAGCAGTTTTTCTTCTTCTTCTTCTTCTTCTTCTTCTTCTTCTTCTTCTTCTTTAAACCCCTAGTTTCAGGTTGGCCTCAATTCGTTCCTCGTTCTCTCGACGGCCAGCCGTGCCATGCGCCACTTCTGCTTACACACGCCCGGAATCAAAATTAACTGGAACAAGGGCAGCGTGGGTGTGAAGAGGAACAGAGAGGGCGCCACCCAGCTCGTCTTCTTCCGCGAAGCCGCTTTCAGAATTGCCGATACCCGTGGAATCTTGCAAATGTTCTACGGACAGGAGCACCTCTTGGAGGGAAGATGGTACTTCGAACCGACTCCGGGGATGAGCATGATCGACATTCTGATGATGGTGATGCCGGTTCCTCCTCAGAAGCGTGTGAATCTGGAGAAGCTGCGCAAGATGCCGTTTACGATCCGTCTCATCCGCCTTCTTCTGGACAGGGTACGCCGTGGTTGAGCATGAATAATTCGTTGATTCAGATCGACGTGCATGCGGAACTCCTCGGAGAGGTGAAGAACTAACTACCTGGAGGCCGTTCCGGTGAAGAGCATTAGGGAGATTAAATGCAGAAATCCCAACTGCTGGCCGCTCAAAGTCGGTTGCTTTTAAGTATATGTATCATGCCTGGCGGGGTTCTCAAATGACAGGCCGGGCCGAGGGATTTTTTGGGAAGGCCCGGATACAAATACTAACATTTTAAATTTGGTATAAATCGGTGCATTAATTGTTTAAACTGCTTTAAATTGCTTAATAATGTTTGTTACCATACCTGGACACGGTACGGAGGGGGCTCAAAAGATCGAACGGCTGGGCCGACCAAAATTTTGCCAATGGCCCGGCCCGTGCGAACCCCGATCATACATTGTCAATCTCCGCCAAAAGCGGTGGTAGGCGGCGTCGCAATTTGAAGTTTTCGGCAAATTTGTTAAAGAAGGAGGCCCGTCGCATATTTTCGAATTTTTCAATAATTAAGGGGGTTGTCGCAAAATGGACCCCCGCGGTGGGTTGCCCAAGTATGACCCCGATGCCTGGACAAGAATCCGCCGTGGGGTAAACCCCTCAGGTAGCGAAATTAAAAAAAAAAAAAAAAAAAGTTGGCGAAGAAAATTGATGTTTTTAAAAATCCTTTTTTTTTTAATTTAGCTCGTTTCAAAGTCATTATTTTAAGTTCTTTTTGTTTTAAAACATAGTTCTAATTGTGCAAAACATACAATGTTAAGGAGGATTCGAAGCACCATATATAAATTTTTATGTAATTTTCATGGCCGAGTGGCTAAGAGTTCGGACTGGCAATCCGAAGTTGCCCCAGTTCGATCCCTCGCCACCAACACTTTTTGTTTTACTTGTTTTATACATTGGGCATGATAGAGACTCAAATCCTTGGACACTTTTTTCCCAACTTTCATAAATTTTGAGTTCGGGCCGGGCCATGATTTTTTTTTGTGAGAGGGCCGGTCCGACCGTAGCCACCCTTGCTCACCTCGGGAGATCTTGTCAGTTAGTAGCATGGGTGAACAAGCCCCCGTAGATATGGGGGCTTGTTCACCCATGCTTCGGTTGAGGGGTTTTTCGGTTTCGGTTGAGGGGATCGCGCCGAGCCCAATTTGTAACTTGGGTGATTCGCGCCAGACGTTGCTTTAATATTGTGGGGGTTACGCAAAACCGACCCCACAGGCAGCTTATTCGTGTATTAGTCAAAAATAATCGTACCTTCATTGTGTAACAACTGTTTAAAAATTCAAGATATGGTTGGTCCATGGCTGGAGGAGATTGCATCTCGTAATTTTGAGGCAACACGGAAGGGTGGCCCTGCCATTTTACGTGTGTAGCTGGGTTAATGAAGATTTTTTTTAGACATACGAAGTGAAGGATCTCGACGTGGCTACAGACGTGCCTTTGCCCGATGCCGCTTTGGAGGCGATTTCCGCTTTGAATGTAAGTTGAATGGAGAGAAATGTTCTCAATGCAAAATGTCAATAGGGCCCGAAATGGCGTAAGACCTTGACTCACCCACCCATCAGTGGTGGCCCAGAGGGCTCAGAACCGGCCCTGAACCCTTACAGAAATGGTGCGAACACCAATATTTTGAGCGGAAAATGTTTTCATTTTCTACTGTATTTTGTTTTTTTACGACAACAATTGGTATTAATTCTTCGGAATATCGAAAATAATGTAAAAATGTCCCTAATTACCCTTAACTTTCGTTTTTTAGTTCAATTTATTTGAGAATTGAGGCTCCTAATAACTCAAAAGTTATTAAACAGTGAAGAAGATAATTCAAAACGATGAAATTCAAAAAAAAATTCATTTTCCCACCGAGGTCGGCCCTCGATTTTTACCACCCCTACCACCCATAATAAGAAGGCTGAAATGGGGCTTACTCGGCTCGACAGCTGATCCCCAAAAGTGCCCCAAATCTAAATGTTTTTGTTTCAGCTGAGGTCCTTCGTCTACACTTTCGAAGTGCCGCTGGAATTCATCTCCTCGATGACCCTCAAGAATTTCTACCTGCGCACGAATGTCTCCATGGAAACGGCTAAGGCGGTAATTCAGGTAATTTCAGTTCCCTGGACTGAACCACAAACCTTTTTTTTCAGAAGGCTATGACCTGCCCCGAGCTTGACGAGTGGTCCTTCGGTTTCGACGTCGACATGGATGCATTTGAAGGCCTCTTCAGCGACCACGAAGTGCTGGACTTCTACCACGACGAAGCCCTCCCGGAGAGCCGTCCGCTCGTCTTCCTCGACACGGAAGAAGACTTTGAGGAGGAGATAGTCTACAAGTTGTTCTACATCCTGCGAGCCGACGGAAAGATGCTCGTCGTCAGAAAGACCTGGGGAGTGCGCTCGCGCGACGCGACTGTCATGATGGGCGACTCCGAAAACGGACCTCCTGCCCTGCAAGCTTTGGCCACTGCCTCCTGAACTGGGATCGTTCTGTTACTCTGTTGTTTTTCTTGTTGATACATAAAGACTGTTGATGTTTCTTGTATTCTTCACGAGGGGTTCTCAATGTGCTTTGGCCCAGCTTCAGAAACCCGGACGTCGTACGCGGCACTTTCTGTTGCGCTTCACAACGATCTTCTCAGAGTTGACCCAAAATTTGTTCCTAGGTTAATTACTTTGGTTAAAAAAAAGAAGATTCCCTTGAGCATCTCAATATCCGTAACGGGTTTTTTTCTTCTTCGAGAAGTTAACCCTATTTTGGCCCCAAAAGTCGAATAATAACCCTTCTGATGAACAATACAAAGTTTGAACCACTTTATCAATAGTTCTCTCCTGTATGGTTCTCTCTGTTCCGGAAAAGTGAACACTCGTTTTTTTAATTGTAAGACCCCGAAAACTACACGATGGGGTTCCAAAAATTATCCGCTGAGGGTCTCAAGGAGGCCCTGGACACATTTCAAGGTTTCACTTTTGGTCGTCAAACGAGCAGGGTCACCTAATTGAGGCGCTGAGATGAGACGCGGGTGAGGGAATGCACTTTCGCTAGGAGACGCAGGGCATCGGGAGAAATTATAAAGAGCCACGACCTAAACAACCCAGAGAGAAAAAGTGATGGTCAGCTGATTTTTTGTTCATAAGTTTCCCCAACACGCCATGCTTTTCATATATCTCGCTGTCATCTTCTTCAATAACAAAAGCCCACAATGTCTCCCTTTTTAGGCAAACAGTCTGCCTTTATTTAGATTTTCCAGAGAGGAGAGAGAGAGAGAGATAAAACATACAACCAAAGTCAACATTTATTACACTTGATTTGTTGCACAAAAAGAGAAAGGAATGAGTAAAACCGGATATTTACAAAGGTTGTTGCTCTACTTACGAGGGTACTCGTATTTTCAAAGAGATCAGTCAGTGGGGGCCTTGAGGAGGAGAGCCCTCTTCTTTCTCGTCCTGTTGGTTCCAATGGCCTTCAGAAGCGTGGCCAGCTCTTCGAAGTCCTTCCTGAAATGAAAATTTAGACTTATTTAAGCAGAAATTTTTAACAACATTTTCAACAAAACGGTCCAAAACTCACCTATGAGTGTGGGTGTAGACGACCACGTCCCACATCATCTTCACCAGCTCCGCGTCGTCATTCGTGTCCAGCATGATATCCTAACGTTCATTCAGTTAAAAAGTAAGGTTACAAATAAACCTTAAATAAGGGAGCGTTGAGGCGAAAGTAGGGAATGCCCAGGGAGTGGCACCAGGAGCGGGAACGGGAGATCGGAGCCCCCTCAGTGGCGGTGGCTTGGTCGAGGACCATCAAGGAGAGATTGCGGAGGCCGCGGAGCATTCCGAACATGTCACTCATCTGAAAACATCCAAATATGGACTTCAGCGTATTTTTTCAAACAGCATCACCTGTCCGCTGTTTACAAGACTCGGGCAGCCTTAAACCGCCAGGAGCCGCTAAGGCATTAAGAAAACAACACGTAGGTATAGCTTAAAAATATGGTTGAGTGCTTAATGTTAGCCCAATGACAGTTAACAAGCGTTCGATTCCTTTACAGTTACAGAAATTTTTATGGTATAAAAAGCGTACTTAACGAAAGCGCTTAATGAAAGTGTACTTAATGAAAGCGCACTCTTGCATTGTACCGCTGTTTTTAATTACAGAAAAAGGTACTTAATGGTACCTTTAAACTCCTTGCCAAAGCCGGGGTTCTCAAATGACGGGCCGGGCCGAGAGACGTTTCGGGGCGGCCAGAGTAGAAAAAAGATTTAAACTCGTAGAAATCGGTACCATGTCACCGACCGGAATCGAACCGTGGTCGTATGAGTGGCAATCTAACCTCGGCCAAAGTTAAATCGGCCGATTTGGCTATTTACATATCCTGAGTATCCTATAAACCACGCTAAACTCAAGGAACACCATCGAAACATTGGTACGATAGGCATAAGTACTACAAAAATATTTTACTTCGTTGAACACGGGGGGCTCGAATTTAATAACGATGTTTCAAGCGTAATGACTCCCAAGGCCAAATATCTGCACCCTCCGTGCGAGAGATCCGCTGGTTGACCCTTACGGGGTCGGCCGCTACAGCAAATGGGGTTATATAACCCGACGGAGTTTTGGAATGAACGAAGTGGTCCGGAGCTAGTGGGTTACCCAGAAATAACTGAATTCTGAGCTGGACCTCGCGTGGAAAATTACCCCACTGGCACCATTTGACCCTTCCTTTTGGTTTTGGTGAAAACGGGCTAGCCCGACTAAGGAGCCCCTAGTAGAAAAAGATAAATCGATTCAAAATCTGTCCCCTGGGATGACAATTTCAGTGTAGTCCTTGGGGAAAAACCCAAGGACTAGAGGTTCTCACACGGAAAAGGCCGAAAAATCTAACAACCCCTATTGGCGCAAAAATCCCCTATTGGCGCGCATTGTGATATAGGTGAGCTGGTTTCCCCAATAACGATTGGGTTTTTGCGAAATCGGTTGTAGAAAGGGAATGTTTGTAGTTCGATTCTATTGAACCCCTTTCTTGGTATAAGTTGACAAATACTATTTTTTATCTATGGATTTTCATGTAAAATCGATAGATTTTGAGGTATTTATCGATGTTTTGGGCCGCCGGGCATAGGTGGACGTGATGTGGTTGCGTTACTGGCAAAAAAATGAAAGTGGCGCTTACAGTGCCCAAGGGGTGGACGGCCCCGTCCCGGCTCTGTGAAAGCCCTGCAGGGTCGGCCCTCGTCCACCCCTGGTTGCATGAGGTATGTGGGGGGCTTATGAATCAAGCCCCCCAAAATTCCTGTCAAGCCATGCCGCCGGAACCCCCTCTTGACATTATAAGTATGTAATTCCAATCTATGGCACACCCCTGGAGGGGCCGAAAACACTTGGCGTGGGGGCTCATACACAAACATGTTTAGCGCGATCCCCACATACGATTTGCGATGTAAGGCGCGAGACCCCTTTCATTTACGAAATTGGACTCGGCGCGACCCCATATCTAAGTATGGGCTTGTAAAAATGGGGTTCTAGACGTTGTTTGGAATACCCCCTTAGGGGACATTTGAGGCATAGAATAAAAGAGGGAGAGAGAGATACCGACAGAGAAGGAGAGAGAGAGAGGGAGAGAGAGAAACAGAGAGAGAGATCCGTTACCTCGAACAAATGCGGATCAACGGGCGACACCGGCGTTATACCTGTCCCAATCGAAACCACGCATCCCACCTGCACGTCGAAACCACCATCCGGACTCTGAAATCCCAAATTAACTCCGATGATGTCACTCCTTCTTACCATAAATTTACAGGCACTATTCCAGAAACCAATCTCGCTAAGCAAATCGAGGGTGGGATTGTTCGAAACCTATAAAAATTAGCATACTTATGCCAAAAACGAATATCTCACCATTCCGCCATCGATGTATTTGCCTTCGGAGGATGGAAAGTAGGTGGGAGCGGCGCTGCTCCGACGAGCTGCCCGCCACAGAAGGATATCTGAAAAAATGGGTATTTTGATAGATTTAGGGCGGTAAAAGCTCCGGGCTGGCCCGAAAAGTGGATAAAACCGACCTCGAGGGTCACTAAAACCCATCTCCTGGTTCTGCTCCTTGGTCACGGGGAGGCAGTAATTGCGGACCAGTTCCAATTGCACTGGGAAGGTATCAGCGCGAACCGTCGTGAAGAACATCCTGAAAGGGGATAAATGAAATAAAATAACGTGATTATTGCGCATATGTGAAATAAATAAGTGTGTAGGTCTCATATATCAGAACCGTCCGTAATTTGGTGTACCAAACCTTAAATTTTGGGGTCTAAACTAAGGTAGCCTCTCTTACATTTAAGCCCTCATTGTGAAATTAAAAAAAAAGTACCCTCACCCCCGAAATCGTATGATAGTTTTTCATACACGTGGCAGGCTGGCCTCAAAATTCCCTCGGCGGGCGGGGTCGGCTGAAAACCCCGGAGACGGTGACCCCTCTAATTTCCTCTGATGCTCTGCGTCTCCGCGCGAGGGTGCATTTTCTTATCCGTGTATGACATCGGCGCGTCAATTAGGTGACCCCGCTCGTTTGACAGCCATTAATGAAACCTATAAATGTGTCCAGGGCCTCCTTGAGACCCTCAGCGGATAATTTTTGAAACCCCAGTAGAATTTCTGGGGCAACGATTGTTCTTAAAAAATCCTGTGCATATTTTTATGCGGACGTCGGCAAGGATTGTTCCGGGACGACATTTCAAGCAACCCGCCTCGGGATAGAAATTTTTAGAAGCATCCAATTTCTAGAAGTTTCCAATATCTATTTTCACCAATTTCGGTAAATAGTCAAACGGACAGGCCCCAAAAAAATAACTGTGTCTTTTATGGAGAGCCTATTCGGAAGGAAACTATCGTTTGAATCGTGCGCTAGTCTGGCAATTTCAAATGCTAATTCATCACATCCAGCCGTAGTACACGTGCCCCCGGTTGTAATACAAATTAAAAAAAAGTATGCTTCGTAATTATGGAAGCTCAATATGTTCAATGAAATTAAATGAGACGAGTTTTGACAACTTAAATTTACAGTACCGCTTTCCATGGAAACCCCTTCGTCAAATGGCGAATCAGTTAAGGAGTCTCAACTATGGTAGTTTCCTTATAAGGGGTTCTTGCCATTGTTCCCCAGTAATTCTACTGGGGTTGCAAAAATTGTCCGCTGAGGGTCTCAAAGAGGCCCTAGACACATTTAAAGGTTTCATCTTTGGCCATCGAAAGGCCGGGCCACCTAATTGAGACGCTGATGTAATACGCGGGTTAAGTGAACTCTCTCGCGCGGAGACGCAGAGAATGACTGTCACATTTATTGCTGGTCACCGACGCCCAACGACTTATCGGATCAAGTGGTCAAATTATAATAACTCAAACGTATTTACGCTATATTTACGCATTCTCGTAGCATTTTCCCCTCTAAATCTCTTTCATCTGATTGCTCGAATCAAGTAAGATTCACAACATCGGGGAGTACTGTAAGATAATCATCCGCAGCGGACATCGCTAATGTCGATGGAGCAGGGCCTGCTGGGAGTTCAAGTTTCTGATTCAGCTTGACGCGAAGAAACCACGACTTGAAGGGTTACTTTTGAGGATAAAGTGTAACAAATAAAAACTTGCTAAAAGGATATTTGCCTTGTTATATGATCATTGTGTGTTTAAGCTGATGGCTTACGCGAATCTCCAAAAACCACGGTCGGGCTAGCCCGACAAAAACCAAGGGGAGGTGCCAGTGGGCCAAGAACAACCTGGAATGTCAGGTACGTTCTTAGCAATCCTTTTCGGAGTCATGTATTTCAGACAAACCACATGAATTCGACGTTCTTAGCAATCCTTTTCGGAGTCATGTATTTCAGACAAACCACATGAATTCGAATTGCTGAACCACAGTTACCTTGGCCCGAACCTCCCCATCTAGTCAGATACTCCGCCTGTTTATATAACCCCCTCTGAGGGAGCGACTGACACTGTATGGGTTGGCCAGCAGATCTCTCGCGCAGAGGGTGCAGACAGTTACCTTAAATTAACGAGTGATAGCCATAACCAAATTACAGTAACAGGGCAAGAAGTGTGGGGTCACGACGCTAGGTTTTTGGATATATCACATACAACAGATGACTATGAGAATTTCGTTGTAGTTTCCACCCTGTTTGTCCCATTTTTCGATCAATAAATGACTTTCCGTCAAACACAGTGCCTCCGCTTTGGAAAACTGAAGAGGAAACTTTTTTCGCAGCAAAATTTGTACCAGAACTAGCCAGCCTTTGTTCCGAAAATTGGAAATTTTGAGGTGAGGACGATTGATTGTTCCGTTGTCCTCATATCGGGCTAGCCCGGTTTGACCAAAACCAAAATGGGGGTCAAGTGGTGCCAGTGGGGTGCCAGTAAACGCCCGAATAGGGACAAACGGCTTATCTTCAATTTGGATAACCCACCGACTCCGGACCTCTCCGTTCGATCCTACACTCCGTCGGGTTAAATAACCCTGTCGCGGCTGACCCAGTGCGGGTCAACCAGCGGATCTCTCGCGCGGAGGGTGCAGACATTTAACCTAGCAGTAATTACGCTGTGGTTATTGTCACGTTGTAATTACACGGCTTTGTCAATCGATATATGTGACGGCAATTGTAAGGTCACCGAGCTTACCTCCGAAAGTCTTATATGACAGATGAATTCTAGAACTGCCTGCGCATCAAATAATCATAATTGTAAGCAAGCATTGTAAAATTTGGGGCCGGGCCGAGAAAATTTGAAAACCGAGCCGGCCCAAAAAATTTTTCTTCGTTTTTCTTTGATTTTAACATGGAAAAAGCATAAATTTTCGGTTGAGTCGGGCCGGACCGTAAAAATTTGGGAACGGGCCGGCCCGTTGCCATGCTTGATTGTAAGTGAGCGCGTGTGAGAGGATATTTCCTATAAGCTATCCTGGCAGCTTTCGTATTAAATCCACGGAGAAAGCATTCTGAGCGAAGACTAAGGGAGCGTTTGGGGCTCGATATGCTTTTTAAGCAGCCCCACATTGTACCTTGTAGGCTCCTTCCTTCAATTTTTTGTTACCATTTTGAACCAAGCGTCGAATTACGTAGGCATCGTAAGCAGCTCACGTCCATTCTCAAGTAACGTATCTTTACGGATCTCATTCCGAACCAGTTCCCCTCTTCTCTCTCCCTCAACCGGTCGGTCTCTCCCGATGAACGATCTTCTGGCTATGGAAAGAGCACGCTCCGCTCCAAGCACTTGAAGAAGATGCAGAGGACCAAGGACAAATTAGCCGACTTTCATCGTTTCGCCTCTGGTTGGAAAGACGAACGCCTCGGCATCCTGGTGAAGAGAGTGGAGCCGAAGATGGAGCGACAGAAGGAGGTTCTGTCGGGGATCGACTGGGCGCTGGCTGCAGTTCAGGCACGTCTGCCTCCCATCGCTCCTGAAGGCTGATAGACAGAAGAAATAAGAGAGAATGAGAATAAATCGATCGTTTAAATAAATATACCGATTTCGAGTTATATTAGTCATTTTTTGCATTCTTGGCGATTTTTTATACCTTCGGTTTTATCTCACGGAGCAGTTCGCCTAACCCTATCGTCAGAAAATTCCATTCCGCGTGTTTTCGTCCACATTATGACATAGAAAAACATCGAATTTCCTATTTGGAGGACTCTCGCCAAAAGTCTCATTTGTATTATGGGCACCACACGTTGCTTGTTCATGTATGCCTTTGAGTGCCTCGCGCTGTTCCTTCAATTGCAAAGACGTTCCAAAGAATTAGTCGATTCAGTCGAATATCAAACAGCACAAGCCTAGCTGGTTTGTGAGACCATCTTATCATTCTTCCCTCAGCAATTCTACTGGGGTTCCAAAAATTGTCCGCTGAGGGTCTCAAGGAGGCCCTGGACACATTTCAAGGTTTCACTTTTGGTCGTCAAACGAGCAGGGTCACCTAATTGAGGCGCTGAAGTCATCCGCGGGTGAGAAAATGCTCTCTCGCGCGGAGACGCAGAGACTAATCACATTTGTTGCTTGTCAGTTTTGTCATGGATTCCGTAAAAAAAATGATCTCATACATACATAAACACATGAACTTGGTATGGGTGCATTTATTGCTAGACCGTTTTGTAAGAATTTTCGCTAAATGTGCTTTTATTGTTATTAAGAACAAACCCACCTTCTTTGTTTCAAAAATATTTATTTTTAAATTTGGTCATTTGCCTCTGACCGGGCTAGCCCGTTTTGCCCAAACCCAAAATGGGGGTCATGTGGTGATTGTTTAGATTTGAAGATCTGCCTCTGACCCCGCTTTTGAAACTTTAAGAGGGAAGTTTGTTGCGGAGTAGTTCTTACCAGAACAGCTTTCTATGTTCAAAAAGTGGAAGTTTTGAGGCGAAAACGATATTTCGCGTATGCATTTCACCGGGCTAGCCCGGTTTGACCAAAACCAAAATGGGGGTCAAGTGGTGCCAGTGGGGTGCCAGTAAACGCCCGAATAGGGACAAACGGCTTATCTTCAATTTGGATAACCCACCGACTCCGGACCTCTCCGTTCGATCCTACACTCCGTCGGGTTAAATAACCCTGTCGCAGCTGACCCAGTGCGGGTCAACCAGCGGATCTCTCGCGCGGAGGGTGCAGACATTTAACCTAGCAGTAATTACGCTGTGGTTATTGTCACGTTGTAATTACACGGCTTTGTCAATCGATATATGTGACGGCGATTGTATGGTCACCGAGCTTACCTCCCAAAATCTTATATGACAGATGAATTCTGGAACTGTCTGTGAATCTACTGATCATTATAATAAGTGAGCACATCTCGAGATAAGATAAAAATGGAAATTTTGAAGCAAGAACGACAGTTTGCGTTTGTTTCTAACCGGGCTAGCCCGTTCGGGCAAAACAAAATGGGGGTCAAGTTGTGCCAGTAGTGTTTAGAAGCTCCTTTAATTCGGGTATACCAAATTCATGTTTCTGAGAACCCACCGACTCCGGACCACTCCACTCAACCAAAAAATCGTTCGGGTTAAATAACCCTGTCGGGGGGAATGGCTGACCCCGTAGGGGTCAACCAGCGAATCTCTCGCACAGAGGGTGCAGACACTTGTTAGAACGAGTAATTACGCACTGAGCAAACTATAGCTAGGTTCCAGGCTTAGGGAATCTTGTCCCAAAGCTATCTCTCGCTCATGACTCCAGTTTTTCAATCGATATTCGCATTTTTGAGTACGGAATCTTTAGAACCCTCACCTGGGGTATCTCACGTCCGACATTTTCGTCTCCTCGCCGAACATTTCCATGAGGAACGTCTCCAGGATCTCAGCACTGTAGGGACGAGACCACGAGTCGAACACGGCGTCTTTGAAGCGGAGGTAGATTCTCTGCATCGTTCGGAGTGAGTTTGCTGGAAAAAAGAGGAATATGAATGATGTTAGGCGCGTTCGGCCATGTGCGTCTCTAACAGAATGTTCCATAGCGCCTCAAACTGTTTGTTTCTCTGCGTCTCTAACTGCTCGTTTCTCTGTGTCTATGTTTGCTACTCTGCATTACATGTACCTCTGCGTCTCTAACCGATTGTTCCTCAGCGTAGCTAAATGCTTGCTTCTCTGCGTCTCAAATTGTAAGTTCCTCTGCGTTTCTAGCCGGAAGCTTCTCTGCGTCTCTAACTGTTTGTTCTTTACGTTCCGTTTCTGTTCTTTTCCCTGTCTTGCTGGTTGTTTCTCTGCTTATCCAATGTCTGCATCTCTGTGTGCATATTTCTCTGTTTCTGTATGTTTCTCTGCGTCTCTTTTCTTCGTCTGCGTCTCAAACTGTCTGTCCCTCTGCGTCTCTAACTACAGGTTAGGCTGCGTCTCTACCAGTATGGTTCTCTGCTTATTTTTGTTCTTCTGCGTCTTAACTGTTTTTCTTCTGCGTCTCTAACTGCATGTTCCTGTGTATTCCCTGCATTTCTAAATGTCTGCTTCTCTGCGTCTCTAACCGGATGTTCGTATGATCTCTAACTACATGTTCCTCTGCGTCTCTAACCGCAGATTTCCTTGCGACTCTAGCTGATTGTTTGTCTGCATCTCTACTTGCATGTTTCTCCGCGTTTCAAAAGCCTGTTCATCTGCGTCTCTCACTGTTTGTTCCTCTGCGTCTCTAACTGATAATGCCTCCTTATCTCTATCTTCGTCTCAGCCTACCTGTGGCAAACGCTCCTCCCACGTAAGACCCCGTACTCGTCCCTGCGATCCAGTCAAAATAATTCAGCAACGGCTGGTCGAGGTACTTCTGCAGCGCCAGAAGAGTCTAAACCAGAAACTATTCAAAATATAACTTTTCGAGTCAACCTGAACAATGACCAGTCCTTTAATCCCGCCTCCATCGAGGGAAAGCACGCTGATAACGTTCGACTCCTTCTTCAGTTCGGAGAACTGACGTAACTTCTCCAGAATCTGTTTCACGGCCTCCTGAAAGATGCGCATAGCAGAGTTGAGAGAGAGAGAGAGAGAGAGAGAGAGAGAGAGAGAGAGATAAAAGAGGTGGAATCGAACCTTCTGTGGAAATTCTCTGAGGGCGCTGGGCTCGCTATAGGTGGGATCCACCTTGTGACTGTCGGGGTCGAGTTCGAATTCGTAGGGTGCGGTGGTTGCCAGAGGGTGGACGGTAACCTTGACCTCGTCTTCTGAAAATGGTCGAGTTAGAATCCCATTTTTTCAGAGAAATTAGAGAAATTGACACAAATGCCGATCAAGAACATTTTTGGGATTCAATCAATTGGCGGTTCGGAAAATCTGAGATAAATAGACCTTTTCTTTCTTCCATGGCCGGGGTTCTCACGGGCTGCGCCGGGCCATTTGGAAAATTTTGATAAGCTGGCCCGTTCAACCCGTTTACCCTGAACCACCAAGTCAGAAGGCCACCCACACGACCAGGGTTCGATGCCGGTCGGTGACATTCTTTTTTACGACTAGTATAGACTTATATGTTAATAACAAACATTATTAAGCTATTTAAAGCAGTTGAAAAAAATATTGTGCCGAATTATAAAAACCGGGCCGTCCCAAAAAATCCCTCGGCCTGCTAGTGAGAAATTGTTCCCCACTAGCAGGACGAGGGATTTTTAAACCTGATTTTTAAGACGTGAGCTATGACGAAGAGAGAGAGAGAGAGAGAGAGAGAGAGAGAGAGAGCAAAAAGTGAGGGTCGAAGTTTGGGGTCAGTGTGGCCAAGCTTCTGTTGCCGTTGTTATTAACACCGACCTTAGGCTCAGCATTGCCAACACCGGGACCCTTGACTGAAGTATGACCCATTTCAAGGAGAACTTTCGGAAGCCCAAGTCTAGCTTGGTCCTCACTTTGTCACCACCGGCTCCGGACCTCTCACATTGCATGGTATAGCGCCTAGACTTATATAACATCAAGCGGTGTATCTCTAGCGAGGAGAGAGCAGGCATCTAATGTGACCCAGGAAGGAAGAGTCTGCTAATTACCCCCAGTAATTAACTGTCTACCCCCTCCTCGCGAGAGATCACCGATATGACCCGTAAAACATCGGTAGCTGCTATGGAAGGGGTTATATAAGTCAAACCCATAGCCAATCACAACGTGAGAGGTCCGGTGCCGGTGGTTTCACTACCTGACGGCCCTCCTTCGTGGATGGGCCTTACGGCAAATGTTCTCTCTTAATGGGCTTGCATAAGTATTACTCGCCACACGTCTTCGGGCGTCGGAGGCAAGCGACCGATGTGGGTTTCGGGGGATTGTCCAACGGCCTCACTCGACCCTCACTTTTGGATTTTTTTCAATACTTTTCACGAACAGTCCCGTACATACACTAACAAGCTAC
Organism: Oscheius myriophilus; assembly: GCA_964057215.1. Taxonomy (NCBI): domain Eukaryota; kingdom Metazoa; phylum Nematoda; class Chromadorea; order Rhabditida; family Rhabditidae; genus Oscheius; species Oscheius myriophilus. Next base: position 5,364,885 of record OZ059904.1, read on the forward strand.
CCGTGGGTCCATTTGCGCGGCGCCACATTACACATTCGGCGAATGTCGCAAGCATACATTGTCAAACTCAGACATATGCGGCGGTGGGGCCGTCGCACTGTTAAGTTTTTGGCAATTTTTGTTAAAGAAATGGAGATGTTGCAAAATTTCAAACTTTTAGATTACAGAGGGGGCTGTCGCAAAATTGACCCTCGCGGTGTTTGCCCAGTTAGCAAGCCTCCAAGTGAGAAATTCGGCTCGGCGCGACCCCCTCAGCTGACAGTCACGGTCGATGTTTTTCTACGGTCTGGTCCATTCCGTCTGGTGACTTCAACATTCTTCCCCAGTTAGTGATTTCACTGGGGTTCCAAAAATTATCCGCTGAGGGTCTCAAAGAGGCCCTGAACACATTTTAAGATTTCATTATTGGCCGTCTAACAAGCGGAGTCATCTAATTGAGACGCCGAGTTCATACACGGGAAGGAAAGCTCTCTCGCGCGGAGACGCAGAGAATGACTGGGAATTTGCTGCTAACCAGTTTGAACAGCAATTTTCGATTACGGTAGACTACCATAGTTACTGCAGTTTTGGTTAAACTAATCCAAATGAGAAAATCTAAAAGTAAGTTTCAATCCTAATTGAGGCTCTGACGTCATGCGCGGGTGAGAAAATGCAATTTCGCGAGGGGACGCAGAGAAATTGGGGGTGACGCTATAAACAGTTAAGCAAGAGGCTCACCAAGCCACCGTGCTTTTACCCACCCATACCCTAAATTGGGGTAAGGATCTGCGGGGGGGGGTGCGCCGGGGAAAATCGGGACCCTGAGTCAGGAGAGGGGTTTTCGGGGGGGCCCGCAGGGGGGGCAAAAATTGGGTCCTCGAAAACGCGTAAAAACGGGGGGTTCCGCTGGCTCACCGGACCCGCCAAAAAATCCGGGGGCTCCGCCCGGACCCAGCCGCACCCACCAATTTAGGGTATGTACCCACCGTACTTACTATTAGGAACGCGTCCTCCCACATGATGACAAGTGCATTGCGGTTACTAAAATGGGCGATGTCCCCGCTGAACCCTTCCCGGTTTCCGGCCCAATTCCTACCGCGGGAGTGCATATACTGCTTTACCTATTGTTTTATTCGGTGGCAACTTCCCTAAGAGTCCCAAAGTTAAGTGTGGTTACTCAATTTTTAGACCTGAAAGTCAAGGGTGAGTACTTCAATTGCCAGACCCTTCCTTAAGCTGTAGCAAAGTCAGAGGTTGCCAGTACGTCAGCTGACTTGATTTTGACTCAATCACCGAACATTTCACAATTATTCCCCAGTATTTCAACTGGAGTTCCAAAAATTATCCGCTGAGGGTCTCAAGGAGGCCCTGGACACATTATAAGGTTTCATTAATGGCTGTCAAACGATCGGGGTCATCTAATTGAGGCGTTGAGGTCATACGCGGGTGAGAAAATGCTCTCTCGCGCGGAGACGCAGAGAATGAGAGGGACCAATTGCTTGTGTTACAATTAGGTAGGTCGGGTACCTTCAAAAACAGAACTTGAGTTTTGCCAAACCCTTTAACTGCCTAAAGTTGGACAATTTTCAATTCCCTGAATATGCGTATTAAATACACTCGCGGGTTTTGGCAAAACACCTGCTGCTTTCGTGGCGGGAGTTTTCATTGGGCTAATTTCCAATGCGGAAAAAGGTAGACGGTCCATATAATGTGAAATACGAAAATTTTTATTCACTCTTACCTGTCGGCGAAGGAGTGGGTTCTCCCACAAAGTTGTCCCTATGCACACATATCGCTGTGCAGCCGACGAATCCCGTGCTACACGTCCTCGCTCCGCAGATAACGAGATCCCTCACAATTTCTCTCGCAGTCTCACTGAAAATAACCAAAATTACTCCTACAGAGCTCATGAATCTCACTTTTCCTTAAACTTGGCGGCCAGGTGTCGCGGTGTTTCGTAGTGATTGTTCACCACGTTCGGCTCGGCTCCCAGGCACAGAAGCAGTCTTACAATATCCAGATTAATGTTCTGAATTCACAAAAAAAATCACCAAACTCCACAAAATACGAACCGAAACGGCCAAATGAAGAGCGGTATTGCCGTTATTGTCCTTGGCGTTGATGTCAGCCTGAAATTACAGTAACCAGTAGCTAGAAAGATACGGTAGGGCTTACATTGTAAGCGGCAAAGGCCATCACGAGGGAGATGTCGTTGCGCTGCACGTAGAGGTGGAGAGGCGTCTGCATGTGGTAGTTCCTGGCATCCAGGTGAAGATCCTTCGCCTGGAAAATGAAACAGTGTGATGAATAAATTACAAATAATAAGTTTTCACAACATTTTTTATTTTAAAACCAACAATACCTTCCCCGAGTGGCTTCAACTGACGTTTACGGGCTATATTCGGCGGTCTTTTTAAAAGTTAAATTATTTTTAATAAAAATTTCCCCCTTTATTTCTCTGCGTCTCCGCGCGAGAGATCTTTTCCTCGCCCGCGTATAACCTCGGCGCATCAATTAGATGACCCCGGTCGCTTGCTGGCCAAAATTGAAACCTTATAAAGTGTCCAGGGCCTCCTTGAGACCCTCAGCGAATAATTTTTGGATCCCCAGTAGAATTACTGGGGAATAATGACATGAATATTGAAAGTAGAGCTTCGGACTCTGAAGTTCAGAAGCAGAGATGGCCTCATAGTCAGTCTAAGGAAACCACTGTAAACCTAATTGCCCTGAACTGTTCACAAAATGTCCCAACATTTTTCTGTCATAGAATGATACCGAAAATACGTCAAAAGCGACATGAGATTGTTTCGTTGTTGACAAACACAACCATAGGACGTAAGGTGCCCGGGGTGCCTAGGTAAATTTCCGTTTGGTTGAAAATGATAACAAAAAATAAAACTGGGTGCTAACCTACATAGTTGGAGGGGGCGTTGCTAAAATTAGCAATTGTCCTCCTTTTAACAATTCTCTTATGGTCTCTGTGTGTCTGTGTGTGTGTGTGTTTGTTGTCCCGCCGTTCCATTACGCTGGGTCCGTCACGTGTCTGCGTCTCCTCCTTTCCCCTTCACTTTCGTCGAAGCGGGTTCTAACTCCACGTAAATGTGACGGAAACATTACGGAATCTGGCCGTTTTCACAGGTCATTTCGGGGGCGCAGCCCCCGGCGAGCGGCCGCAGGCCGCGAGCAGCCAGAATATTCAGGACAGCCGAAGGCTGGCCGGAATATTCTGGTTAATATTCTAAGTAGCCTTGTTCTGTTTATCGAAGCCTACAACCGAGCTAATTAGAGTACAAACAGTAGTTCATTTTACCATCAACCTGGGAATTACATATGCTAATTAGAATTGCCCCCTCCAACTAGGTTAGCACCTAAAACGGGACGTACGTTGCCTCCGAGGCAACATTTGGCCACAGAAAAAAAAACATCAAACGTCGCTAAAAACGAACTAGCTTGTTCATGTATGGGGGGCTTACAAATCGAACCCCCAAAAGCACCCTATCTATCCATGAACACAACAAGTTCTTGATGAAATGTGTTGAATCACAAAATTCCCCAAACTGTAAAGTGGTAGACAAACCCAAAAAAGTATGTAATTTTTAAATGAGCGATTAACTAACAAAACTCGAACCTGGTATATTTATTTAAACTATTGGCTTATTCTCATTGCATCAGATTTCTTCAATTTCATCTCTTAGCCTCCAGGAGCGATGGGAGGCAGACGTGCCTGAACTGCAGCCATCGCCTGGTCGATGCTCGACAGAACCTCTTTCTGTCGCTCCATCGTCAATTCCACCATCTTCACAAGGTTGTCAAAACGTTCGTCTTTCGAAGTAGAGGCGAACAGCTGACAGTCGGCCAATTGGTCCTTGGTCCTCTGCATCTCCTTGACGTGATCGGAACGGAGGATCCTCAGACGGGTCTCCATAGCCAGAAGATCGTTCATTAGGAGAGACCGACCGCTAGAGGGGGAGAGAAGAGGGGAACTGGTTGGGAATGAGGTCCGTAAAAATACATTACTTGAAAAGTCTCACGCAAATGTGGACGTGAGTTTTTTGCATAATGGGTAACGATCAAAAAACCGAATTGGGGCAGCGCATCTTTCGGGGGTTTTGCTACCCCACCTTTTTCTTTTTATGTGTGGACACCAAACTCGTATTTTGTGCAGCAAAACTCAGCAGACAAAATATTTTTCGTAACCAAAACAACATTCGTATTTCCTCAGAGCCACATATATCCAGCAATATGAGGATTAAACATCAAATAGCACAGAAGAAAATTTACACGACACACCGCTCTGTGAATTTTAGTTTATCTGCTTCTCTGTGACTCTAACATTCAGTGTCACTGTCTCTACGTCTTTAACCACTTGTATTGCATCAATTGCAGATGGTTCGATACACAGAAATCACTAACACAGAAGTTATCTGCGTCTCTAACTCCCATTTTTCTTTGCTGTGTATCTAAGCACTTCTTACTCTCTTTCTCTGCGTCTCTAACCACATTGGCATCTAGTTTTCTTTGTGTATCTACCCCCAGTGCATTTCTTTCTCTTAGTCTCGAAACTCTTACTCTATCTGCTTCTCCAGCTCTATCTTTAACAAATACCTTGGAAAAATACGGTCGTTCATCCCTTTCACCTTTGGAAACCCGTTTATTCGGTTCCCAAGGTATGATTGTTTATCGTGCCGCGCCGGCCCTGTAGCCATTTGTACGCGCGCTATTATTCCAACTCCCTATGTTTTGCTCTGAATTTGTAGTTGGTGTTTCAGTTTCTAAAGAAAACGAATTTCCACTGCTTGATCGTCTGGATATCTGGATCCCTCGCTTGCTTGTTCAATGTCCTCTTACTTCCCATAATTTGTAAATTTTCTTCGCCTCTGATCGGGAATTACAAGTATTTATTTTCACTGTACACAAGTTGTGGGCTTGTGTTTTCTATTACACAACTTCTAACGACTCCTGTAAGTCATGTAGCACAAATAGCTATTTCGTAAGTTTTCAGACGTTCCACATTTTTTCGAAAGGTTATCTGTACTACAGCACCCTTAACTACCTGCCACGATCGGTTGGAATTGTTGTCTTAGTCATCGCTGCTGGGACAATTGCCCAAACTATCGTGGTTCTTTGTCTGTCCTTTTTATATCGTTATGCATGTCTCTGTAGGTAGGTCTTCAACTTTTTGAGGCTTTGTCTGAAGACATCTCGTTTTTTTTTTTAATATTTTTGTCTCAAACAATGTGCAAACCAAGGTCACGTAAGCATCACGTGCCCATGTACGGTCACGAGTGGGGTCAATTTTTTAGGCTTTCCCAGCGGTCCGTGTATATGTTCCCAGTTATAGGCACCTAAATTGTCAAGCTACGTCATAAGCAGCGATAGGGCCGTTTCAATTTGTCGGCTTCTTTGTTAACGTACTAGGCTCGTCGCAAAAGTTTGAAGCTGGAAATAAATAACAGCAGTTCTAGGCAAAAATTAAGAGGAGCTTTACACATAGTACGGGGAGGACTACAGGCTGGCTAGTTTCCTCTTATCAAAAGTTGGAGGGAATGTGCCAGTCCTGCTTCAGTTGCATAGCTGGACAGGGAGTGTTTGGGGGCTTTATACGTAAGCCCCCCAAATTGTACCTTTTGGGCAACGTAAGCCCCTTCAAACTTTTTGTTGCCATTTTCAACCAAACGCCTTTTCCGGTTGAGGGGTAACTTGGGGGGGGGGGGGGGTTCGCACCACACGCCACCCTCTTGTTCATGTATGGGTGACAGGGACCTAAACACTTGAGTTTGGAAATTGTTCGGCTTTTTCTTCAATTTGGAGCATACCAGGACACGGTACGGAGGCTTTTCTTCGATTTGAAGCCTGATTCGTTGTAAACTATTTTCCGGAAACGGCTCATTGTCCACTTCAAAAATCTTCTCAGTTCTTCAGAAATAACTAATGTCTTCCATTTCAGTCAAAACGTCTTCCTTTGGTTCCAGCCTGGTTGGAGACTAATCATCACCATCTTGATCTCATGATCTCATTACTTTGCGTAGCTGAACCAGTCTACTCAGTTGTCGCTATTACCCCATTTTTTGCTGATCACGAAGCCTTATTAATCGAGGCACTGCGCAACGAGTCAAGCCTGAATCTAGTTGAAACCGCCTACTTCGCAGGCTTTCTACACGTAAGAAAACTTGTAAAGCAAATATTTATCGACAGTACCCCTTCGGAGGCTACAATTATCACATTCTCGTTGCCATGTCCTCCTATTGTTCATTAGTTTGGGTTATGGCCTGTATCGGCGGCTTCTGCTTCTACCGTATTTCTACAAAAATTAGAAGTTTTCCTAAAATTGCCATACCAAAACTCATAGAAGAATTCTAATTCTTTTGGCCCTACAGGTTTGTTGAATAGAACAAACAGAAAGTCAGTTTCTTAGTTCCGGTATTTTTTTTAAAATTTGTAAATAAAAGTAAAAACATCTGCTGAACAAAAAAAAACGACACATTTTGTGTTAATACGCTGTCTCTGTAAAATTGGACTAAACACTAACTTAGGAAAACAGTCATAGTTTGCGATTTGGCTGAAATTTGTTCTAACGCATTTTCATGACCCAAACACCTTAACCTGAAACTTTTGTGTCGATATCGACTTTTTGGAAAATTCCCTGTCGTCATGATGGTCGAGGGGAGTTTTTTGGACTTTAATTTTTCAAAATGTGCAGAAAAATGTGGGGCATCTTTCCAGTATAGTGGCTTTTTGCAGCCCTTATATGACAAAGGTCGAAAAATACGAAAAACTGCATTTTCAAACGTAAAATTTCACTTTCTTGAGATTTTCCGCGTCTTGTGCGAAAGTACTCAAACGTTTCACTATGCAAGGGTTATTTTCGGTGTATTCACAACTAAATCTTCTGAAAAATCATCACTTCGAAAGAATTCGACCATTTTTCCAAAATTACCGTACCTTACCGTAACCGAGGTCAAAAACTCGATATTGACCTAAAAGTTTCAAAATAGTCTATACGGCCCCGGAAGGTTATAGACCGATGTTGGGCCAATTCTACTCCTATAAACTTTTTCCTAAGACTGGCTTTAAGGACGCCGCTCGAATCTTACAGAGACGGCGTCTTAACCAGGGCTGGCAAAGGGCCGGACCGGCTCGGTTTGTGAAAATTTGGGTTCGGGCCGGGCCGGGCCGCTCCGTAAAAATCGGGCCCGGGCCGGGTCAGCCCGGACCGGCCCTCAAATTTACCAGCCCTGGTCTTAACCATCAAGAGAAGGAATTTAGGCCTGTTCCCCCGTAATCTTCAATGGAATGCCCATAGCAGTTGTCTTTGTCTGTGCACTTTTTGAAATCGAAGTGGCAGCTTTGGCTGAGTACATTGGTTCTATTATGTGCTTTGCACAAGTGTTGGATCCAATCCTTGTGGTTTGTTTTATCAACTGCTATCGAAGCAATGTCATGAGAGTTCTACGAAAGTTGTTCCGAGGAAAGATACTTGCAAACGTTAAGGTGGATTCATAGATTACTGACACGCATTAAAATTATATTTTCCAGGTTGGAGTCAGTGAAACTTAAGCAACAAGTGTAGTCATTGTTTATCTGTCACATACTAAGGTAGGGCCCTTCGTTTTACGTGGATCCATAACTTTTGGGCCCGAAAATGAGGCAGCCGCCTTAACTTGGTGCCCCATCATGGCTGATTTGATCGAAAACTGTATTTGAAACTAATCCCCAGGTGCAAAAAAGCACTTCGTCACAACGTGCCAATGTTTTTATGTTGTCCGTACAGTATGAGTTGAGGTTCTCACGGGCCGGGCCAGTTGGAAAATTTTGGTCGGTCCGCGTCATTTGAGAACCCTGGTATGAGTACAGTATAGGATACTCAGTCCATGTATGTAGCCAAATCAGCCGAAGTGGATTCGGCAAGAAGTATAAGAAAATCGACTTTCATACGCCAGGTTTCGAAGACGACTTTGCAGATATGATTTTGAATGAAACGTAACTATTATTGTTCCATTGTTTGGGATATATAAAGGGTTTTACCCATCTTACTAACTTGAGTTCTAAATTCCGTTACATTCGAGACCTTCAATTTGCGTTAGTTTCTGTATATTTATTTCCGCCAACTTTTTTGTTATACGGACGGAGAAGACTCCCAGATTCTTTGCGTCTCCTTGCGAGAGAGCATTTTTTCACCCGCGTATGACCTCGGCGCCTCAATTAGGTGACCCCGATCGATGAATGGCTAACAGTGAAACCTTGAAATTTGTCCAGGGCCTCCTTGAGACCCTCAACGAATAATTTTTGCAACCCCTGTAGAATTACAGGGGAAGAATGTCAAACAACTCTCACATTTCTTCCGGAACTCTGACGACTGTGCTCGTAACTAAGAATTTGTCCGATTTTTAGCCTGTCCCACCTTTAGCTGGAGTAATGCCAACAGCGGCTTCTTGTACATCACATTGTGGAGTACTCCATTCCCAGTAACCGGGTCCTTCTCGTCCAGAGCGTAAGGATGTGCCTCCAAAATCGACTTGATCAGGCTACAAACTAAAAATTTCAGACTGAATTCAGAAGTTCACTCACGCCACGTCCAGCCGATTCTTGTTCATCGCGTCGAGGAGGGGATTGCAGCTGGCGACGGGAGGAATGGCGCTGAAGGAGGCTCCTGAACGGAAAATACAGTACCTCGCAGTCTAAATAAGTTCCTACCGTAGTTTCTGAAGGCCTTGGCGCAGTATGCGTTGGCTCCGGTGACGGCTATGTAGAGGGGAGAGCAACCGTCTCGATTCGGGACGTTGAGGAGATTCCCGCACTTTCCGGAATCCATGAGGATCTGTAAAATATGAATAAATAGGAACTTAATAACTTGTTTACATCATATTGACGAAAAAAGTAATGCAAGCGCCACTACCAGCCAAGCATGGCTCCGGGCCGGCCCGAGCCGAGACACAATTTTTCCAAAATGGAGAAAAAAAAGTTTTTCCTTTTGAAATGTAGTGGGTAACTTTGGCTTGCCAGTTCAGCCCCTTATCAATTCGGCCATGGATTACATAAAAAAAATTATATAGGTAGTTCGAATCCCTGTTTAAACTTTATCTTTTACACATTGAGAACTATGATTTCCAACAAAAAGCATAGAAAAATTTTAATCTTGAAAGGAGTCGCATAAAAAATAAAATTATCAAAAATTCACGGGCCGACCCGGGCCGGCCCGCTCAGAACATTTCTCGGCCCGGGCCGGCCTTTGATTTTGCCATGCTTGCTACAAGCAATGAAAGATCCCCATCCATGTTAAGGGTTTAACAAAAGACTTGGCATGGGCGAATACAAATTTTGCATTAGAAGAAGCTAACAGCCATTAACAATCACATTTTATTAGTGCCTAACCAATATTATCCGCCAAAATCGGCATTCAAAATGAGTACTGCGAACCCACTCCCGCTTCTCGCAGGCATATCTCACCATTATTCCCCAGTAATTCTACTGGGGTTGTTGCAAAAATTGTCCGCTGAGGGTCTCACGGAGGCCCTGGACACATTTCAAGGTTTCATCATCTGCCGCCAAACGAGCGGGGTCATCTAATTGAAGCGCTGAGATCATAAGCGGGCGCGAAAATGCTCTCTCGCGCGGACACGCAGAGAATCGCCATGAAAGAAGCCGCTATGTCATATTGCAGCGATTTTCATTTAAGAAGAGTTGCACCTACTCTCAAACTTAAACTCCAAACGGCGCGTGCGTCCTCTCACCGAATTTCCAACTGTCCGTTGTTTACAAGTATCAGCCAGTCACACCGGGTTGGGAGCGGCTCAGGCAATAAGTCACAGTACACTCATCACTCTCGCGCGGAGACACAGACAAGCAAACATTGAAATATTGCTGAATTTTCTGACAAAAAAAGGAAGGCAGGAGAAAGGGTTCCGCCGCGAAAACCAACCGGTCTGCCCCATGTTTTCTGCGGCTGTGTGAAAACCGCACACTTATGGGATTGGTGACTGTATAAATTCAGGACTGAGAAAGGACGGGATTTGGTGGAACGTCAGGCCCGTTTTTGAAGAGATCGAAAAAAAACCCTTTGGCGGGTATTTGGGAAACCGGGTGGGTCGCGAACAACCCTTGCTGAGGTCCGTTTAAAGTTCCCCAATGGGGATTTCGGGTTTATTTAACCGTTTATTCCCCCCAGTAATTCTACTGAGGTTCCAAAAATTGTCCGCTGAGGGTCTCAAGGAGGCCCTGGACACATTTCAAGGTTTCAAAAATGGCTTTCAAACGAGCGGGGTCACCTAATTGAGGCGCCCAGGTCATCCGCGGGTGAGAAAATTCTCTCTCGTGCGGAGACGCAGAGAATCGCCAAGAACGATTCATACACCACATTGCGCAGCGATTTACATAAAGAGCTCCATCTAATCTGAAAGTTATACTCCAAATGGCGTGTAAGTCTTATCCCCGAATTTCCAACTGACCGCTGTTTACAAGTGTGAGGCCAGTCCATCCGGCTGGGAGCCGCTCACAGTACACTGGTTTTCGTTTTTGATGTAACCTACATTGACAATCTCAGCACTGGCCATCGCCGCCATGTGCAGCACGTTGTTCTTCGCCGCGTCGACCACAGTCAAATCCACGCCCATCTCCAGAAAATGTGATACCAAGGCGGCCCTAAAACGCAAAGCATGGTGGTTTTAAAAACAATATTACTACCTGTTGTTCTGAATGGCGATCATCAATGGAGTAAGGCCTTCAGGCTGGCAGGCGAGCCGGGAAGACCTGAAATTGATAAAGAAATAAGGTAAGTTTCCAAAAGTGTAAGAAAAGCAGCAATTGGATCGAAAACCGTGCGGTAATCGGCAATTTTATTACAAACTGTGCGGTAAATGGCAGTTGAACCGGAAACGTGCGAAAATCGACAGTTAAGACAAAAAACGCACAGTGAGGCATCGATTCTATGTCGATCTCTAGAAGATCTGCAGGGCCGTCCGTTGAAGACAACCGGTCGAGGGGAGCAGAGATGTAGAAATGGCGAGGTAAGAGCAAAAGGACGTGAGAAAACGACACTTGTTACGTGGATCATAGCTATCGTGAAATGACGGACGAAGGTATCGTAAACGGTAAGCGGGGTAATCGATCCCCGGGCTGGCCCGTTAACTCTAAACACCCAATCCGTCCCGTATATTAACCAAATCCATGTTCCAACACCATCTTCTTAAAGCATGATACACCCGCTTTCTGGCCTATTCGGATGACATAGGTTCAAAAGCGCTAAAGCGACTTTACCCTACATAACGAGAATGATTTTGGTAGATCCAACACATGTTCCCATTATTTTCTCCATTTCCGCTACGCAGGATGGCGTTTTGAGCGTTTCACCAAACTCAACAAAAACGTTTTGAGCGTAATCGGGGACCTAAATACAGTGCACCAATCGACAGTAGATGGTGAGCCTAAAATCATGCGGCGATCGGCAGAGGAACAAGAAAAGATGCCGTAATCCGGTAGTTGAACCCGAAGACGTGAATGCATTGGCGGTAAAAGGACAAGCCGTGCAGTTATTACCCTTTGTTACCGTTCCCGAAATCAGCAGATGCGGCAATCGCGATATCAACAAGGGCCAAATTCATGCGAAAATTGGCATTTGAGAAACCCTATAATAATCGGTAGTTGAATCAAATCATAGCTGGACAGAGAGCATTAGTGGGCTCGATGCGTAAGCCCCCCAAATGGCGCCTCGGCGGCTATGTAAGCCCCCCGGGACTTTTGTTAACATTTTCAGCCAAACGCGGAAATACGTAGCTACCCCAAGCACCTCACGTCCACTTATGAATCAAATCCATATAGAAAAATCGTTTTTCCAACCCTGAGAAAATCTATTTCTGACTGAAGCAGAGAACAGTTGTTGAGAATTTCCTTTCCTCCGGCTTGAAGGAAAAGTCGACTTTCATCTGCAGAACAAGAACAATTCTGGTAGATCCAACACATTTATTCCAACTTTATCCGTTTCTCCAACGTCGGGGGCTGTTTAGAGCGGGAGGATTTCTTGAAACATAGCCAATTCGTCGACCTCAGCGGGTTGTACTTCAGAGAGGCAATCATGTCCTGCACATTCTTGTTCTACATTTCAATTTCGAACGTCAAACATCGATTTACCGACCTGTCTAAGCGTAGCCATGACTGCACCATGTTCTTCCTGCAGAACTTCATAGAGGTAGTGGAGGAAATCCATGACACAGCCGTAAAGAAGAGGAAAAGGGAGAGAAGTGGGCGTGGTTAGCATATTAGCATGACCAAATGATACGCTAATTTTCCGCTAGGGTTCAGTCAAATTAAGACTAATCAAGCAGCAACGGGTCATTTCTCCTCCTGTTCTCCCAGCAACCAGTCGCATCATGGATGGTCTGATCCAGCACTACAAAGATGAACGTGAAGACTACGTCGTGGGACTGCAGAAGTTCTTGCCCATGGTGGCTGCAGCTGTGAACGAGAGGGCGAAGAAGGTCGCCCAGGCCAAAGTGGACCAGATGAGGCAAAACATCGCAATGCTGGACAAAGCGATCGCCGAAGCTGAGGATATCCTCCGTACCACTCAGCAGTAGGATGAAAAAGAAACCAGGAGAATAAATGTGTTTATGTATATTCTTTTTGTTTTCTTTGGTTCGATTTCTTTCTTTTTATAGTCATCAACAAACATGTTTTCTCTCCGTTTTCTAATGGTCACAAGGCTTCCCGAGAAAATCTTTGTGGGCAACGACTATGGTTATCAGTGTAGGTTAATGCGCAATTTACTGTTAGTCGAATCCTCAGTGATTCTCAACTGCTGATTTTGCATAGTTTTTGTGATCAACTATCCATCTACAGCTGTCGCGAAACCAAGATTGGCCGGCGTTCACAGCGGAAACTTGTTTTGGAATGATTCCAAATTGGCACCAACGATATAGCTATCGCAAAATTGGAAGCCTAATTTCAAGAATCGTGCGAAAATCGGGCTAGGGTGCGTGCAACACAGTGTGCACCTCCGCATTTCGTGGTCGTGTGTCAGTAGGGTAACAAAGGTTATTATGATCGTTCCTTCGTTATAAAACTTGGAAAGACTAGCCAAGTTCAATTAACAAACAACTTTCCTTTTTCTTCCCCAGTAATTCTACTGGGGTTACAAAAATTGTCCGCCGAGGGTCTCAAGGAGGCCCTGGACACATTTCAAGGTTTCATTTTCGGCCATTAAGCGGCGGGGGTCACCTAATTGGGGCGCCGCGATCTTACGCGGGTGAGAAATTGCTCTCTCGCAAAGAGACGCAGACAGAGAATATCGCCCAAAATGCATCTGTCACTCTGGGTATCCGAGAGATAAACTATTTTTTCTATTATTTTTGTATAATTATCAAGTGGAACTTTCGGTAGTGCAGCAGTAAGTAGAACCGAAAACCGTGCGGGAATAGGCAGATAGACGACCACAGTGCGGCAATCGGCAATGATCATGCGGTAAAGTGTATTTTTAATGCAAATCTCGCCTCAGTAAGCAGGAAAACCCACATTTTCACACTCTTGGTGACCGGCTTGAAGTACTGCATGATTCCCAAACTGGCAGCAATGTGGACGGATTTCCACAGCAAATGTTTCCTCAGGGCGGAGAGTAGGTCGGCCAGGTAGTCTTCGTGCTTCATTTCTATAACAACATATTTTTTTTTAAACAAAACTCTAGCAAAAATATACCTTTGGGACATATTCTGAAAAGTTCTCTGCATTCGCGGCAACGCTCGCAGAGGGCAATCACGTCGGTGACCTAAATTGAGCAATTGAAAAATTTACAACAAAAAAACGGTTTCTTAACCTTACGACTACGGTAGATTGAGAGACTGTGCTTGTTCTCGCGAGATCCCTTCCAGAAAGTGATGACCAGGTGGTTCATAGGAGGCTTGCGCACGCGGGGCTGGGGCACTTCTTCAGGAGAACTGAAAATGTAATGATTTGTCAGCATAACCGTGGGGCAAAAGGCAGTTTTTGCCTAAAAACTGCGTTGCAATCGACAATGGAACATAAAACCATGTGGTAATGGGTAGTTTCATAAAAACTATTCTAAAAACGGCAACTGAAACATAACTGTGTGGCAATAGGCAGTTGAACCGAAAACCATGCGGAAGTCGGCAGTTTTACCCAGAACCGTGCAGTAATCGGGTTTTTTTCTTTCTTTGTTTGTTTTTTAACCAAAAATCGGACAGAAAACGGCAACTGATACAAAAACTGTGCAGCGATCGGCCTTTGGAGCGAAAACCATGCGGCAAGCGGCGAATTTACTACAAAATATGCGGAAAATGGCATTTTCACCAAAACCGTGCAAAAACGGGAGTGTTTCCAAAACTATGCAGCAATCGGCAGCTCAAGGAAAAAATGTGTAATAATCGGCAGATTTACCAAACACCATGCGGAAATTGATGCTTTTACCAAAAACTACACATCAATCGGCAGTGGAACCGAAAACCATGGGGCGATCGGCGGTTTCCCCACAAAAATGCGAAAAATGGAAGTTTCGCTAAAAACGCGAATAAACCGGCAGTGTTTCCTAAAAGTGCGCGGCCAACAGGCACTTAGCCAAAATCTGTAGTTTAAAAACCATGCGGCGATCGGCAATCATAGATGAACAAGCACCCGCAGATTCGGTAGAGGGGATCGCGCCGAGCCTAATTTCCTATTTAAGGGACTCGCGCCACACGTCTCATTTGTATTGTGGGGGGTCGCACAAAACAGACCCCACAGGTAGCTTGTTCATGTATGTCGGCAATTCAACGAAGAATCATGCGACGTTTAGTTGAAGGTAAGCCCATGCGAATAGAAACACAATGCGTCAAATGGCAACATATCCATCATTCTTACCATAAAGAGCGAAGCAATCGGTTCAAACAAAAACCTGGCGGAAAATGGTGTATAACCAATCAGGTAGCTCGTTTCATGCCCGTTTCGTGACAAGACGCAAATCAGCCAATTCAGGCCAGAAATCGATTGATTTGCTTCACATTTTGTTCAGTATTCCAACACTTACATGGTGGAATCGACATTGGGGCAGTCCGGCGACGCAGATCGGCTGCTTTCAGGAGACGGGCCTCCCGAAGACGAGTCGGAGCCCTCTCCCCCAGATGGCTGAAAAATACAACTTAAAAGTTGTGAAATGAATGAACAAACCTCGGGGGTTGCATCGGTCACGACGGAGAAAGCACCGTTTTTCGCCATATCGTCTCCTGAAAGAAAGGGTTTAAAGGGGCAGTAAGGAGGGTTTTCCATTTCACTTTCGATCGGGTTCATTTCCGAAGGTCTCTCATCCACTTAGAATGAAAGTTGGCATCATTAGCATACCTTGATAATCATACATGGACTCGGCGCGGAGGGGGCTCAAAAAGTAAGGTCCCGCAAAGAGAGGGGGGACCCCAAAAATCAATAACACCCATTTTGACAAGGCCCCACAATAAGCAACTTCCCAACGCAAGCACCACGTGTTCAGGTATGTTGATAATGATGCCAAAAGAAAAAGACGGAGAAGCAGGGCGTACTGGCCATTTTTGGACACTTTGAAGCCAGATATAATGAAAACGGTAAGTTTGCGACCAATAGTCATATACATTTTCATGATCAGCAAAATTTTCTCTCCATATTTAGCTAATGTTGTAAAACCCGCCTGACAATTCCTTTAAGAGAGAGAGAGAGAGAGAGAGAGAGAGAGAGAGAGAGAGAGAAAGAAAGAGAGACTCACCGACTAGGGGGTAGACCTTTCTATACTTGAGTAGGAGACCCTCTGGTATCTCGGCAATGATCTCCGGCTTACTGGGAACCCATGAGTCGATCCCGGAAACGTAGGACGGTTTTCTCTCAACCACACCTGTCCACAAGAGGTTCGACAGCATACTGAGGTAACTGAAATGAAAATATAAAACAACCATATTCAATGGGATTAAAATTTATAAATTTAATTACCCACCGTACACCAGAATACGTTATTTAAATTCTTAAACGAAAACAAATGATTCCACTGAAATTCAGGGTTTTCCAAAGGGCATCTCACGGCGGGGAGCCGCGGAAATCAGGATGGACCTGACAGCCGGTATTCTCGAGGCCTAGTAACTACGGTATTTTTAAATTAAAATTGCAAAAAGCATGCCGTTCTACGCGCCGCCCGGCGTGTTTTAACGCCGCTTCAAACGGGGCCTTTTGAAACTGTACACCCTGGTACACCCTATAATTATAAATACCGTAGTCACTAGGACACAGGGACAGCGGCTGGCAGGGCCGTTCCGATTTCCGCGGGGCCACTCGCTCGACTCACCGTGATCTAACTGTCCTCTGTTTACAAGCCAGCCTTATGCCGGTGAGAGTTCATTCGTTTACGCAGAATGGTGGCGAAAAGCAAAATTGAAGCGGCTAAACGCAAACGTTTTACCAGACAGCCGGGTGCCACTAAGGATAAATTAGTGACATCCGGGTGGCACGAATTTGGGGATAAATTGATTTTTCGGTAAATATTTTAATAAAATTATCACAAACAGGGGGTTTATAAAGAATACCCCCAATCAGTTAATGATGGCATTTTCGAAATTGGTGTCGTCGCGAACCCCCAAATTTGGGGAATACTGACCCTTTTTTACATAGAATTTCGTATACTGCGATGAAACTTGAATTTAAAAATAGTTCTTTAAGTGGAAATCCCTGTAACGGTAGCCCGTCCCCGCCGTGACGCAAAATTATGAAACCAGATGATACCTGAAAGCCAGGTGGCAACAAGAACAGGTATTTCTTAATTTTAAAAACGGATGACTGTTAAAAGTTTCCATTTGAGTGGCAATGTTACAAATTGACGGTCCTTGTGATGACTTTTATTGCCACCCGGGTGGCACGAATCGCTCTTCAGAGCTCTTGTCACCAAGGAAAAAATATATTTTTGGGAATATTTTCGTAAAATTATTACAAACTGAGGGTTTGTATCCTATTTTCCCTAAGAAGAGACACCTGGTGGCATTTTTCTCGTCGAACTCGCTCTCCGCATGGCTCTCCGTTTCGCAGTCACTGGTCACCGGCTCCACGTCACTGCTCTCCACCTCCATTTCGATCTCCAGAGCGGTGTATTTCCTAACCGTCGTTGTCAGAGAGACCTGAAATTGTGAATTGTGTGAGGAAACTTGAATTTTAGTGCGAAAATCGATGTTTTATAGGTTTTAGAAGTACCACATCGTTAAAAACAACACATTTTCATAATGAGAACGTATAAATGGGTGGGAATCGTACCGAGTCACACAGATCACAGAAAACTCCAGCGGAAAAATGGCGAGGACCGGGTTGTTTTGGCCGCGAAAGTGCAAAAATGACGCCCGCCGACCACAACAAGGGGTGTTTACCACGCAGCAGACACGGGAATCTGTTGGGAAACCCCAAAAATCACAGAATTTCTACTATTTTGTTGGTTTATATGTACTTTTAAGCAAAAGCTGCCCCGGGAAAGACTATCAAATAGAAGGGAAATAGCGAAATTTCCCGGCAGGGGAGGGAAATCGGGTAAAATCCCGATTACAAGCCCGCATGTTTTACGTATTTTTAAGAATGAAAAACCAACCTTTTCTGTTAATTTGGCACCCAAGCCGAAGAAAGACATCAGAAGTGGGTAGATCTACGAGAGGCCTCGGTTTTCATGTAGAAAGGGGCAGCGACGAGCCGAATCGAAGCCGCGGCCTAAACACAAACAACGGTTAGAGCGTGAACGACACGTGGCGGGTGGCGGGATTAAAAAGTTTTTTTATTAAATAAATGTAAGTTTAAAATAGAACGAAAAAAAATAAAAGCCCATGCAAGATTCATTGAGTGCGCATGCCGTCGCACGGCCTTTCCAAATGGGAACTCGGGTCACGTCAAAAACGGAAGTGGAACGTTGACAAGCCCCGCCCCATTTTCTGCATCTGGACAATGAGTCCCGCCACGAAAGGAGGTGATAAACAGCCGTTGAGTTGCAAAAAACCGCGCATTTGATAGTCTTGGCACCTTGCCAATGCATTCGTGGCGGGACCACGGTTTGGAATGGGCCGTGCCAACGGCCGCTTTTTTGCATGTTGGAGTTCCTTCAAACGTTAAGGATGGAAAGGCCGTGGTCGCCAAAGAACTTCCGCGCTAAACATCGGGCGCCATAAGGCACAATATCGCGTTTTTCGAAGAGTTTCGCGTTTTGCGGGTTCATTTCTGCATTTAAAAAAGCAATGGAAAAGCGTGAGAAATACATATCACGGCAAGTTCACCTTGCAAGTAGTTTTTAGTTAATCTCATTTGCTCATTCTAATGAGATCGAAGCCCACTTCCGGTCCTAGTTCAATGGAGAAAACATTCTTAGGATATGCTAATGAGCGTTTTTCCATTGACGATATCCCGCAGCGAAAACTTTACTGATTAGAATAAGCAGATGGACTCAATGTAATGCTACTTGCGTTTTACCATATGGTGAACATACCGTGATATAGAAAAAAGCGTCTCGGGCCGTTCGAACGGAAGTGAAATTAGCATGTTTATCAGGTTCAAGTAGACTCCCAAGACCATCTCCTTTGTTATAATTTTCCTTCATCGTTCTCTCTCTATGTCTCTCTTAGCTCTCTCATAGCTCTCTTTCTCTCTTTATTCATGTCTCTCTCTCTCTCTCTCTCTACCTATATTTCTCTCTATCTCTCCATATTTCTCTCTTCTCTATCTATCTCTCTCCTTCTCTCTCCTTTCTATCTCTATCTCTATCTCTATCTCTATCTCTATCTCTATTTCTATCTCTATCTCTATCTCTATCTCTATCTCTATCTCTATCTCTATCTCTATCTCTATTTCTATCTCTATCTCTATCTCTATCTTTATCTCTATCTCTATCTCTATCTCTATCTCTATCTCTATCTCTATCTCTATCTCTATCTCTATCTCTATCTCTATCTCTATCTCTATCTCTATCTCTATCTCTCTCCGTCTCTGTCTCTCTCTGTCTCTATCTGTCTTTCTGTTTCTCTCTGTCTCTCTATCCATATCTCTTTCTCTACCCGTATAGCTGTATCACTATGTCTTTCTGTATGCATATCTCTTCATATCTCTCTATCTCCCCATATATGTCTCTCTTCGTCTCTCCCCTCTTTCTCTCTCTCTCTCTCTCTCTCTCTCTCTCTCTCTCTTTGTGCATGTCTTTATTCGAACGAACAAACGTATCCTCACCAAAATTTGATGAGAGGTCGGAACCCTTGGCAGGTCGCATCGCGCAAATTTTGAGCCAATTCTGTCGAGAAACGCTGAAATGACAGCGAAAAAACTGCATTTTTTCGGAAATCCTTTTATAACCGTGGTGTAATGGTGTGCATTTCAGACTCATAATCTCGCCACCCGAGTTCGGTTCTTTCTTTTGCTCATCGTTTTGTTTTTTGCTTTCCAAGTATGACAGTGATGTTGTCCTTTGAAAAACGGACTGAAAGACCAAATTTGTTTAATAAGTAGCTAAACTTAGGGCGAAGAACTTTATAAACCGCAGTTATGACATCTCCTACAAGTTGTAGATACAATAAACATAAATTCTTGTAGTAAACCAAATAAAACAACGCGGTATACTGCTCTGACTCTTTCACACTCGGAGTTTCTGGTATTCGGCCCTCATCTTCCACCGCACTTCATCATTTGCGCTCTCGAAATGAGCATGCTAATTTCTGAGCAAGAGCTTTTGCCTCAGGCATTCTTCTCTCATGATCAGTTATCTCTTTTTCTGTGTTTATTTTTCCGGCTACATCTGTCTGCACTTTGCCCTCTTTGCCTATTTCTCTCTCTCTCTCACTCACTCACTCTTTAACTCTCTCTCTCTCTCTCTCTCTCTCTCTCTCTCTCTCTCTTTCTCTCTCTCTCTCTCTCTCTCTCTCTCTCTCTCTTTCTCTCTCTCTCTTTCTATGTAAGTCTCAACCTCTGTGTGTCTGTCTGTCTCTCTCTTTGTCATTCTCCCTCTCACACCCACTTTCTCTCTCTGTCCCTCTCTTACTCTGACTCTCTCATTACGTCTCTCTCTCATTCTCTCTTTCTATCTCTCTATATCTGTCTCTCTTTTTATATCTGCGCCTTTGTGCGTCTCTCTCTCTTTCTCACTCTTCGACTCACTATCTTTGACTGTCTCCCTCATTCTATCTCTCTCACATTCTCAATGTGTCTCTGCCTCACTCACTCACTCTCTCTCTCTCTCTTTCTCTTTCTCTTTCTCTCTGTCTGGTTCTCTCTATATTTCAGGGGCCTTAGATATCATATCAGCAAAAATTTTGTTATTTCGAAGAAGCTTAATGTTCTTCTCACATCATTTCTTATAAGCCTCATGTGTTTAACATTAACAACCTTCGAAATTAAGCATTCAAAGAATGCTTATAAAAAGGGAACAATTAGTATGTGGAAAAGCGAACTGCGAAAGTGTAGGGTGGTTTGATTCCTCGGGCCTTATAAAAAGAGAACAATAAATATTTTCTCGAAACAACATAAACTATAAATTTGCAAAATTTTATAAAGAACCAAACCACCTCTGTCTTACCCATGAACAGTAAGCTCTAATTATATTAAATTTCTCCCCTAAACTCGTTTATTATCGTTATCCAGCATTCTATCTTTCTCGTTCTGGTGACTTTAAATAGCTAATTAGTTAAATAGTTACAGTTACGTGTATATAATGAAAACAGAGATGGTTTGGTTCTTTATAAAATTTTGCAAATTTATAGTTTATGTTGTTTCGAGAAAATATTTATTGTTCTCTTTTTATAAGGCCCGAGGAATCAAACCACCCTACACTTTCGCAGTTCGCTTTTCGCATACTAATATCCCTCTGCATCTCTCTATGTCTATCTGGTTGTATCTCTCTCCATCTCTCTCACCGTGTCTCCCTATGCTATATGCCCTTTCGGCCTTTCCATATCAGTCTCTCATCATCATCATCATCATCATCATCGTCGTCTCAATTCATCTCTCTCTCTCTCTCTCTCTCTCTCTCTCTCTCTCTCTCTCTCTCTCTTTCTCTCTCTCTCTCTCTATCTCACTATCTCTCTCTCTTTCTCTCTTTCTCTCTTTTATCCACATTTCTCTGTAGCCTCTCTGCATGTATATCTCTCCATGTTTCTCCATGTCCCTCTCTATCTGCCCATATTCTCTCTTTGTCTCTCTCCACTCTCTCACTCAGTATCTCTCTCTCTCTCCATAACACTCACCATGTCACTCTATGCCCCTCTATATGCGCCAATCCATAACCGTCTCTCGTCATCTCTCTCTCTCTCTCTCTCTCTCTCTCTCTCTCTCTCTTGATGTCTTCTTCTAACCATGTTTCACAGTATGTGTACCATCGTCTCTATCTCTCACTCCATGTCTGTATGTATCATGTCTTTCTCTATGTCTCTCGGTATGTATCTCTCCACATCTGTCTCAATTCATATATCTCTCTCTCTCTCTTTCTTTCTCTCTCTGTCTCGCTCTCTCTCTCTCTCTCTCTCTCTCGCTCTCTCTCGCTCTCTCTCTCTCTCGCTCTCTCTCTCGCTCTCGCTCTTTCTCTACCCCCAACTACGTTTGATAGAAATACTACTCATTATCGTCTCCGTGATGCAGTCCTTTCTATAACCCGATTATCAACATAGTTCTTGCAACCCGGAAAATGATATTGGTTCAGACTGAGAATGCTACGAGATCATTCGAGACAACTGACGCCTGCCCATTGCGTGATAAAGAATGATCACCAGGCGATTTATTGGGTGCAACGTCAGGTCAGTTGCTCCAATGACAGCTTCCAGGAAATGTTTTCATTTGTAAGAATTTCTTGAGAAAACGCCCATACCAGATATGCAATAAACGTAACATACTTAAGAAGCCTTTTCACTCAAAGAGTTTGTAGTGGGTTCTGGCTGGTAGCTCACTTTTAGTATAATAACGTGTTTTTCAAGCATTAGCATTCGTTAAACCATAGTCCAACGGCTAGTTTTTCATTTTGATGAACAAGAAGAAGAGAAAAGCTAAGCATATCAGATACTGGAGTCGCTTCCTTGTTGGCGATAAAACCAAACCCGGTCTGGGCGCCGCTGTGTTGTCCAACCATCCCCGCGCCCAATGAACAGACGGGGGTATAGCTCAGGGGTAGAGCGCTCGCTTTGCATGCGAGAAGTCTGGGGTTCGAATCCCCATACCTCCAGATCTTTTTGTCTTTCAAGCGTATTCTTAACTGCCTTTTAATGTGTATTTCACTCTAAACTGTTTCGCCCTTTACCCCATTACAAAGATGTGCAGACTGAGAGAGAGAGAGAGAGAGAGAGAGAGAGAGAGAGAGAAGCTTTCAATGGAACACAATTTTAGAATGAAACCATTTTATTGATTCTCATTCTTTTGAAGTTCTTGGTTCAATTTCTCTAGTTGATGTACTTCTCAGCGAGAGCCTTGATCTGGGGGTTGGCAACGGCGGCGGCGAGGATGGGGAACTGAGCGCGGAACTGCTCCTTAGCCTCCTCAGAAAGGGCCTGGTAGGCGGCGATGTAGGACTTAGCCTTGGCCTTCAGGTCATCGAGGGAAGGCTTGTTTCCGGCGAGGTACTCACGGTGGAGGTCACGGCCCTCAGTGACGATCTGAAGAAGATCATGAGTTTTGGAGAGAGATAGAGAGAGAGAGAGAGAGAGAGAGAGAGACGCACCTTCTTGACGAATTCCTGAGCCTCAGCTCCGAGCTCATCGATCTTAGCCTTGATGTAAGCGTGGAGCTTGACGGCCTTCTCGTGGAGGGAGGGGGACTTCTCCTTCAGGGCGGCGAGGAATTCCTCCTCGTTCTTGAAGTTCTTGTGCTCCTTGGCCAGCTCCTTAAGGACAGCCTTCTCCTCGGCGGTGATGCCCTTCAGGTGCTCGGCGACCTCGTTGGGGATCAGGGCTGAAAACTCTAGTTGAGAGGGGCAGAGAAGCAGAGAGATTGCTGGCTGAGAGAGTGCAGATAGATAGAG
The DNA here is from genome assembly GCA_964057215.1 of Oscheius myriophilus. NCBI lineage: Eukaryota > Metazoa > Nematoda > Chromadorea > Rhabditida > Rhabditidae > Oscheius > Oscheius myriophilus. The sequence goes on from OZ059904.1 coordinate 5,387,809, forward strand.
AAACTCACACTTGTACTCGGCCGGGATGTCATCGAAGTTCTCGATGGGGGCGGCGAGGGCAGCGACGGCCACAACGGCGAGGAGGGCGAGCTGGCGGAACATACCTGAAGAGAGGGACTTAGAGACTCAGAGAGGTAGATAGAGAGAGAGAGAGAGAGAGAGAGAGAGAGAGAGAGAGAGAGACAAGGGCTAAAAGAAAAAAGGAATGGTTGGAAAACCAAAGAAGCTGTTGAAGCTGCGAGCTGATGATCTCTCCGCCATCAGGCCACCTTTTATACTGGTGGGAGAGAGCAAGAGCCATAGAGAGATCAGACATCTATAGTCTAGAGACCACGCCCAGCGAGGAGAGATCAGACAGGCAGACGGACAGACGGCAGGCGAGACTTTTTGAAACGCTTTTAGAGTGCAACAGATGGCGAGCTGTCACCCGAGATAGAACGATTCCGGCCTCTTGCAACTTCCCTCGTGGAAGAGGAAAGGAAGTAGATCCTGAGCACACCGGAAGGATAAATCCACTAGAGAAATGCGTCGGGGGAGAATGGGGGGTCGGAAATACAGGGTTTGGAAAATTTGGTCAAACCGGGGGATTTGTGGTACCGGGAGGACGTGTATTCTACTAAAGGAATCTGAGAAATCCACAAATTTACCAGTTATATTGACATAAAATGCTCTTAATAGACCGTCAAAGAGTGTCTATTGATCGGGTGCAGTTTATGTTCAAAGGGCAGGATGCTATTTCAGTTTGTTTAGTTACACATGGTCGATGGTACGGGGGACATTCCGATCGAATTTCTCAACTATCTCAACTATCTTCTGAACTATCTCTCTTTCTCTCCGTCTCTCCGTCCCTCCGTGTCTCTCCTTCATTTCTTTTCGTCTTCTCTCCGCCTCTTATGTAGTTTCTCCGCTCACCATCTCTTAGTCTCTGCGTCTCTGCGTCTCTCAGTCTCTCCGTTTCTCATCCCCTCCGTCTCTCCTTCTTTTCGTCTTTTTGTCTCGTCGGTCCTTCCGTCTTTTCGTCCCCCAGTCTCTTAGTTGCTCGGTCTCTCTCTCTCTCTCTCTCTCTCTCTCTCTCTCTCTCTCTCTCTCTCCTGCCTTTTCCTGGTACCTTTGACTGGTTATTGAGCTTTTGGGTTTTGCGTTTCTGTAGGAACAGCTGGTCAGCTTTCTTTGTGACCACGTGTACCCCAGACGAAGACTGATGGCTTAGGGTGCCTAGAGATCAATCAGTTTGCAGAGTTCAACTTTCCGTATTTCAATTTCCAACAGTTCAGTCTGTTAAAAAAAACTAGTTGTCAGTTAGTCAAACCCTTACCGATGACCAAGTTGGGCATGTTTTCGATCGGGAACGCAAACGTTACTCTGGCCTAAAAGACCCGCGTGGGGGGGGGGGGGGGGGGGGTACTCTCCCTTGGTGATTCGACTTATGATCTTGCCAAAACGGAGCGACCTTGTCTTGTAGTGTGTCCGTAGTTGGGTATTGGGTGCCAGTCATCGCCAAACGAAAATCGGCGAGAACAAACCGCTTTTTCTCTGCGTCATCGCTTTTTGCACGCTCTTTTCGCCTGCGTATCGCACGAATGCTGCATTAAGGCTGTTTTTAGCCGGATTGCAATTTGGCGACAGCTATAGATTTCAGAAGAATGTCAGATGAAAGTTCGAAAATGAAGTTGCCAGGCAGTTTTAAAATTAGAAAAGTAGAAAAGTCATTTACCGTGAACGTGAAATCTCCGCCGCGTCAACTTCCGCGGAGACTAGTGAGGGAACTGTCTCATTTCCACGGTCGACGGTCTCCTGTGCGGTTTCTCCGCTTCACCAAGGTAACCCTCTGTCTCTGTCTCTGTCTATTTTTCCCTAAAAAGTATTCTTTAAGAGTGAAAATGGCGGCTTCGGATTTCGACAAGGACGCCGTGTCCGTGACGGACATGAACGAAACGAACAACAATAACCCTGGTGCCGGTGCTGGGCAGACTCAGAGCCAGATGGAGGATCTCATCGGTGCTCTGAAGAAGACCAACAAGGCTACTGATGACAAGGATAGTGACGGGGGCTCGACGATGAATGAAAAAAAGAAAAAGAAGAAGGGAAAGAAGGGGAAGAAGGGAAAGACCAAGAAGGTCAGGGGAGTGGACCGCTACGAGTCGGACAACTACCTGCTCCGCATCGAGGGAACCATCTGCTTCGCTGGTATCGGTAAGTCTCTCTCTCTCTCTCTCTGACTCACTCACACTCTTGGTCTTGACACCTTCCGCGAGAATATGCCGCCCAGGTCTGATTAGCGATAGTTGCCAGCAACCTCCCCGCCTAGATAAGCCGCGCCAGTCTGCCACGCTATCGGCCCATGTAGTATAGTGGTTAGTACTCCACGTTGTGGCCGTGGCGACACAGGTTCGATTCCTGTCATGGGCATTGCTTTTGCTTTTAAGTTGTACTGCAAGAAAACGATTGCATAGAGGTTACGTCGCTTGTTAAAACTTTTCAAGTTTTTTTAAAAAAATAAAATTGCTGGTTGTAAAGCGAACTCGTTAAATTTCAAAATATTCTATGCATTTTCAGTTCACGTGTTCATCTACGTGCTTTTCACGCTTCTTCTCCTCTTCGTGTTGCTCATTTGGAGTGGTGGCGACCTCAACTACGTCGTCATGAGGGAGAAGATCGATAAAAAATGAGAAGAAGGATTGAAGGGGATTGAATTCCCTGGCAAATGAAGATTTAGTAGTTTCTTACAAAGTATTAGGGAAAATGGGGTAGTGCAAAATTTCCTCTTTTTTATTAAAAATTTTAAAAGATATTGTTCCAAAAGGGAATGAATTTCGCAAAACTGAGACGAGTGGAAAAACATGAAACTTTCAACTCTTCAATTTCAAAAATGATATTCTCGCCCCATTGCTACAGTACTAATCGTATTTTCCTGGTGGGTGGTCCGCCAGCTGTTTCCTAAACTTCCGAAGCGGATTTTCTGTATTTTTCGGAAATGTTGTTTTTTTCACTGCGGGAAAAAGATTTTCTCTGTTGTTGAACATGCAAAATTGCTGTTTTTTCCCATTTTTAGTTGGAAAACACAAAATTAGAGCGTTTTTAGAGAGGGAACTAAATTTTAACCATAAATGAAGTTTTTTCTTTGTTGTCTCGTTTTGAATGGAAAAATATTAGTTGGTCGTGCAGGTTTGTTGGAGAGTATTAATGTGTTGTGGTTATTTTGTTTCGTCTCGGCACCAATGGTTTTGATCAAATTAGACCGTTCCTCTGGGTTTGCATAATTTTGTCCATTTCTTTTGATTTACTCGTGGTTTCACTTCTTTTTAGCATTGATATTGTTCCTTCTTAGCTCTTAAATGGGAACGTAAAGCTGTTAAAGTCACTGCTGCATTGCTTCGCATTTCCATGATATTTCATATTGTTGTGGACATTACTTACTAGTTGCGTCGTTTCGGATAGTTTTTAGCGATTGCCGCATGTTGTTATTACTTTACAGCTGACTTTTGGGTTTGACTCTGCTTGTCACGACTCCCGAGAATGCATTCTTTGAAGTTCTGAAATCCCGTATTCCGAGTGACGCAATAGCTAAATTTTAAAGTAAACTACATTTTACCTTACCTAGTGTTTATTTTTCTCGTGTTTTTTCTTAATGGTGTTTAAAATTTGCGTTTCAGAGGAACCATGATATATACCAGCCGGCGCTGTCCCGTCACGGAGATGTTAGCGCTCCACCCGAAGGATGCCTACAACCCCCACAGCCTGCTCTCCTACCCGCTGAATCCCTCGTTGTCCTACCTTGTAAGTTTTGTCGTTTTGGGTTTCAAGAAGTCTTTGTATGTCTGATCAAATTCACCTTTCAGCACCCGTCGCTCTTCGGCTACGCGGATAACTGCCCTCCGCCACCGGCCGCCTACAACTGCGGCACGTCCGCGCTGTCCCCTCGCTTCCCGTGGTCCCTCAGCGGCACGAGGTGCTTCCCGCCGACGTCCTTCGACTTCCCTGTGAAGGCTTCCTCCTCTAAGACCAGCAGAGGATCGGATTCGCGGATGAGGGTCACCGAGTGCCCGCAGAAGATCGACGCCGCCGGCTTCTCCAGGAAGGTGTTCGTCGGAGGACTGCCCGTCAACCTGCCCAGGAGTGGGTTTTTGGGTGTTTAAATATTGATTTTCTTTGTTTTGGAGTGAAATTTGGCTATAAAGCCAGTTTCACCCCTTCAATGTTGACCGGTTTTCGTGGTTTACACCATCTTATTCTCAGTGTTTCAGCCTACGTGGAGTCCATCTTCAGCAAGTACGGCGATGTGACCGTGGATTGGCCGCGTCCCTCGTCAATCGAAGGAAAGGGAAAGTCCAGTGAGTTTCTATTTTTTCTGTGATTCATAGTTAACCTTAGTTAAGCCCTAATTAACCCATTGCAGCCGCTGCGGTCTACAACAACAGCTACGTCTTCCTGATGTACGCCACTCACGACGCTGTAGCCCACCTGCTGGACGACTGCAGCCACAAGGACGAGAAGTACTGGTTCCAGATCCGCGTCGGATCCATTGCCAAGTCGGTGAGCAGCCTTGTCGAGCTTGCCTTAAAACATTACTTCCTTTTAATAATGAATCGGTTTAGGTCCAAATCCGCCCGTGGTCCCTCAGGGACATCAACTTTATTCCGGATCCGGAGGCCATCGTGGACACGAGGAACACTGTCTTCGTGGGAGGAGTGCCGCGCCCGGCAACGGCCGAGCAGTTGGCCACGCTGCTAGAGAAGAACTACGGCAAGGTTCTCTTCGCTAGCATCGACATCGACCCGGAGCAGCAATATCCCAAGGTGGGTGTTTCTGAACGACTTTAAACATTCGAAAATCCAGATTAGAGTAATAAAACTTACTTTTGTAACTAATTCTCTTACTTTCAGGGTGCCGGCAGAGTGATCTTTGCCGATCAGCTCTCATACCTCCGTGCGATCCGCGGCCGCTTCGTCAAGATGGATTCCCAGGAAAGACACCACAAGGAGATCGAGATCAAGCCCTACGTGCTGGAGAGTCAGGCCTGCGACGAGTGCGGGGGCAAGTTCTGCGACAAGCCCTTCGCGGATTACTTCTGCAGTAACCCCTCCTGTCTGCAATACTATTGCATGTGAGTTTTTAGATTCTTGGATTTTATAAATGGATGGAAATGTTTCGAAATGTCTTCCTTCAGACCTATTCATGTTCGCTTTTTTATAGAAAGCAGACTGCCGTTTTCGAAACAGTTCTTCAGGTCGCTTTTGGTGAAAACTAGGTCGCTTTTGATAGAATCCAGTATGCGCTAGGTGTTTTTAGTTGCATTAAGTCAGCCTCTGGCAGCTTTCGAGGTAGTTGATGTAGCCTCAGGGTTCCTTTTAATAGATGCATCGAAACGGAGCCTCAGCTTGTAGATTTAAAGAAGTCGTGTTTTATTTCCTTAAAATGTCCGCATTAAATTACTATGTTTTTTGAAACCCGTTGTTAAATCACTCATTTTAGCCACTGCTTCGACGCTACGCACTCGGAGCCTCGGCGTGCCGGTCACCGTGTGGTTGTGCGTGAGGGCGAACGCACGAAGGAGGTGAACGAGCTGCCGCACCGTTCCACCTCCTCCAGCAGTTCCCGCGACGAGGAGATGCTCTTCTCCATGGACCACTACCTCTTCGGTACCTTCTAGGCCCCTCCTACCATTTAGCCCCCCAGTTCCTCTCTCACTCCCCCTACAAATTCTATAATTTTTATTTTTTGTTAATTCCTTGATTACTTGAGAGCACTCGTCTTTGTGAATTTATTGTTGTGCCTCCGGCCTTTTCGAGTGTCTGTGCCATTTCTCTCCGTTTTGTCTCCTTATGTTTGGCCTATCTCTGTACCATCTTCAACTTTTGTTAAACCTTTGTTATGCTTTGGCCACACGGTTTGTTGAATATAAATGTTGTTTAGGTCTGTTCTTTTACTGTTTTGTGCCAGGTTTACGATTTCGTTCGTATTATACCTCTACTTTTATTGTCAACTCTTGCGGTGAAATGAAAATTCACCTTTCAGCACCCGTCGCTCTTCGGCTACGCGGATAACTGCCCTCCGCCACCGGCCGCCTACAACTGCGGCACGTCCGCGCTGTCCCCTCGCTTCCCGTGGTCCCTCAGCGGCACGAGGTCCTCCACGTCGCCGTTCGACTGCTTCCCGCCGACGTCCTTCGACTTCCCTGTGTAGGCTTCCTCCTCTAAGACCAGCAGAGGATCGGATTCGCGGATGAGGGTCACCGAGTGCCCGCAGAAGATCGACGCCGCCGGCTTCTCCAGGAAGGTGTTCGTCGGAGGACTGCCCGTCAACCTGCCCAGGAGTGGGTTTTTGGGTGTTTAAATATTGATTTTCTTTGTTTTGGAGTGAAATTTGGCTATAAATCCAGTTTCACCCCTTCAATGTTGACCGGTTTTCGTGGTTTGCACCATCTTATTCTCAGTGTTTCAGCCTACGTGGAGTCCATCTTCAGCAAGTACGGCGATGTGACCGTGGATTGGCCGCGTCCCTCGTCAATCGAAGGAAAGGGAAAGTCCAGTGAGTTTCTATTTTTTCAGTGATTCATAGTTAACCTTAGTTAAGCCCTAATTAACCCATTGCAGCCGCTGCGGTCTACAACAACAGCTACGTCTTCCTGATGTACGCCACTCACGACGCTGTAGCCCACCTGCTGGACGACTGCAGCCACAAGGACGAGAAGTACTGGTTCCAGATCCGCGTCGGATCCATTGCCAAGTCGGTGAGTAGCCTTGTCGAGCTTGCCTTAAAACATTACTTCCTTTTAATAATGAATCGGTTTAGGTCCAAATCCGCCCGTGGTCCCTCAGGGACATCAACTATATTCCGGATCCGGAGGCCATCGTGGACACGAGGAACACTGTCTTCGTGGAAGGAGTGCCGCACCCGGCAACGGCCGAGCAGTTGGCCACGCTGCTAGAGAAGAACTACGGCAAGGTTCTCTTCGCTAGCATCGACATCGACCCGGAGCAGCAATATCCCAAGGTGGGTGTTTCTGAACGACTTTAAACATTCGAAAATCCAGATTAGAGTAATAAAACTTACTTTTGTAACTAATTCTCTTACTTTCAGGGTGCCGGCAGAGTGATCTTTGCCGATCAGCTCTCATACCTCCGTGCGATCCGCGGCCGCTTCGTCAAGATGGATTTCCAGGAAAGACACCACAAGGAGATCGAGATCAAGCCCTACGTGCTGGAGAGTCAGGCCTGCGACGAGTGCGGGGGCAAGTTCTGCGACAAGCCCTTCGCGGATTACTTCTGCAGTGACCCCTCCTGTCTGCAATACTATTGCATGTGAGTTTTTAGATTCTTGGATTTTATAAATGGATGGAAATGTTTCGAAATGTCTTCCTTCAGACCTATTCATGTTCGCTTTTTTATAGAAAGCAGACTGCCGTTTTCGAAACAGTTCTTCAGGTCGCTTTTGGTGAAAACTAGGTCGCTTTTGATAGAATCCAGTATGCGCTAGGTGTATTTAGTTGCATTAAGTCAGCCTCTGGCAGCTTTCGAGGTAGTTGATGTAGCCTCAGGGTTCCTTTTAATAGATGCATCGAAACGGAGCCTCAGCTTGTAGATTTAAAGAAGTCGTGTTTTATTTCCTTAAAATGTCCGCATTAAATTACTATGTTTTTTGAAACCCGTTGTTAAATCACTCATTTTAGCCACTGCTTCGACGCTATGCACTCGGAGCCTCGGCGTGCCGGTCACCGTGTGGTTGTGCGTGAGGGCGAACGCACGAAGGAGGTGAACGAGCTGCCGCACCGTTCCACCTCCTCCAGCAGTTCCCGCGACGAGGAGATGCTCTTCTCCATGGACCACTACCTCTTCGGTACCTTCTAGGCCCCTCCTACCATTTAGCCCCCCAGTTCCTCTCTCACTCCCCCTACAAATTCTATAATTTTTATTTTTTGTTAATTCCTTGATTACTTGAGAGCACTCGTCTTTGTGAATTTATTGTTGTGCCCCCGGCCTTTTCGAGTGTCTGTGCCATTTCTCTCCGTTTTGTCTCCTTATGTTTGGCCTATCTCTGTACCATCTTCAACTTTTGTTAAACCTTTGTTACGCTTTGGCCACACGGTTTGTTGAATATAAATGATGTTTACGTCTGTTCTTTTATTGTTTTGTGCCAGGTTTACGATTTCGTTCGTATTATACCTCTACTTTTATTGTCAACTCTTGCGGTGAAATGAAAATTCACCTTTCAGCACCCGTCGCTCTTCGGCTACGCGGATAACTGCCCTCCGCCACCGGCCGCCTACAACTGCGGCACGTCCGCGCTGTCCCCTCGCTTCCCGTGGTCCCTCAGCGGCACGAGGTCCTCCACGTCGCCGTTCGACTGCTTCCCGCCGACGTCCTTCGACTTCCCTGTGTAGGCTTCCTCCTCTAAGACCAGCAGAGGATCGGATTCGCGGATGAGGGTCACCGAGTGCCCGCAGAAGATCGACGCCGCCGGCTTCTCCAGGAAGGTGTTCGTCGGAGGACTGCCCGTCAACCTGCCCAGGAGTGGGTTTTTGGGTGTTTAAATATTGATTTTCTTTGTTTTGGAGTGAAATTTGGCTATAAATCCAGTTTCACCCCTTCAATGTTGACCGGTTTTCGTGGTTTGCACCATCTTATTCTCAGTGTTTCAGCCTACGTGGAGTCCATCTTCAGCAAGTACGGCGATGTGACCGTGGATTGGCCGCGTCCCTCGTCAATCGAAGGAAAGGGAAAGTCCAGTGAGTTTCTATTTTTTCAGTGATTCATAGTTAACCTTAGTTAAGCCCTAATTAACCCATTGCAGCCGCTGCGGTCTACAACAACAGCTACGTCTTCCTGATGTACGCCACTCACGACGCTGTAGCCCACCTGCTGGACGACTGCAGCCACAAGGACGAGAAGTACTGGTTCCAGATCCGCGTCGGATCCATTGCCAAGTCGGTGAGTAGCCTTGTCGAGCTTGCCTTGAAACATTACTTCCTTTTAATAATGAATCGGTTTAGGTCCAAATCCGCCCGTGGTCCCTCAGGGACATCAACTATATTCCGGATCCGGAGGCCATCGTGGACACGAGGAACACTGTCTTCGTGGAAGGAGTGCCGCACCCGGCAACGGCCGAGCAGTTGGCCACGCTGCTAGAGAAGAACTACGGCAAGGTTCTCTTCGCTAGCATCGACATCGACCCGGAGCAGCAATATCCCAAGGTGGGTGTTTCTGAACGACTTTAAACATTCGAAAATCCAGATTAGAGTAATAAAACTTACTTTTGTAACTAATTCTCTTACTTTCAGGGTGCCGGCAGAGTGATCTTTGCCGATCAGCTCTCATACCTCCGTGCGATCCGCGGCCGCTTCGTCAAGATGGATTTCCAGGAAAGACACCACAAGGAGATCGAGATCAAGCCCTACGTGCTGGAGAGTCAGGCCTGCGACGAGTGCGGGGGCAAGTTCTGCGACAAGCCCTTCGCGGATTACTTCTGCAGTGACCCCTCCTGTCTGCAATACTATTGCATGTGAGTTTTTAGATTCTTGGATTTTATAAATGGATGGAAATGTTTCGAAATGTCTTCCTTCAGACCTATTCATGTTCGCTTTTTTATAGAAAGCAGACTGCCGTTTTCGAAACAGTTCTTCAGGTCGCTTTTGGTGAAAACTAGGTCGCTTTTGATAGAATCCAGTATGCGCTAGGTGTATTTAGTTGCATTAAGTCAGCCTCTGGCAGCTTTCGAGGTAGTTGATGTAGCCTCAGGGTTCCTTTTAATAGATGCATCGAAACGGAGCCTCAGCTTGTAGATTTAAAGAAGTCGTGTTTTATTTCCTTAAAATGTCCGCATTAAATTACTATGTTTTTTGAAACCCGTTGTTAAATCACTCATTTTAGCCACTGCTTCGACGCTATGCACTCGGAGCCTCGGCGTGCCGGTCACCGTGTGGTTGTGCGTGAGGGCGAACGCACGAAGGAGGTGAACGAGCTGCCGCACCGTTCCACCTCCTCCAGCAGTTCCCGCGACGAGGAGATGCTCTTCTCCATGGACCACTACCTCTTCGGTACCTTCTAGGCCCCTCCTACCATTTAGCCCCCCAGTTCCTCTCTCACTCCCCCTACAAATTCTATAATTTTTATTTTTTGTTAATTCCTTGATTACTTGAGAGCACTCGTCTTTGTGAATTTATTGTTGTGCCCCCGGCCTTTTCGAGTGTCTGTGCCATTTCTCTCCGTTTTGTCTCCTTATGTTTGGCCTATCTCTGTACCATCTTCAACTTTTGTTAAACCTTTGTTACGCTTTGGCCACACGGTTTGTTGAATATAAATGATGTTTACGTCTGTTCTTTTATTGTTTTGTGCCAGGTTTACGATTTCGTTCGTATTATACCTCTACTTTTATTGTCAACTCTTGCGGTGAAATGCGCATCTAACCCTCGTTGCTTTGTCGATAATCGTTTTTAGGCGATCGTCGCCGGAGGAGATGAACTACTTCTGCTGGGCGCTCATTTACGTGTGTGTTCTACTTTCAGGAGCCCTTGGTCGGGTACAATACAAGGTTAGCAATGTTTTGATGGAATCCAGGCAGTCTCATGCCGCTTTTGACGCAATTCTGGCAAGCTTAGGCCGCATTAGTAGAAAAAAGGACTGCTTCAGGTGGTGTTTAAAAGATTTCAGGCAGCCTTGTGCCGCTTGTGAGAATCTCGGTTGTCTCATACCATGCTTGATTAAAATAAGGGAACCTCATGTCGACTTTTGACAAACTTCAGTGGTTTTTGGTGGCATTTGCTGAAATCCCGGCGAGCTAATGCCGCTTCTGACAGAATCCTGACAGGCTCAAACCGCTTTGATAGAAAATAGAAGCCTCAGGTCGCGTTCCATAATATCCAGGTAGCCTCAGGTGTATTTATTTGAAATACCGGCAGATTCGGGCCGCTTTCGATTTAATTGCGCAAGTTTCAGGCGTTAATGTTCAAATTCTGGCAGTATCAGGTCGCTTTTGGCTTCATTATGTCGCGTCCGATACGTAACAGGGATTCAGTTCACATTTGATTAGATGGGCAGCCTCGGGTCGTATTTGATAGCTTCTTCGATGCCTCAGGCCACATTTGATGGAATTTAGGTAGCCCCAGGCCACGTTTGACAAACTTCAGCAGCTTTCGGTCGATTTTGATATAATACAGGCATCGTGATTCCGCTTGTAATAAAATGATATTTCCTCAAGCCGCATTTGATAGAACAAAGTAGCATCATGCCACATTTAGCACATAACATACACTTAGATAAGTTCAACAGCCTCAGGCCTCGTTCGATAGAAGTCAGATAGCCCCAGGCCGCTTTTGACAAACTTTAATTGTTTTTTGTCGCCTTTGGTTAACGGCAGCCAAAGGCCGCTCCGGATAGCTGCTTTGATGGAATTTAAAAAAGTCGTTTTTCTTCGAAATTGGGTTGCTTTAATGTCGCAATCGAACTAATAGGTACTTTTCCAGGACTGGCAGTGCGGTAGCGATGACTTCTCGCGGAGCTCCGCCTTCAACACCGTGGTGGAAAGCTGTCCTCTCCTGACGGCCGAACTCAACCACTGCTGCGTGGTCCACGACGACTGCTACGTGCGCCAGTTGGGCCAGAAGCGCTGCGACGACGATTTTTGCGAGTGCAACGAGAGGGTGCTCAACACGACGGATGGCCAAGGCTGCCAGCTCTTCGCCACCCTGGCCTGTCTCGCTATGCCGCTCATCGCCGTGCCGGCCTACCGCAGCAGCGCCAACTACGTGGAGCCAGAGGACTTGTCGAAGCATCTGCCACTACGCGGAGAGGTCTTGGCGGCCAACTACGGCACCCTCTACAGCCAGTGCCCGAAGGTCAACAGCACACTGTCCTCGTGTGCCATCATATTCAACCAGTGCCGCTACGTGCCGGAGGAATGCGCTGCTCATCTCTGCGACTGCATCAGGGACGCCTATAGGTGGGTTGATTTTCTAACAAGGGAGAATCTAGCCATAATTTTTTTTAAACTATTGAACATGTCCTTCGATCCTTAATTCCCTTTGTTTTTAAACAAAGGTTTATTTTGATAGTATCAAGAAGCCAGAGCCAGCGAGACAATAGGCAGTCCAAAAAGTTGAAACTCAAATCTGCTTCTTCCTACTGGTGATTTTGTTTTTTTTTTTCAAAAAGAAAAAAGAGGGTCAAGTGGCACCAGTGGAGTTTGCCCATACGGGCTCGAAAGGGTTATTCTCGGCGCTAACCCACTGGCATCGGACCTCTCGTCATGTTGCGATATGTTGCTCATTTTATAACCGGATTATTGGGACGTGCCGACTAATTACGGGGCATTCCATAAATCTCTCGTGAGGAGGGATCAGACATTGACCTCAAAACACGTTATTACTGTTGGCTAATTCAAGACAGCCAATTGCGCTTTTTAAAGTGAGCTTTGATTATGTTAGTGCGGGATTTTCGAAAATTGTCTGCAGAATTAGAGCAGATATGGTTGACGTCCTTGAGAAAACACATGAAATTCTGGAAATGAGTTCCAACACGAAAGTTCCGAAATTTGGCTGTTGATGTCTAGAACTGCGATTATCAACTGCCGAATTTTGAAACGTCTGGTCGGAAATCAATATATCAAGCATACTCGGCCAGCCTCCGGTGGCGCAATTCTACTTTTACCCAATTTTTAAAAAGGGAGGGGTCCGTGATATCCAGGTTCATTCCTTGGTTTCCCTGCAGCCGGGATACACGCAGAAAAGTGAGGGTTTAATTTTACTACTTTGCTTCGTAGTCGGGCGTATTGGCTTCTTTCATTGCCTGCGTATCGTATATTTCAGTCATAGTTCTCAAAACCGTTCGTCATGGACTGTAAGAAGCTGCTAACATTAGGAAGGGTAGTAATGTGGTTTTGCTGGCTCATAAATTGAAAAAAGGAGGCGAATCGGATCTTAAAAAAGTTGGCTATTTCATCAATTTCTGTCTTGCAGGTGGGACAATGACAAGGACTGCGACAAGGCGACCTTCAACATTTGCATGATCGCTCGTGAGGAGGCCATGCCCCCTCCTCCAGCCTGTGCTCCTCCGCGCGACACCTCCCGTTTCCTTCCATCGCCGGCCGTCGTCGTCCTCATCATGGCCGCTGTGGGCGTGCTCGTGGCCTACATCCTGTTTCGGCATTGGCGCAAGGGCCACAGCAGCGACAGCTACACCGACATCGCTTCCGAGTAGTTCTCCCCTCCCCCGATCGTCGAAAAAGTGTGATTTTCCAGTTTCTCCAACCCATCTAGTCCTCATTTTCGAGGAAAATCTGGTAATTTTCATGATCCCCCATTTATTTAATTATTTTGGCTAGTTTTTTCTGTTTCCCCATTATTTTAAGGCCACTTTGAGCCCCCAGCCTTGCGATTGTGATTTCGCCGTTTTATTCAAGTTTCCGCTGTGCGGATAAAGTTGTTATTTGATTTGTTTTGTTTGTGAGAAAAATCGGGTTTAAACCCTGGTTATGGTTTGTTTTCGGAGTCCGAAACGACATATGCGCCCCATTGCGAATTTCCCGCCAGCTTGCGAATTGAAAAAAAAAGAAATTCCGTTGCTCACTTGTTTATCATCAAAATCGATGGCTTTTCTGACTGTTTCGTCCGTTTATGCGATTTTTAATCACTTTACATGTGTAGAAATTGAACATTTGTATTTTGCAGACGAAAAACTGTTAGAAAAATGAGTTTAAATTGGATTGTTTGGCTTTCCCCGAAATAATTACCATTCGCCGTGTTTAGAATTTTCGGATTGGTTTTTAAAGTTTATGCCCAGAATACTTCTCAGGTTATGAAAGCAGTCAAATCTGTCGGTATTTTCTGACGAGAACACGGTTCAACTATTCTTTAAATCTAAAAGATGGATACCGGTTAAAGGGCGGAGTTTAAATATTTCATGAGAATCTAAAGGTGATATATCCATTGCATACAATTCGTGTCTAAATTTGTCTGTCGAAGTTATGTTCCCGTCGGAACTCGTTTTTTTAAATGAGGATTTTTAGCAGTTTTTTTTAAATTTAAAATCAGTCCTTTAACCGAGGTCCGTTTTATGACAGCCTTTTTCCTTATGTTTGACACGGAGTGTAAGTGTTTGGCTATTTTCCATTGTGTCTATAGCTTGCGTCTTCCTTCTAACGTAAAAGTGTGGTATTAATTTCCCCACATGTTCAGATGGAGATCCGCAAGTATGTCGAGGACGCCCTGGCCGCCTGCACCGGTGCCACCACCCTCTTCATGATCGACCGGCAGGGCATCCCCGTAATCCACGTGGGAGAGGAACTGCGCCAGAGGGCCTCCCTCATCGCCAGTCACCAGAACACCATCGAACAGGTTGGATTTTTCTTCATTTTTTGTGTTTTAACAGGTCTCGTTGTGAAAATGTCCCGAGTTTGGTCTCATCACGATGTGGGAATTATTACCTACAAAAAGCTAATATTGGCACAAAGGCAGATAAGGAGCCACAATTGGACTAGCATCCCCCGTTTCTCGCGGTCCGGTGTGTCGGAGTTCCAGTAAACTTGCATTCGTTCTTTACGAAGGCAGTACCGCAATACATAGGTGCATGGGACGTCCAAGTTTGCAAAGAAATTCCCACCTGATTTTTTTTACATCGCTCACGGGTTGATATCTTAACTGCGCCAACTAAAATTTGGCCCTAGGTATACTGCCGATCACGCAAATTTGAAAGTGAGCCTTTTTTTTTGCAAACGAACAATTTTAGTGCCAGCTGGCTGACTCCAGAATTTTCCCTGATAAAACGAGCTCATTCGACGCAGTTTTAATTAAAATCCTTTGCCCTTTCGTGACCATTTCCACGTTTTTTACGGTGCATTTTATTAGAAATACAATATTTATCTAGAAATGCTTTTTAAAACAAAAATATGCGAAAAGAATTAGAAAAACGGAAAGTAAAGGCGAAAAAGAACCGGAGCCATTTGAAGGTGAAACACGTTTAAATGACTTCGGTTCTTCTTTTTTAAAAGACTGCTAAAATTGGTCCCGCAGCGATGCCATCAACCTGTCGAGAATTCAACTTTTTTGTAATATACGACTTTTAAAACGTGATTTATTTTTTATTTCGGGCAACCTAATTTTTTGGAATATTTTTATTAAATTTTTTAAAGCCATTGCTGTAAACACAGGCACATTTTAAATCAGGGAGCATGTACCAGTACGGAGAAACGCCCACATTTACAAGTAAAACCTGTTTTTCCCATAAAACCCTTCCATGTACTCCAGCTCCCTGATTTAAAACTGGTCCCTACTTGCAGGACGGCTATTCTGGATCGACTGATACAACAAACAAAAGAACTCTAATTACAATTTCCAAAGATAATCAGGGTTTTACATAAACACTACTGAAAAAGGGGCTTTAACTGTAGAAAAAATCAAATACGCAATTACGACCACACACTCCCGCCTTGACGGCACCTTCAAATTTTCCTCTCCAATCACTTTTACTTCACTAAAATAACAAAAACACCTTTAAATTATAAAAATATTTATTTAATAAAAAAATAATTTCCCAGCCAAATATTTTTTTGGTCATTTCCCATCTGATTTTTTTTATTCATTTACAAGTCCGGGTATGTACCTGCACCTATGCCGCAATATAGACGGTCTTAAGAGTTTTGTCTTAAGAGTCTCACCCATATCCCTCTAAAACCTTTTAACATTTGCTGGGAATCGTGGCGGGACCCAGCCATGGGCTATACATCCCCTTTTCAAAATCCTCCTTTACAAAAGAGTTACGGTGTGTGTTGGTTGGTTGGTTGGTAATGCGTTTGCGGAAACTAATGCCGGTCATTTCTACGTGAGCGGTCCCTCATTAAAAATGATAATGAGGCGTATATCCCATACCAATTATTACCTACAAAAATGTCTTTACGGAGATTTAGACTGTGGAAAACCGTAGGTGGACATAAACTGCCGATGGTACTTACGTAATTTGGCGTTTGATTGAAAATGATAACACATTGACAATTTATTAGTGGGGATTTGTGTTGGGCGGGGTTCTCACGGGTCGGGCCATTTGACAAATTTTGGTCGGCCCGTTTACCTTGGATAACCCAGTAAGATTGCCGCCCACACGACCAGGGCATTCGTTTTTTGTAGAAACATTATTAAGTAATTTAAAGCAGTTAAAAATTATTTTACCGATTTATACAAAATTTATTTTTTTAATTTTTTGTATCCGGACCGACCGGGCCGTCCCAAAAAATCCCTCGGTCCGTCCCGTCATTTGAGAACCCCGCTCCGAGGTACCATTTGGGGGAGGGGGCTTACGCATCGAACCCCCCAACGCTCCCTGTCCAGTCATGTGGAAAACTACATTGGCGGCGTTCTCGATAATTATGAACTTTCACGAAATGAACGGATTGCTAGGAATTCTCCATGGTTACATCTATGATCCAGTTAACATTACTTTGCACAATCTTTTATTTGTCTAATCCACTATTTTTCAGATCAACCGGCTGGGAATGGGCGAGCACCGAACGGCCGCCTTTTTCTACGACAACTCGCAGGTCGTCATCATCTCCCTGGGCACCGTCGTGGCCTTCGTCGTGGCCAACACGCCCGACGCCAACACGGGGCTGATGATGGAGCTGAGGAGGAAACTGCTCGTGATCGTGCCGGAGATCGAGAAGGCCATCCCGGGCGTCCTCATCGACCCGAACACTCTCTAAGCCACGCCCCTTTCTTCCCCACGACGAGTTTTCCCCTCAGGGCCTATTCACTTGCCCCGGTTGATTGCGTAGTTTCCACTTTAACAGGTTGCCATGTGCTAGTCTTTCCTTACGTTGTATAGTTGTAGCTGTACTCTTCTTACGCTCTGTAGTAAATATTGTAGTCGAAATGGTAGATAGAGGGAGAGAGAGTGAAAGAGACATCCGAGATGCAAAGGATATACACAGCGGCGCCAGAGTCGGACAACGAAAGGGTGGGACCGGGGCTCTCACGGGCCGAAACATTTGGAAAATTTTGGTCGACCCGGCCCGTTTTTCCTGGACCACCCAGCCAGATTGCCACCCACACGACCAGGGTTCGATCCCTGTCGGTGACATTCTCCTTAGTACGACTAATATAGGCTTATAAGTTAGTAACAAACACTATTAAGTTGTTTAAACAGTTTAAAAAATAATTCTACCAAATTATACAAAATTTAAACATTTGATTTTCATGTCGGGCCGTCTTTGAAACTTATGCGTACCCAAACATGCCTCTTCCTATTTCATTCTTACGGAAACATAAAAAAATTATGTATTACTCTTTTGGTAAACTTTTTTTTTATCGTATCTAACTTCAGCTTCCGTAACCCGTGAAAAACAAAAACAACCAAGGCCCATGGGAAGGATCAATTCAGTGACACGGCGAGCAGTCGCGAAAATCGGGGTAGATTTGACAGTCGCTGATTTAGAAGCTTACACAGCGCTGGTCAAACATCTGGCTCAGCCCGGGCAGAGCCGAGAAAATATACAGGCCCGGCCTGGCAAGATTTAGAAAAAATCCACTTTAGCTTGTCAACCGATCACTATTTTGGCCAATATTCAACATCGAAAACCGTGCAAATACCAGAAATATACTATTTCAACCTCATTCGTAAGAAATTTGGCCAAATTCACTTTTTGAAATTTCTTGAAGATTTCGCGCTCCAATGCGAATCCGCTTGAACCACGGCTAATTCGAAACTCGAATTTTATTTGCGAAACTTCTGGGGCCGTTATTGGCTTTATTGTAACGCTGTTTTGCTCATTTTGTCTTTAAAAGTGTTAAAATATCCTTAAACCTGTTAAATAATGGATATTTTGCTAAGCAGTCTCCAAATTTGCCTTGGAAATACTTGTTTCACGGGTTTGTTAAGTTTTCGAGATTTCGTCTGTTTTTCTTAGCTTTGCTTCTCTAATTCATGGATTGAAATTATTGAAAAGACTATTTACCCTTGCTGAGTTGCAATTGTCATCGAAAATGTTTATTTCGACTTACGTCAGTATCCTCCAGGCGCTGAGAAGCGACGGCCACGTTTTCCCTAGTTTCTCCTGTTTATCAACGTTAAAACTCAATTTATTCCATCTGTAAGTGTGCTGAGGCTCTTTTCATGCCAGACTGTGGCCTTAGAAGTTGATAAATCAGGTCACTCCTGTGAAATTATCAAAATTTCGTGATTTTATCGTGGTGATGTTAATTTAATCGTCGATTTCTGGTCAAATGGAAGGGTATTCACCCGTTATCGTGGAAGGGTATTCACCCGTTGTCGAATTTTAACTATTTTCTAGTAGTAGTTTTATAGTTTTCTCGTCAGAAATCATCGTCGTCAGCATGCGATTCTCGCCTGAGTGCATTGCCATGTTTGTCTCAGCAGTTGGATTCCGCGTTTGTTCTGTGAATGACAGTTTATTCCGGCGGTCAGCATTTGATTTCGAAATTCTTACTCGAGTACTGCCATCATGATAGAATTGTCATATTTATCGAAGCATTTGCGCTTTTTATCGTCGAGTCCAATGGGTATTTAGCAGTAGATGCCGCCAGTCCATGGGAAGAAGCCATTTTTCGGGTTCGCTTCAACAGAGAAATTCTTACGCGAGTACTGCCATCATGATTTTCAGGTCAAATCCCTCTTATTAAGAAATTTCCGCTTTTCTCGTCTGACAACTAGAATTTTTGGTGTACCCCCTCGGTGCATCTGCCGAATTTCGTAAGAGACACGATGAATTTTCGCGGTCTGAATGATCCCATAAAGAGCGAAATCAGTGGAGAAATTTTTTCACACGGACTATGAGTCGTTCACTTTTGTATACCTGAGCTTCCCTATCCTACGGTTTTTGAATTGTTTGAAATATTTTCTAAAAGGAAAGGATTACCGCGCATCAAGGGCTGTTTTGCTAAAGTTTTTTTGGACGAATGCCATGTCCATCTTGGCTTCCACGACTGTTATCGCTGAACCCGCTTCCTTCCGAGGTCTGCACGGAGCTAAAGGACTATTTTTAAATTGAACAATGCCGAAAAAATGCGACAAATATATCCACACTTTGTATGCGATGGGTTTCGAAACGCGCTTACATTCTCATGAACGGTCTCCTGTAACCGGTGTACATCGTTTTGCTACGACGAATATTGGAGTTCCCGCCGTGCCTTCAGTTAAAGGTCCCATTTGGAGCCGATTCGGAAGCATAATCGATATCATCTTTTTCCAACTTCGTCCCAAGAAAGGTTGGATCACCTCGCTAGTATTTCACAGTTTCGTGCGAACAACGCCTGAACCGGGAGTTTTCGGGCCGGCCCGCTTCGCCTATGCTAATGTGTTTATCGCCCTGTCGACTGTTTTCTCACTGGGTCACAATTAGCAGGTGTAGGGCGCGGCGGAATCAATAAGATAAGCGTGGCGATATTCTCTCACCGGCGTACTTTGAAAGGCGCTGTTTTGGCGCGCAAGAACGGGTCTCTTTCGCTCAGTGGCCACCTATCTATTAATCGTCTCTCTTCCGTCTACTTTCACCTGTTATTCTGCCACTACTATTCTGTCTATTTTCTTCGCCTACTAGAATATAATGCTTCCACTCTACTCTAGTATTTTTCCAATCGTCAGTCCGCAGAGAGATGATAGTGCTCGGATGAGAACGAGCAGGATTCTACAAGGTTAGATGGTTTTTCAATGGAAACTTATTGAAATTGGAACAAGATTTGTAATTTCAAGTTGTCAAAAATACTGCAAAGTTTACAAAAAAAACCCGGACGATTTCTTCGCAAGTTAAGGATATTTAGAACTTAAAAAAAAACTTTACGAATAAGACGCGAATCACTTGAATTAAAGGCGCAATCGTCCAGATTTTCTGAAAACTTTTCAGTGTTTTGTGTTTAAAAATGTTCCCTTAAAACAGAAAATTTATATCTATCCCACTTTTTGTAAAATTCGTCCGGAAAAATCCATACTTCCATACATATAAAATCCATACTTGGGTCCCGAAGCGATAGATACATAGCCTATAGCCGCGAGGAACGGTGCAGCAAACGGCAAAGATTTTGAAATTAATTTTTTCGCCTTTTGTTTTGTCTCTCTCACGCTTTCTTAGAGATTTGGGAAAAAGTCCCCGTGGCCCGCTTCTTTCCAAAATAATAAAAGCCGGTCATGTATGCACCCAACATAAACTGCGTGCGTTCCGCCGGTTTCTTCTACATGGCAGAGTGCACTCGAGAATACTAGTGGACTATGCCGTCGCCCTGGAACCATTCGCGACTGAACTGCTTGGCAGCTCCATCGGGCGTTGGTCCATGTGGTTGGACATGATCCATGACGTTGGTCAACTCGATGTTGATGTCCTCCTTGGTCATTGGTCGTTGTTGATGTCCTCCTGGCTGAAGGCATCGCAGGAGACGGCCATGAGGATGGCCTCCTTGGGGTCGATGACTCCGCAGCCGGGGTCAACTCCGAGCCTCTTCATGTTGGTGGTCTTGATGGCCCAACCGACGCGGCGAGCAGACGAGTTGATGATCTCTGAAGAAAGGCGGTTAACCAGGCAGCGAGGGTGACCTGACCGAGGTCGCGGGGGGGGGGGCAGGGGGAAAAGGAAGGGAAGGGGAAGCAATATATGAAAAAAGGGGCAGCCACATGTGTTCCCGGGGCGCCCAGAAAGCTTGTGTTGCAAGCAACTACTCTCTGAACGGCCCAGGAACGCGGCATTACAAACAAGAAACCACAAACAAGTGTGCTTGTCGTCGTAGGGCGCGTTGAAGACGATCTTGGATCCGGGCTGGGTGGCGATGTCACCGGGGGAACGTAGACGTCTGGTGCAGCTTCCCCCTGGATCCTAGGGGGAAGGTCGGCTACGTCGTCGTATGGCACTGAGCCATGATGCCTGGGAGAGCAAGGGTTATAAGGGAAAAGTTACGCAAACGGGCGGAACTTAGCATAACGAGGGACAAGGACAATTAGGAGAGGACGGGGAGACGGGCGATTGGAATACGAATTTGAATGCAGAGAACGGCGAAAGAGTGGGGGAATGAGGAGAGGGCGGAGAACGTTCCTACGGAAATTCTAATGACTGATGGAGTGACTTATTCAAATTTTTACAATGGAATGGGTTCTGCACATAAGGAATGGGCCGTAAACATACATTTGTTCATACATGTCAAAGTTTTCTTCAAAAAAAAAAAAAAAAAAAAAAAAACGGAGCTGGCATTTCGCCAAGCTGTACCCGTTTGTTGGATTTGAAGCCGTTCCAGTTCGCGAGAATGCTAGCTTATTCAACACATCATATTTGTAAAAAAAATGTATTTCAAAAGAAATGTATTTGGGAGCTAATTTCTCAGCCGGGCCCGTGATTTCAGCTCTTTTTTTGTGCTTCACAGAACAAAACATTCGAATCTTTCGGTCGAAATGTTGCGAAAATACGGGTTTTTGCGTGTCTCCGCTGCAGACTTTGCACAGTTGCCGTGTTGATGTGTTTTTTAACGAACGGCAAATTGATTTTGATACCGGTGGTGTTATCAGTGCTGCAAAAATCATTTATTTTCGAATTTTTTGCACTTTTCGGTACATTTCGCCATTCTTCGTTTAGATAAAAGTAATTTTAGAACTTTTAAATTGTTGAAAATAACACCAATCTGCTTTGTGAAAATGACGCAAATGACGTCGGTTTTCCTCGAAAACTCGGGTCTCATTTCCCGTATTTCTTCGCGTGTTGCGGTCATTTTCCTTCTTCGAGGTCCCTTTTCTAAGCCTTTCTCATTCTTTTTTACTTTTTTATATTGCTAAATATTCCATTTTCAGCCGAGGTTGGCACCATGTCGATTGGCGCCCAGCTCTCCTTCGCCAACAAGCAGTTAAAGCTTCTGTCGGCCGAAGATGGTACGTTTTGAACGATTCTTGCTACATTTTCTTATTTTAAATGTCTAAAATCTGGTAAATTTGTTTGGAAATTAAAGGACTGCAGGATTTGTGGTCCTGCAGCGAATTTAGGTGTCACTTTTTCTGCTCAAAATGGAATTTTTCGCCGCGCATCTTAAAGGACTGCTGCCCGTCGGGTCTCGCAGCGGAGATACGTGAATTTCTTTTTTTTTCGATTATTTTATACCATTTTGCGGGAAATTTGTGGAAAAATTCGTTTTGGTAACCGAAAATTATGATTACCAGCTTAGAAATCACAAAAATCTCCATTTTCAGCCGAAGAGGTGGCCAAGCGGATCGAGGAGTTCACGAACATGGCCGTGCTGGAGCTCAGGGGAAACACAGTCGGAGTGGGAGCCGGCGAACGCCTGGCCGAAGCCATCAGAAAACACCCCGAACTGCAGGTTTGTCGTTTTTGAATACATTTTTATCCATTTTTGGGGTATTTTAACGCATAATTACTGGAATTTTGCGTCTTTCAGCCAGTTTTGACATTTAAAATTACCAATTCTTTCGTTCCAGAGATGTCTATGGAGCGACATGTTCACCGGCCGACTGAAGAACGAGATTCCGCCCGTTTTGGTCAGTTTCTCGACTTGTCAACTTTTAAAATATCCTTTTTATTTTTAGAGAGCCATGGGAGGCGCGCTGATCCACGCCGGCTGCCACATCACGGAACTGGACCTCTCCGACAACGCCTTCGGACCCATCGGCGCCGAAGGTAAGGGTTTAGGCCTCCGTTTGCTTTTGAAATGGGATACTGTAGCCTAAATTTATCGCTGTTGTAACGGAAAATTCCTCTCGTTTCAGGAATCCGTCATTTCCTAGTCTCGCCCGCCGCCTACTCACTGGAGACGCTGAAACTGAACAACAACGGACTGGGAGCCGGAGGAAAGGTGAGGGAATTTAAAGGACTAACAGTTGTTTTTAAAGCAGTAACAGAACAGTCGTTTTAATGGACTAACAGTCGTTTTTAAAGCCGTAACATTCGTTTTTAAAGGACTAACATTCGTTTTAAAGCCCTAACAGTCGTTCGAAAAGTCTAACATTCGTTTTAAAAGACTAACAATTGTTTTTATGGGCCCAACAGTTATTTTCATGCCGTGACAGTAGTTTTTTGAGGACTAACATTCATCTTAAAGGCCTAACATTTGTTTTAAAAGGCTCCTCAGTCGTTTTTAAAGGACTAACTGTTCATTCGTTTTAAAGGACTAACAGTTGTTTTAAATTATTAACATTCGTGTTAAGGGACTACCTTGTTTCAAAGAGCGCGTCGTTGAAATCGATTGACAAGTCAAGGTGAAATTTTCTGTCATCATGGGATAAGATTACTTAGAAACATAATTTTGAGCAATTATTTAAATAAAAGATTGTACAAAAACACATTAACTTTAAATAATGCCTTACAAAGGAATTTCACTACACGACATGTCCTCCATCCTAGCATGATCGGGCCTCTAAAGGTCTAATCCCTCATTTTCAGATCATCGCCCAGTGCCTCCTCCAGTGCCACGAGAACGCGCGCCGTGACGGCGCCGAGTTCCGTCTGAAGACCTTCGTCGCCGGCCGCAACCGCCTGGAGAACCCCGGAGCCCAAGCCCTCGCCGAAGCCTTCACGGCCATCGGAACGTTGGAGCACATTTCCATTCCGCAGAACGGAATCCGGGCCGAAGGAATCTGCGCCCTGGCTGAAGCGCTCAAAGCCAACAAGGGACTGAAGACGGTCGTCTTCAACGACAACACGTGCGCCGCGGTGGGAGCAATGGCCGTGGCTGCGGTGGGTGGTTTTGTTTTTTTCTGGTTTTCCTGTCAGATTCGCAGAGGGATGACGAAAGACGAGACAAGGTAGCAGTAGACAGACGGTTAGAGACAAGTAGACCAGCCGAAGGTTAGAGACGCAGAGAAAGCTATGCAGTTAGAGACGCAGAGAAAGCTATGCAGTTAGAAACGCAGAGAAAGCTATGCAGTTAGAGACACAGAGAAAGCTATGCAGGTAGAGACACAGAGAAAGCTATGCAGTTAGAGACGCAGAGAAAGCTATTTGGTTAGAGACGCAGAGAATGCTATGCAGGTAGAGACACAGAGAAAGCTATGCAGTTAGAGACGCAGAGAAAGCTATTTGGTTAGAGACGCAGAGAATGCTATGCAGTTAGAGACGCAGAGTTAGATGATTAGGAAGCATGCATTACCTAACAATTGTTTCAATGCCCCGCCCCAATACTAATCACCAGAATAAGAACAAGTAACACGAATACAAGAGCAAAAAAATGACAAGTTAAGACAAGAACAAAAGCAGTATATATAAATTTATTTAGTGATATTTTGTTATCGCAAAATATCACAGCTTCTTGATGTCCCTCGCGTGGCAGACGAACTCCACCCTCTGCGGAGAACGCTTCTTGGTCCAAACGCTCTTGTCCTCGTTTCTGAGCCAAAGCGAGGGGCGGGTGTTGGTCCGGGGGCTGATGGGGCGGCAGCCCTCAAGACCAGACATGTACTTCCTGAAAATAGCATTTTATAACAAAAAGTGTCTGGCTGAGAAGGTGATGGGGGTGAAAACAAAACTCACAGCCACTGGGGCTTGGCCATGCAGAAGCGCTCTCCTGGCCATCCCAGGAGAAGACGGTTGCTGCTGAGGACGTAGAAGGCCTTGATGTTGGCGTAGAACACGGGGATGGTCTTCTCGCTGACGTCTCCGCCGTGGACCGGGGCCCACTCGAGGACGAAAGTGTCCACCTCCTCTCCTCCGACCATGACTGCCCGGAGCCTCATGGCGAGTCCCTCCTTGGCCCCCCGGACGCCTTGGTTGGGCTCCAGGGTGACGTGGTCGCTCTTCACACGCCAGGCCACGGGGTTCTCGGCTTCATTGCTGTGATAAATCCTCCACGGGGCACGGTAATGTAGGGCATCGCGGAATGATAAGTGTCACAAGAGCATAGCATAAAAAGTTGCGTATTCAAAGGAGACACGGAGCGGCGACAGAGTGAAGGAAATGAGAGAGGGCAGAGAACGTAGCGTAGCTTACGGTATAGTCCATTTCCAATAAAGAGTCGGCGACTTTCCACTGACCTTGATTTCCACCCGTAATTAACCAGTGACGATTTGAAACATTGAAGTGAATCGAGCTTTAACAAACGAAACAGCAAAGTAAAATTGGAGTGCGCAGGCAATTAAGAAATCGCGGCGGGACCAAATGTACCTAGTCCTTTAAAAATCCCGTTTTCCTTGACTCTTTTTTGAAAACGCACTATAATTCTAATGAAAGGAACGTTCTGGAACCCACGTGAAAATTCAAATTTATCCGAGGCGTTGTCATTTACTGCCGATAGTGAGTGAGAGAGCGTCTTTTGTTTAAACTTTCATTTTCAGATCCTAATTTGTGTAAATTTCTTTTTTCAGGCCATCGCCGAACTCTACGAGATCGAAATTCTCGACCTGGGCGACTGCCTGTGCAGGGACGCCGGCGTGGCGGCGATCATCGCCCAGATGTGCGACGGAGAGCACCACAAGCTCCAGGTTTTCCTATTTTCCATGCCATTTTATGCAATTTTCGTGTTAAGACTCTGGATCTGTCGGGCTCTGAACTGTCCGGAGTGCGCGCCGAGCGCGTGATCAAGTCCTGGCGCGAAAGCTACGGCGAAACTGACGCGTGAGTATTGATTTTTAATGTTTTTTCCTGTTTGAATTATCGTTTTGGGCTGAAATCGATTTGTTTTTTCAGTAAGCTGAAGCTCAGCAACAACTGCTTCGGATCGATGTTCGACGACCTGGAGACTGAAGGCAAAGGACTGCGCATCGACTTTGGAAGTTTCTCGTGAGTTTTACTTTTAAAGAATTGATCGGTCGGGCCGGCCCGTAAACTTGTCTTTTTGCTTGATAATGTGAATATTTTCAGGGACGATGAGGGAACAGCCTCTGAGGGAGAATCAGACAGCGGCGGAGACGACTCGGATGACGAAGCTGGCGACAGCACGGAGGCTTCGGACAACTACTCCAGACAGACGACGAGTGAGTGTGGAGGAGACGAAGAGAGAAAATAGGACAGATACGCAGAGGAGGAGAAGCGGTCTCTTTTTGCGGCCTGGGGCTGGTTTGAGGTCGAGAGCGGCGTGACAGGGCCTTATATTATCTGTGGCCGCAGAATGATGCAGGAATTATATCAAATGCGGCCTTAGGCTGCCAGAAGGTGGGTGGATCGGTCAATCCGACATGATGTTATTTGGCTACGGTCTGTGCGATTTTGTGATCCGGATTTCAACAGAAGTGTCCTGAGGCTGCCAGAGAGCGACTAGATTTGGTCAAAACTACCGGCTGTTTGAATATATTTTCGATCAGCGGGAGGAAGCGGGCTGAGGCTGCCAGGGATTGAAGAGACTGAATATCTTTTCGAACAGCTTGCCGAAATTCTATCCAAACTGGCCTGATGGTTGGATTTTTCAGAACCACCTTTCAGACTTGTACGCAAAGCGGCCTGAGGCAAAATATATTGTGTTTAACGCGGCCTGAGGCTTCCTTACTTGTACACAAAGCGGCCTTTTGCACAAACGGTCTTAGGCTGCCAGTTTTCCATAGCAAGTGGCTTGATGCTGCCGGGAACGGTTAGAAAGTGGTCTGAGACTCCCGTTACTTTTTCCTAAAGCGGCCTAAGGTTGTCTATTTTTGTTGACTGCAACTGACTGAAACCACCTGGAATTATAACTATTTCATGATACAGGCCTGTTTGTACCAAAAGTGACATGAACCTACCTACGCCTGTAAAAACCCAAAGCGGCCTGGGGCTGCCTTCATTTCATCAGAAGCGGTTTTTGCCTCTCCACAAGCTGCCTTGTATCTTTCTAAAGCTGTCTGGGGGGGGGGGTCAAAATTTGCAGAATATTGCACCCAAAGCGGTCTGAGACTACCTGGATCGTACGCAAAGCTGCCTGACGCTACCATTATTTTTTCCCACAGCGATCTGAGATTGTCTCTGCATGCAGTCCAAAGCGGCCTGAGGTTCTCCATTTTTGCTGCAAATTGTCAGAAAATGCCCGGAAATGATAGCTTTTTAATGATAAAACAGCCTGATTCTACCAAAAGCGACCTGAGCCCACCTACGCCGGTTTAAACCCAAAGCGGCCTGAGGCAACCTTCATTTCATCACAAGCGGGTTTCGCGCCTACAAACTGCCTGGGATCTATCTAAAGCTGGCTGGGACGGTTCAATTTAATAAAAGGTTGTACTAAAAGCGGCCTAAGGTTCCTGGATTGCACACAAAGCGGCATGTGGCTGCCCGGCTTGTACCAAAAGTGGTCTGAGGCTTTCAGAAGCGGTTTTTGCGTCTACAGCCCACCTTTGATCTATCTAAAGCTGCCTGAGGCGGTCTAAAGTGAAGTTATGCTCACTTTCTTCTTTCAGTGGTGGCCGACGCCGTCGACGAGCTTCTCTCCGGCGTTGGATGCATGAAGGTGGCCTCCACTCCTCAGTTGGAACAGGCCCGCGGGGGCAAGCTCTCCTTCCTCGACCGCAAGATGAAACTCGACACGGCGGCCGATGGTTAGTTTTTCTTCTTATTTTGTGTCCTCAGTTAAAGAAATGCTGAATTTTTTGTTTCAGCCGAAGAGACGGCGCAGCAGATCGAGAGAACCACCGGAATCAAGGACTTCGAACTCAAAGGAAACACCATCGGAGTGGCGGCGGGAGACCGAATCGCCCAGGCCCTTCTGAAGCACCCCGAGTTGGAGGTACTGTGGCCTTTTTTTTACGTTGAGGACGAAACGAATGGAAATCAGCTCTCAATGACATGAAAAGAAGGGCGTACCCATGAAATGGCTCTGGATTTAATCATTTTGACGGAGATCACCCACATTCGGTGCAAGTATGGTAGAAGTGTCTCAACACTTAAAAGTTCCTACAATTTGTGTTGGAGGGTTACTGTAGTCTCGTTCTTCGCTGTGTCTGGAAAATATAAGTCCTCTCGGTATCGTGACTCGAATTTTCTAGATAATTTGGATCAACTTCTGTAGCTGATGTCATATTTTTGTCGCCAAAACTGCTTCATCGCAACGTGCCAAAGTTGTGATGTTGTTCTTTGAGAACTATTTACTTTGGCCAATTTGCCTGCGTACCACACCTGGGCAATCCATGGCGGGGTGAGTGCAGCCAAATCAGCGGAAGTAGCTTTGTCTAGGAGTATACACATGTACTGTTTTGTCGAATTGCTCGGTAGAAGCAGTCAATTCTCGGTGGCTCTAAAATACGTTGGATGTGGTATGTCAAAATATCGGATTTGTTTCGATTGATCTGACTTTGCTTTCCCTGTAATTTGTAAATTCTTTGATTTCGATGTGGGACACAAAAAGAATTGCATTACATCTTATGTTCTAAGATATTTTACTTATTATTGTACCAAAAGTTGAACGCGCCGATTATTAGTTTAGCTATGCTCTTCGCCAAAGCCACTTCGGCCGACTTGGCTGCTAAGATTGCCTGCGCATCATATGTAACACACTTAACCCGATCCACAAGGTCAATATCGAAACTTTGGTACGATGTAGCAAAATAGTATTGCAGCGATTTTTGAGACGCAACCAAAAATCTTAGGCACACGTCTGTTCTGGTCCGTCGGTAGCCAAGGCATGTCCAAGGTTGGACTGAGGTTTGGGGGCTTGATGTATAAGCCCCCAAAAAAGCCTCAGGTACAACGTGACCCCCCCCTTGTTATTATCTGAAATTTCTCATAAACTCATTCCTTAATGTAAAATTTTCAGCGCCTCTTGTGGAGTGACATGTTCACCGGTCGTCTGAAGCAGGAAATCCCGCCGATCCTGGTAAGAACACCTGTTTTCCAACGAATTTATGTGTTTTTCTTCAGAAATCTCTCTGTGGAGCCGTGATTCAAGCCGGCTGCCACATCACGGAACTGGACCTCTCCGACAACGCCTTCGGACCCATCGGCGCCGAAGGTAAGGGTTTTGGCGCCAGTTTTATGTTGAATTGGGATACTGTGGCCCAAAATTTTCGCTGTTGTGACGGAAAATGACTCTCGTTTTTAGGAATCCAGGAATTCCTCGTCTCACCCGCCGCCTACTCACTGGAGACGCTGAAACTGAACAACAACGGACTGGGAGCCGGAGGAAAGGTGAGGGAATTTAAAGGACTATCCGTCTTTTTTAAAGGTTTAACTGTCGTTTTAAAGCACTAATTGAGCTAATGATGCCTCTTTAAAGGACTATTTTCCCATTTCCAGGTCATCGCCGCGTGTCTCATCGAGTGCCACAAGAAATCCACCGCCGCCGGTCGCCCCCTCAAACTGAAGACCTTCATCGCCGGCAGGAACCGCCTGGAGAACCCCTGTGCCTTTGCGCTGGCCGAGGCGTTCAAGGTAGATTCTCTCTCTGTCTCTCTCTCTACCTCCCTCTCTTTGTACCTCTCGCGGTACCTCTGTCTCTCTGTCTTTGACGCGGGGTTCTCACGGGCCGGGTCATTTGGAAAATTTTGGTCGGCCCGTTTTCCTTGGACCACCCAGTCAGATTGCCACCCACACGACCAGGGTTCGATCCCGGTCGATGACATTCTTTTTGGTAAACTAATTTTGACTTATATGCTGGCAATTTTAAAAACGTGCTGGCCCGTAAAATTTTTTGTCGTTAGTTTTGATTTTTACATTGAAAAAAGGCATACATTTTCGGTCTGGTCCGGGCCGGGCCGTGAAAAATTTGGGAGCTTGCCGCCCGTTGCTATGCTCGTATGCTAGTATAAAACTTTATTAAGTTATCTAAAACAGTTGAAAATATTGTTGGATCGATTTATGCAAAATTTAGTCCGAAAAAAAAATCCCTTGGCCCGGCCCGACACGACGAGACACCATAGTTCTCAAAAGAAGGGCCGGGCCGAGAAAAGTGTCGGCCTGGTTTGTAAACTTGTCAATTTAAAAATTCTTTAAATCGTTATTTTAGCTTACGTAAATTTTTTTAAAACCCGCAAACACGTTCATAATACTTCTATTACACATTTAAGCTTATTTAGTTAGCAAAAATATGTGTCTCGACCGGGGATCGAACCTTGATCGTGTGGGTGACAGTTCCATTAGGTGGTATGAGTAGAAGGGCCGAAGATTTTTTTTCAAGTCGGCCCGACCCGTGAGAATTATGCCCGACTCGTCATTTGACAACATTTGTCTTACTCTTTTCCCTCTCTCTCTTTCTCTCTCTTTCTCTCTCTCTCTCTCTCTCTCTCTCTCTCTCTCTCTCTCTCTCTCTCTCTCTCTAAACCCCTCTCTTTTTCAGAAACTCGGCTCCCTCGAAGAACTCGTCCTCCACCAGGACGGAATCCACCCCGAAGGCATCGAAGCCCTCGCCGGCTGCCTCGAGGCCAACCCCAACCTCCGCATCGTCAATTTCCAGGACAACACGGCGACGGCGCGAGGAAGCTTCGCTCTGGCCACGGTGAGTGCTTTTTGGCTGGATATTTGGACTTTTCTCCATCGAAATTTTGAAAATTCCGGTTTCAGGCCATCAAGAATCTGAAGAAGTTGGAGTACATCAACTTCGGCGACTGCCTGTGCCGCGACGCCGGCTGCCACGCGATCATCGACAGCCTCTCGCCCACCGTGCAGACCAACCTGAAGGTTTGTGGAAGCAGAAACCACACAGAATTTGAAATTGGACGAAACCATTGTGTCATTTCAATGGGGCTGAAAACCGCACGGCGATCGGCATTTGAATCGAAAACCGTGTCGCATCTGGCGCAAAAATGGAGACAGCCTCTGAACCAAGATATGCCCAAACTTTTACCATAGAGGAAGGGTGCGTTAAGGAGGTCATAATGACGTCATTTTGGGCCCTATTGCCACCTGGCTGGCACGAAATACAGTACATCGCCCACATTATAAGGAATTTATCACAAAAGGATTTGTTAAAGGAGGATGTCCGTTGAAAATTTTTGAAACTTTTACTAATAGACCGGGCCTTCGCAAAGTTGAACCCGTGGCATACCCTAAATTGGGGTAAGGATCTGCGGGGGGGGGGGTGCGCCGGGAAAATCGGGACCCTGAGTCAGGAGAGGGGTTTTCGGGGGGGGGGGGGGGGGCGCAGGGGGGGCAAAAATTGTGTCCTCGAAAACGCGTAAAAACGGGGGGTTCCGCCGGCCCACCGGACCCGCCAAAAAATCCGGGGGGCTCCGCCCGGACCCAGCCGCACCCACCAATTTAGGGTATGACCCGTGGTGGGTTGTCCATGTATGCTTTTGAGTTACTGTAGGTAAACGTAGGGACAATCTCAGTGTAAAAACAACAATATGGTGCCTACTCTAGCTTGATAAAGTCCCAGCTTTTAGGGGCAGGAAAATTTTGTTTTGTTTTTTTTTTGGCTCATTTTCTGCTATCCTGATGACCAAGCATGGTAAAATTTGGGCCCGGCCCGAATTTTTTGTTCGTTTTTTTTTACTTTGAAATGAGGCATACATTTTGGTCGGGACTGGGGCGAGCCGTGTGGGCCGGCCCATTGCCATGATTGTTGTTGACGAACCCTGAATGAAGGGAATTTTACAATTCTCTGTCGAGTCTTTAAAAATCTCATCTTTCAAGATTTGGCCTAGGTTTGATCTTAAAAACTAAGATTAACTCTCGGCCTTGAACAAAATCTTCTTTTCCAGGAATTGGACCTTTCCGGGGCCGAGATGACGGGGGAGGCCGCCCTGCTGATCTGCGACAAGTGGAAGAAATTCCCCCGGGCCAAACTCCTCGTGTCCGCCAACAATTTTGGCGGTCTGTTCGACAGCGTGCTCGAAGCGGCCGAGGCGTCGAATGTGGAGCTCGGCGATGAAGAGTGAGTTTCAGTTGCTGATTTCATTATTTCTGTGTTAAAATTTAATAAAAAATATTAATTTCAGTGATGACCAGGGCACCCTGAGCGATGACGAGGAGGAGAGGCGCAGTGTGACGTCGTACGATGATACGGAGGAGGACGAAGAGGTGGAGGCGATGGAGACGGAGGGACTGAACCAGTTGGAGGACTTGAAGAACGCCGTGGCGGAGGTCGAGGTGAGGAGAGAGACAGAGGCTGGGCGGTTAGATATGGAGAGAAATGGCAGATTGCATGAGACGCAGACGGAATACGGTTAGAGACGCAGAGAAATCAAGGCTGGTTATAGACGGAGAAGATTGCATAAGGTTAGGGATACAGAGAAACCGCAGGTGGTTAGGGACGTAGAGGAAGGTGCGAAGGATGATGGACTATTAGAGACCAAACATGGGCACAGCTCCGTCGCTTGGGTCGTGGTGAGACCCCCGCCCTTTAAAAGTTGCCTATCGGGGTACCTAGCGATACCCCCTCGCATATGACATTCTTCCGGGCGAGACTCCCCGAGCCGTCAACGTCGGACTGACGCCCATGTATGTTAGAGACGCAGATAGGCAGACAAGATGACAGACGGTTAGAGAGGCAGAGGGTGGTCTGACGGTTAGAGCATAGGTGGACGTGAGGGGCCTGCGGTACGTATTTTGGCGTTTGGTCGAAAATAGTAACAAAAAATTGTAAGGGGGATTATGTTGCCTCCGAAGCTCCATTTGGGGGACCTACGCGTCTAGGCCCCCAAACGACCCAGGCAGGTTAGAGAGGCAATGGAATCGCAGAGGGTTAGAGGAGACAGAGGAACGCCAGATGGTTAGAGACCCAGGGAGAGACTTTCAGGCGTAGAGGGTTTTTCGAAATGGTTATATACGCAGAGCAATGACATGCGGTTTACGCGCATTAGAGTGGAAGACTGCTATAGACAAGACAAATGGTTAGAGGCCCAGATGTATGGTAACGGTTAGCGACGTAGGGTGCACATAGTAGAAATCAAAGAGGATATGGCTAGATACGCAGAGAAATAACGGATGGTTAGAGACGCAGAAGGAACATATAATGTTAGAGACGCAGAGGTATAACCTACACTTAGAGAAGTAGAAAGATGACAAACGGTTAGAGACGCACACATTCCCCATTTCAGAGCGAATTCAACTCGGCCGTGCAGGAGGCGTCGGCCAAGGTGCTCCTGAAGCTGGCCATCATCATCACGAGGTCCTCGGAGAACCCGCTGGTCGTCGACGAAGCCCTCGCCGTGGCTGAAGACGTCGTTTCCCGCGTGACCGCTGTCCGCCGCCGGCCCATTCCGGCCACCACTCAGCTAGTGAACAACGTCGTGGCCCAGTTGGGCATTGGAATCAAGGTGAGGCTCTCTCCTCCTCCTCTCTCTCTCTCTCTCTCTCTCTCTCTCTCTCTTAATCCCTCATTTCCAGCCTGAGACCGACTGGGGCATGCGCCCTCCCAAGCAGTCCGTGCGTCTGCTCCTCGACGGCCTTCTCTCCCGCGGTCACCTCGCCCAGGAGCGCGACATCATCTCCTTCTACTTCGGGCGCCCTTGAACCACCCACCCCGTGTTTGTTACCCTGTGATTGTTGACCCATTAAAATCCCCCTACGGATCTCATTAGCGTGTGTTTCCACGAGTTGACATTTCCCCATTTCCTGACTGATATATTGCTCAGATTTGATTGTTACGGCCTTTTCCCCACTGCGAGTAAACATATACTATCGAAAACTCTGTTCTGTTTTTTATTTACAAATCGAAAGAAGAAACTTGGGAAAACGAGAAGTTCACAAGGCTAGAACAGGGGCTGATTCAGTCACCAAAAAAGGATTCGTACGATAAATCCTATCTTTCACAATGGCCAGTGTCGTTGGGCTTCCCGCCGGAAACAACACACGTGTGTCACGGCGATGATTCTGGAGAAGCAGGGTGGAAGGCAATAGTTTGACTGCAGCGACACCAGAAGACCCGAATTCCAACACTAACTGCAGTTACGGAGTATATATGCGTCGCCGTTCCGCCGACTAGGGAAAAAGTTAGGGTGAGTGCCCATCGGGGTTCTCACAGGCCGGGCCATCTGGAAAATTTTGGTCGGCCCGTTTTCCTTGGACCACCCAGTCATATTGCAACCCACACGACCAGGGTTCGATCCCGGTCGGTGACATTCTTTTTTGTACGACTACTATTGACTTATATGTTAGTAACAAACAATATTAGGCAATTAAAAACAGTTTAAAAAATTATTGTAGCGATTTATACAACATTTAAAATTGAATTTTTCAAACCCGGGCCGTCCGAAAAATCGCTCGGCCCGGCCCGTCATTTGAGAACCCCGGTGCCCATAAACGTGGGCAACGCAAATATGCTGCGTTGAGCCCTCTGTATAAACTCGATATGTCTCTAATAAACCATTCGACGCGTCCACCTTTCAAACCACTGAACTCTCGTGATCGGATCCATATTTAATCGGCAAAATGCCACTGCCACCTTTCCGGAACATCAATTTCCTCAAAATGGGCAACTGAAAGACCTTGAGAACGAAATCAATGGAAAATTCGAAACCAAGTGTTCGAAAAAAAAGCAGTGAAAACTCTGTTGCCCTAGGATGGGAGTTGAAATCCCCAAATGTTCAACGGGTTCCCCCGACTACCGCATCCCATCTTTAAGGCATGGGTTTTTGTGCCTGGGCCCGACGACTTCAGTTTCCGACATTTGCGTCTGATCATCTTTTTAGAAGGGGGACTATAACGCGACAAACATTTATGCAAGTATAAAATTACAAACAAAATTACAGCGAAGAACATGATACGCAATCAAACGGGGTTTGAGGGAACAATCGGGGTTACAAACGGTTGGCATAAACAGGAGGAGGGTAAAGGGGATACGGGAGTCACTCTCTTCGGCCGGTGACCCATAAACATGTGGGAAATATATACATAACCCAGTAGGTCTCCGGGAGACCAATGGAGAGAAAGAGGGGAGAGACGCAGAGAGAAATATAAAAAAAGAGGGACTCACCTTGGTAACGTACTCTGAGAGGTGGCGCCATTTATTGGAAAGAATTTATCTATGGACGTTCCCTCCCCTGACATCCTTCTTCATCAGAATTTGCGTTAAAAGGAGACAGCCGCTGAGTTTGCGTTTTAAAAAAGCGCAACTTTACAAAAGTTTTCACCAAAAATTGAGCAAAGGTTTCAACCAATTTCAACACCCAACTTTCCTAGTATTGACCAAATGACACAAATTTACCCTTTGAAGACCGGAAGTTTGAGGCATTTAATATTTTATATTAAGCCATACCTAGAAAATTAGAAATTCCAACAGACAAACGGACCCCCCGCCTTGAGGGAAATTAATTTGAATGTCCTTAAAACAATCGAAACCTCGCCCAAACAAGGGATCCCAACATAAATGAACAAGCTACCTGTGGGGTCCGTTTTGCGCGACCCCCCACAATACAAATGAGACGTGTGGCGCAAATCCCCCAAATAGGAAAATAAGCTCGGCGCGACCCCCTCAGCCGAATTTACGGGCGCTTGTTCATCTATGGATCCCAATACAATACCAATTTAAATATTTGCAAAGGTACCCCCCCCCCCCCCCCGGGATAATTTTGCCGAAATCTATGCCGGCCGTTTTTCGTGTAAAATCAACGTTTTCCAGGTATGAATCCGTGTTTTACCGGCACGCCCTTTCTGACAAGTTTACAGTGACAAACCACATGCACTCCTTAGCAGGATTTGGGCCCGGACCAAGCATGACAACAGGCCGGCCCACTCCGACATTTTTCACGGTCCGGCCCGACTCAACCGAATATTTATGCCCTTTTCAATGTAAAAATCAAAGAAAACAAAAAAAAAATTTTTTGGGCCGGCCCGGTTTTCAAATTTTCTCGGCCCGGCCCCAAATTTTGCCATGCTTGGCCCGGACCGGCAGATATTTTTTTCCCGGGCCGAGCATAGGTAAATTCAGGCGTTTGCTAAGAAAAACACGGAAAATTTGACTGTAGGTAAGGCCCGCCGCCATGGTTGCCCAGCGGCAGAGCCCTTCCCCACTATTCAAAATCCCTATCCCAAAATATAGCTTGCAGCGCCACCACCGCATCTGCACGCCTTGAAAGGAACCGACGGCCTCTTCGCCAACCACCGGTTTTCCAACGACCGCCCTTCCTCCTCGGCCACTCCTCCCTGCACGCGGCGTACATCCATCCGATTCTCCTCCTCGTGCCCAATCCCTCTCCGCGTTCTCTCCAGACAACATCGGTTTGCGAGCCACAGCGATACTGAAAACATGTCCTATTGTCACGTTCTGTAACCGCGAGAATTCCTATGCGTCCCTGTCCAATTGCGTAACAGAATCTTGAGTTTCTGTGCGTCTCGGACCAAAGAAGGAGTTCCTCTACGTCCCACTGCCCTATTTTTAATTTTCCTGGGTTTCTAACATTCTAGATTTTCAACCATCTGGGTCGTATTTTTAGTCCTCTGCGTGTCTAACCTCTGCTTTTCCAAGCATTAGCTAGGGTCTTTTTTCTGTGCGTCGATTAAGTAACTGGTCTGTTTCAGGACGTCATGTCCCAAGTGAAGGATGAAGACAGGGAAAAGGAGAGGGAAATCTATCTGGAGCTGATTTCCAAAGAGGAACCGGGTACCTCCTCTGCCTCCAACACCTACACAATGGTCTCTTCGAGCAATGAGGAGACGCTCGTCACTTTCGATGGTCTGGAGGAGGAAGACGGAGGTTGGAATCCTCCCATCGCAACTCTACTGTTCCAAGTGCGGGGGAGCGATGACGATTGCTGGCCGATTGATGCCTTTAGTTGGTTTTTGTGTTAATAATTTGTCGAAAACCGCGCGATAATCGACAGATTGGCGGAAAAGTATGCTTCAATCGACATTTTAACCGTAAAACCGCGTGACAATGGCTTTTGAAACGAAATCGGGTGGGAATCGGCAGGTGAACAAGGCAGTTTTCGGCGGGAAAAAAAGCCGGGCGGAAAGTAAATTGAAACAATACGATAATTGGCAATTGAACCGAAAACCATGCGGTGTTCGCAGATAAAAAGAAAATCGTGGAGCATTCGGCAGTTTGTATATATACTTTATCCAACGGAAAGTGTAACAAGAAACAAAAAAACAAAAGAACAGGACAAATAGGGAAGGACAGGTGAGGGGGGATTTGAGGTTTTTGCGCTACAGGTGCCCCGGGGTGGAGATGTGTGGAGGAGAGAAGGAAGTCGAGGGTTATTTTCTCCAGGCAGAGGTTTTCAGCGGTTCGCCAGGCCGCTCGCGGGGTCGCCAGTCCCACATAGGTATTTTCCTTTTCATACCTAACCTCTATGGAATGCCTGTCGACGGTAGGGACCCATACCCGTCACATCTGAGAAGGAGGCTCCAAAGTGGGATGATGAGCGTCTCGGTGGGACACCTGTAGGACTGCCGGCAAGGAGAGGGGAAGAAAGACGGAGCTACTTGGAAAATGAGGAGGTTTAAGAGCAAATGGTCTAATGGGTGACAGAATGGAGTTAGGGGGCCAGGATCAACAAGAACTCCCCCACGGGAGCGGAGAGGAAATCACCCTATGCAAACGGTGGTCATGTGGTTTATGCAAAAGGGTGAGAAGCTCCTGTTTTACGGGGCTGCCCTGAGTTGCCGATTTTCACAAGTATGACCAGAAGCCAGAGAGGCTTGTGTTCGAAAAAGGAAAAGAGAAAAAAGAAGGCAAACAAACCCATGTGTGTGGAAATTTTAATTTGGAACCACTGCTGAATGAATCAGAGGTGGCCGATTGCGAAAGAATGAATCAATCAAATACACGGAGAAGGTCTGGATGCACGGATTCGAGTACCTCATCTGAAAGTCTGGCCCTGAAAGAGGTTAGGGTGGTCGATTCAGCTAATTCAGGGGGTAGTTTGTTCCAGATGGGAGCAACTCTAAAGGGAAAGCTAGCTGAGATATTCCGACGCCCAGTGTGTTTCCGCACTATTTGGAAACTATGACGTCTAGAGGGGCGGGTGTTGAGAGGGAGAGAGTGGGTTAGCTGCGAGTTGCCAAAGACGCCGTGGGTGATTTGAAAGCAGAGGGATAGATCGGCCCGAAGCCGACGGTGGGCTAACGGTTCTAGGGCAAAGATTTCCAGTCTTTGGCGATAGCTAGGGTGGAATGGGGGCCGGAAACACTTGCGGAAAGCAATACGCGTGAACCTTCTCTGTACCCTTTCAATTTCCTTAACAGCGAGCAGTGCAGTCGGTGACCAAACTTGACAGGCATATTCGAGAATTGGCCTGGAATAGGTCACGAAGGCCTTGCGATAAACTGAAACACTGGGAACCTGGAAGGTACGGAGGATGAGATTAGCAATATTGTGGGCCCGTTTGCATATATCGCTAATGTGGGTACTGAAAGACTGATTCTCCCCAATCAGAACACCAAGATCTTTTACAGAGTCAGAGAAACGAGGAACAGGGACACCATTTAAGTCATAAAGGGGAGAAAAGTGAGGTTGGGGCTGAATCTCGAGAAGTACGCACTTCCCCTCATTGATACCCAGTTTCCAGGCCTCTGACCAGGCTGCAACCTTAGTCAGATCCTCCTGGAGAGCTGTCTGATCTTGAGGATCCTTAAGGGACCGAAATACCTTAAGGTCGTCAGCGTAGATGGCAATGGGAGAGGAGAGATTCCAAGAAATGTCGTTAATGAAAATGAGGAAGAGAAGGGGACCTATGATGGACCCTTGGGGCACACCGGAAGTTGCCTTGTACCTACTAGACTCACTCTCACCAACCTTCACTTTGAAAGTGCGGTTGGACAGGTATTCAGCTATCCATTTCCTAGTGAGAGTATTAACACCGTACTTTTCCAGTTTATAGAGCAAGAGGGGGTGGGATACGCTATCGAAGGCTTTTGCAAAATCGATATACACACAGTGGGTCGTTTCACCTCGTTGCACCGCATCTGACCACTGGGTAATACAGGTGAGGAGGTTGTGAGCTGTGCATTTGCCGGGGAGAAAGCCAAACTGCATGGGGTTCATAAGGGAGTTGCTAGTGAAGTAACTGAGAAAGGGCTCGGATAGGATGATTTCGAAAATCTTGCAAAAGGAGGAGGCGAGGGAAATTGGTCGATAATGTTTCGCTGAGAGGGCTGTTTTTTTCTTAGGTAGGGGCGCAACTAGGGCTTTTTTCCACTGAGATGGAACGAAAGACTGGGAGAGAAGGGCCTGGAAGTAGCTAGCGATGTGGGGGGCAATCACCCAAAAGATTTTCTTAATGAAAAACGAGGGGAGTCCTTCGGGTGTGGCTGAAATCTTATTGTTGAGCTTTCTACAGGCCCTCAGGCAGCTGTCGATGGTGATGATCGGCCCTTGGGCAGTTCCGGTATTTGGGGGAGCAAAAGGCGGATAGGATGAGGTGTCACTAGACTGGGAGACGGATGAAAAATGACGGGCTATCATTTCAGCAATTTTCTCATGATCAGTAATTACTGAGCCGTCATCTGCGAAGAGATGTGGGATGGAAGACCTAGAGTCGGAGGAGATGCGATTATTTACGTAGGTGTAAAAAAATTTCGGGTCGGCGGACTGCACAACCTTCGCCTCAAGGTTTGAGACAAACCTTTTACACTGGGAGCGGTGTTTCTTGGACGCTTTGAGATAGGCTTCAAAAGGTATTTCATCGGTAAGAAACTGGGAGAAAAGGGAGTTTTTCTCATGGAAGGAGCGATGTATGTGGCCGGGGAGTTTGAACGTGGAGCTACTCTTTTTGGGAACAAACTCGTCTCTGACCGAGGTCAGAGTTTGGATAAGGCGATCATACGACCGCTGGAGGTCTCGAAAATCGTATAAAAACGTGAAATCGGTCTGGATAAGTCTAGCAAAAATGGAGCCATAGTCACCGTTGGGATAATCGAAAGTGGGAGGACGGTTAGAGCTGCAGCTGGAACCTGGTATTTTAAAGAAGGATGAGAGGTGATCACTCCTGCCTAATGCAGGGAGAGTTGAGAGAGGGATAGTACTCTGACTGAGAACGACATCTAGGTAGTGCTTTCCACGCGTGGGGGAGTCGAATGAGAAATTAAGTGCATTTTCGTCTAAGAAATCGGCGAAAAATGGGCAGTGTGAGAAGTTTAGCGATCTGTCAACGTTCAAAGAGACTGGTAAATTCAAGTCGCCGGCAATGACGGTGTTTGGGGAGGTGGACAAAATCGACTCTAATTTAGAAAAGAGGGAGGTGGTGTCCGCTCTGGGAGAACTAGGAGGTCTGTAAATTGAAACGAGCTGACTAGGGGAGGATGAACAACAGATCTGTATTGAGATGATCTCAATATCGCCAACAAAGCAGATCTCAGATGGTATAACAACGATGGATTTAGATACTGCTACTAGAGACCCTCCGCCGCGCCTATCCTGCCTTTCAATATGGAAAAACTGGAAGAGGTCACGGGGATCAAGTAAGCCAAACGAGAAATCGGGAGAAAGCCAAGTTTCAGAAATTACGAAAATATCAAAAGAGTTTGAATACAGGAGAGCTTGAAACTCGGGCATTTTATTCTTGAGGCTACGGGCATTGGTGGAGAATACTCGATAATTGGATGAAGTAGGGTTATTAGGGGGAGATAAAGAATTCAGAGAACTAGTAGGCGGTGGGGGTAAAAAGTTCGGAAGACTAGACGAAGGTGGAACAGGTGCTATCGCGTCCCGCGATCGCGGAAGCGGTCGTTTTTTCTCGGCCTTCTACTACCAGCTGAGAAATCCGCAGGATAGGCGAAGATGACCTGAGGGTGTTCTCCCGGGAGTCGAGGCCGCTTGATCCTCAGCGGGGTGACTTTCCTGGGGTCAGACGAGGGAGCAAGAAGGGCTCTAGGAGTGGTCGCTTGACGGTTCCCCGCGGAAATAGCTCTTTTTGGCCTCGAGTGGGGTTTCACATCTGGGCGGGATCGCGGCGTGGACTGAGGAGAAACAGCGGAAGGAGGGGTGGAAATGGGCGGTGTAGATATCTCCATAGGCGTCGGAGCGGATCTTTTCACGGATGTGGGGGTCGCGGCACGATTCTTAGAAGGCATCTGCGCTTTCTTGGTCTTCAGTTTACTCCTTTCGTCGACGGAAAGACTAGGTCGAGCGGAAATCCCGGCCAGTGCCGGGTTGAAGTAGCGGCCGGAGGACTTGGTCTCAAACAGGTGGACAAATCGGCGGGCGTCGTGAGAGTTGTCCAGAATCAACTTGACAAGGCGGTTAACGGAGCCTGTTTCGACGGAGAAGGAGGCAGGACCCATAGGGAAACAAGAAGTGATTATGCCATCGAGGCCGGCGATTTCCATAACGTGGTACATCAGGGTGATGTAGTAGAGGCGCTTGTCGATGGGGTGGCGCACATGCTGAGGAGGAACGGGAATCCCGGACACAACGACGCTCCTCCTCTTCACGCTCTCCTTATTAAGAGGAGCGAGCGTAGGAACGAGAGGAAGGCGGTAGTTTCGAAGTAACGCTACAGAGACGTACTGCGACCAGTGGAGGGTGGGAGGGCGAGAAGTGGGAAAAGGCTTAGAAGGACGAGAAGATGAGATATAGGGGCTCATTTTTAGAAAGAGAGGTTAGAAAGGACTACTGAATGTTAAAGAAAGATAGCTAGAAGTGATTTAGCCTGGAATTAAGTGGGGGATAGAATTATTAGGCAAGAAATAGGGGGAAAGGGGGCGTTAAAAGGGGAATGACGCAATGGGGCGAATTACCTGATTTTAATTACCGACCTGTTATATTTGTCCTGTAGATTGAAGGTGGGGGCCTGCTGGACGACTGGAGTGGCGATCCCTCTATGTAGACGGTCGTCCTCGGATCGGCTGGCTCGGCGGCACCTCAAACTTGGGTAATTAAACCAGTTTAACCGAAAACCGTGCGATCTTTGGCGGTTGAACTAGAAATCATGCGGCGATCGGCAGATAGAGAACCATGCAACATTTTGTCACTCGAACCGAAAACCATGCGGAAATCTGCAGTAGAACAGCTTATAATCTTGCGAAGTTCAGTAAGTTCGAAAACCGTGTAGCAATTTGCAGTTGAAGTGAAAAATATTTCCCCTAATCAGCAGCAGTTGATTGAAAAACTGCGCGGCAATCAGCATTTTGCCGAAAACCGTGTAGCGATCGGCGTTTGAACGGAAAGCCGTTCTCTTAACAGCTGAACAACCGAAAACCGTGCGGCAATCGGCAATTA
This sequence comes from Oscheius myriophilus, assembly GCA_964057215.1. Lineage (NCBI taxonomy): Eukaryota > Metazoa > Nematoda > Chromadorea > Rhabditida > Rhabditidae > Oscheius > Oscheius myriophilus. The sequence goes on from OZ059904.1 coordinate 5,429,717, forward strand.
AACTGAAAGGCTGGCGACAATCGGCAATGGGACAAAAACCCACATTGATTCCGACAGTTTCTCAAAAATAGTGCGCCATGGAAACCGCAGTGGAAACCCTGCGGCAATAGTTAATTTCGGTCCCAAATTCACCAATTTTACCGAAAAATTCTTCTTTTTTTTCAGTGGGTGTGCCCCAGCTGTACCCACCTTGTCTCCGTCACCGACAACTCTTTCTTCAAGTCGCCCAAGGTGGCTCTTCGCCAAATATGGATCATCCTTCTGGCCTGGGTTCAAGAGTGAGTTTTTGGAGAGAGAGAGAGAGAGAGAGAAAGAGAGAGAGAGAGACTTACAAATCCCTCATTTTAGCGCCACTGTGGATCTCCACTTTCACCATCCCGAAGCACGTGGTCCTCCACTACTATTCTGCCTTCCGCGGTCTTTGCGACAGGTTTTCCCCTTTTTATATCGAAATTTAAGAAGAATTTTCCAGAATCTGCGACAAGTACCCTCAGTTCGGAGGCATGGACTCCAACTTCGTGCTCAACAGGGTCCGAGTAATTAGCGGTAGGCGACATCATTTTGCCTTAAAACCCGAAAATTGTAGGAATAGACGCAGCGAATCAGAAATGTTTCGCGTCGTTTTAATTTGGATCAGCTAATAATTATCATGTCAGATGCGTTCCGCTCGTTGTTTCGGATTAGCACGCTTTTTTGTTTTACAATTTGTAAATTTGATTTCTTCCTACATAAACAAGTCCCATTTGGGATCGTTTTTGTGCGAACCCACGTTTTTTAACGATGTGTTGTGCAAGTCTCCCAACTTTCCCCGGGAATCTCCGTCTCCACCGTTACTTTTGGTCTATAAATTCGGTAATCTCCTTAACTCTGGGAACTTTTAGCCGAATTTGATAAAAATAGAGCCTAATCATAAAGGTTTTATACCGTTTACCCTCCTTAACATGAGAAACCCGGATATACCTTCTCTAAGTAAGCCCCCCCCCCAAATCGAGAAGCTTTACAAGGCGCGCCATCTCCGTCCGAAAATTACGGTCCAATTTTCCATAAATTCTTTTTTTAACCATGTACTCTATGAGTTCTTCAGGTTGTGAAGGTTGTGTTGCTTGGTGGCAACATACCTGGACACATGGTGCTTGCGGGACCTTTCTTTTTTGGGGGTCACTTTGTATGGGGAGCCTGTAAATATTGGGGGTTGGTTGTGTTTGAGGCTCCCCCTCATTGGGGGGCTTACTTTTAGAGCCCCCTCACGCCGTGTCCATTACGAGTAAATACGCAAGTACGGTCCGATGGGAGCCATCTTCCCAGGCGACGCGACTGCTCGCGGCTGGTCCCGCCACGATATGCCTGGAAGTCAAGTTGGCTCTTCTCCAACTCAGGATTTGTTTTTTTTTTCTTTACAAAACCAGGATTGCCTCGAAGCCAACTTGAAGATCAGGGTAATCGTGTCGGGACCGGCCACACAGTCTGGCAGACGGCTTCCATTCACTTTTACTTGTGCGTTGAACTTACCGTGCTCTTCCCTACCGTGTCTAGGTATGGTTGACAAAGGAAAGAATGGTAGCCGCACCTATTATATTCCCCCATTTTGCATCACGCTTTTTGAAATCACAAAGGCCACTAAAAATTCAATTCCTCCATTGTAGTAATAAATAAAAACAATTATTTCTTACAATTATAAATATGGCCAACCTGTTTACGGAACCTCTCAACGTCGTCCTGAATTCCAGCAGGGATTGTGGGATTTGTCCAATCTTGTCGTTGTCCTGCGGCTAGCATTTTGCACTGGTGTCCGATTTAGGGCGTATTTCCTGAAAATAGGCTCAATTTTTTGCAAATACGACATGTGGCAGCTGACAGTCGAGTGGCAGACAGGGTGGGAGTAAACTTTTCGAAATCTTGGGGGAGGGGGAGTTACACGTGGTCCGTTTCGATAAAACAAATTGACCATTGCCCCAATAACAAAAGTAATAAAATTTTTTAACAATAATTGTAATAAATAAAATTAAAAACTAACAAAAATTTAATCACCTTTTGAAAAAGAAGTGTCCCACGACTGATTTTCCGTTTGCTCTTGGGGACAGTCGGCTGTCACGAAGCGGTAATTTGCATGCGCGACTATATTCATGAAACATGGGGAATTTTCGTCTCTTTTTTAAATTCTTGAAGCTGAACCTGTTTTTATAATGTTGAACTTGTTTCAAACTGGAAATTTAAAGAAATTTGTCGATTATTGTTTACAAAACAGCAAAAATTTGATCACTAGCCCCGACTATTTTTTGTAAAGCCCCTTTTTTTTGTTTTTTTTTTTGGGTTGAGGGTTTATAGACCCACCAAGTTTCGAAGTTGGCATTTTGAACTTGGTATAAATTGGGATTTTGATAGAAATATCACGCTTTCATCACAAACAACGATAATTTTCTTGTTTTCATCCATTTCCTGTTTTCCAATGACGGGGTAATCCTTAGAAAAGAAGATCATGTAGCTAAACAAGGAATTTTATAATTATTTTATTTATCAATACGTTTTATTTATTTTTTTTAACTGCAAAAGTGCCCTTCCTTGCGATCTCAACCAATCGATATAGAATATTTATGGATCAAATTCCTCATTCTATTTGTTTAGCCGACTTTTTATTATTACACAGTTTTTAAACTAATAAATAAGGTGTTTTCATCAGAATTAAAAGAATAATTGCCGATTTTCGCGTATTTAAAAATTTCAATTTCCCTCCCTTTGTTTTTTGCGTGGTAAGACCTTTTTTGTCTTGCACAGTCTCAGATATTCTGGAGAAATTGTTAGGTGCTTTTCCTAAAAAAAAAAATGACCGCTTTTCTCCGTTTTTTTCCGCCGTGTGGTTTCTTTTTTATCTTTCTTGTTAAATGTTAGAAATGCCGGCATTTTCCCATTAAATTAATGTGATTGTTTGAACGAAACGGAAGGGTTTATACAAAGATTTTGGCTTTTTTTAAAATTTCAAATACTCTTGGTTTAATCAACGTTGAACTGGGGAAAATGCTTCTTTGTGTGGGTTTTTTGGGCATCATACTGTCATAATAAAAGTTTGAAAAATGATTATCGGCTGTCGTTTATTTGAAATTTGAATTCCATTTAACGTTTTTTTTTTACTTTCATAAATCTGATTGTTCCTCCGTTTACCTTCCAGTTTTCCTTTTTTAATAAAATATACTACTTTTCCCCCTTTTTGCCGCCAGTGCTTTTACAAAAAAAAAAAACACTAACCTTTATTAGACAAGCTTTTTTGGAAGTGTTGAAGAAAATTGTGAAGAAAGTTTGTCCTGTCGTGGCACCCCAAATTTTGTATCGTTAATTGGAAATTTTTAACCTTATTTTCCATTTTGTGGTCGCAGTCGGCACTTTATAATAGCGCGCGAGGGGTTTGTATGAACTTTTTTTCTGTTTTTTTCTTCAAATTTTACTTTTAGAAAAAAAACAACGCATTTTTCTTCTGTAATCTTTTCTGTTTCAGATGGCCCCATCCTGGAACGAGCTTCTCTATGGTAAAGTGGAGCGTCATCGGCGCATGCGGTTTTGCCTGTGCGGCATCCTTGCTGCTTGTCTCTGCTTGATCACTGTCACCTGGTGCCCGGATGCAACTCCGTTGCTGAGCACGTTTAGGTGAGGCGTCTGTTGTTATTTCTCATTTTGTACATATATTTTGGGCTGCGGCACTTTGAAGTGGTTAAAAATTACCGTATCCAATTTGAATTACTGTAGAAGCGTGCCAACTCGCTTGGAATGATTCGAGCATCTAAATTTGAGAGGATGACTACGGTTAAATTACCATCTAAAAGATGCGGTGTTATCCCACGTGGATTTTTTGGGTCCTAACTCCCTTTTCAGTTACCCCTCGGCCCTTTTCTTTGCCGACCCCTGCTGGACGTTCCACACCACTGCTGCCAGTCGAGCCGAGCCAGATGATCCGTCGTTTCTACTCCCGCCTGAAGCCCTTCGGCGAAGACCTCGCAGTTACGATTAGGTTGGATCTACTGCTCCGAGTCCCAGTTCCGCATCCGTCGTGACGTCTCTTCCGACGAAGACCTCAAGTTCTCATGAGGTTGGACCCTCTTCAAGGCAGCACCCGTCCCCTTCCGTTGTGAGTTATGCCCATCAACTGAAAAAAGGTCCACGTATGACATGCGGTTTAAAAGGTATTTCGCAACCATTGAAGAGCGTTAAAAGGGGTACTTCGTATCCAGCAGGTGTGTGAAATGGAAGCAAATACGAGAAGAGGAGAATAGATTCCAACCTCCCTCAAAGACAATATCAAACTCGATTGGATCTTCTCCAAGAGGTTAGAAAAACTCGGCCTCCGTCAAAAGATAGGTGGACAATTTTATAACATTTCCCAAAAAGCTACCACGACGATACAAAAGAACAAAAATCTTGTGAGAATTAGTTAGCTGAAGGTGCACGTATTCAACATTAGAGGGCCTGCACAAATACATTTCATACGGGACAAAATAACTACCGAGGCCATACAAAAAAGAGAACACCTATTTTAAAGGGAAAACGCCTAAATTGGTTTGAGAGAGATAGAGAGAGAGACAAAGAGAGAAAGAGAGAGAGATGGGGTCGACCGTTTGAATTGAAACAACCCAACTTTACCATTTGCATTTAATTCTTTTTGGACTCTAAAACACAGACCTGGTATAAGCAATACATAAACGGCCGGCAACATTCACACATAGGAAAGAAATGAAGAGGCGACCGCTCGCAGGGGGCGCACATTGAGCTGACAGGCATTGACTATCTCTCTCTCTCTCTCTCTCTCTCTCTCTCTCTCTCTCTCTCTCTCTCTGTGTGGTGTGTGTGTGTGTGTGTGTGTGTGTGTGTGGCCGCCGCCGCCGCCGCAGGGTGGCTTCGAGACCTAGAAAGAAAGCGGCCCGCATCAGGTCCGCTTCGCGGCCTTATATAGCTTAGTGCGTGAACGCTCGGCTCCCCTCGAGACGCACCCTTGTTGTAACTGGACAAGTTGTAACTGGGATCAATTGTAACCTAGGGCGTGTTATAACGTCTCCTTTTTGTAACTAGAACGATTTGCAACCTTTCTGATTTGTAACCCGCACCAATTGTAACTCGGACTAATTGTAACTGGGACGCGTTGTAACTTTAATTACCATAAGATCACGTAAAGGAGTAATAGCAATACCCTTATTAGCCTAAACAAACTCCGTAATTTTATGGTAATTAAGGTTACAACGCGTTCCAGTTACAATTCGTCCGAGTTACAATTGGGGCGGGTTACACACTATCCGGTTACAATTCAACCTATTTACAAAATGACCAGGTTACAACTGCCCTGCAAGGTTACAATTCGTCCCAGTTACAACATGTCCAGTTACAAAAAGAGTGCGTCTCCTCCCCTGGCTTTCCCAACCCACCGCCCTCTCTTCTCTTTAGAAATGGCTTACTTGCCTAATACGCTGCGCTGCTAACCAACAGACAGAAACTACCAAATGTATATTGGGATCCACTAACTCCGCTACTATAAACTCTCCTCTTTCCGAGTGCTATTTCACATTTTCTAGCTCATTTGACTACCGGTTCATTTCCAAACTTCATGTGCCCTTCGATGGTTGGCTAGGGGGAAATGGGGATAAATAGAATAGGGTTTTTTTAAAAATATGAAGCCTAGACTTCAACATTTGCCAAGACTGTCCTCTACTTCCCCGTCTCTCTCTCTCTCTCTCTCTCTCTCTCTCTCTCTCCCAATCCCTGTCAATTTTCCTTTCTCAAACTCTCCTTCTGTCTCTGTCTCTCTCCCAATCTCTGTCTCTCTCCCAATCCCTGTATCTCTCCCTGTCTATCGCTGTCTCTCTCACTCTCTCTCTCTCTCTCTGTCCCCCTGTCTCAATATCTCTCCATGTCTCAGTATCTATCGCTGTATCTGTCTCTCTCCATGTCTGAATCTCTCTCGCTGTATCTGTATCTCTTCTTATATCTGTTTCTCTCCCTGTCTCTCTCACTGTCTATCGCTGTTTCTCTCTCTCTCTCTCTCTCGCTCTCTCTCTCTCACTCACTCTCTGTCTTTCTGTGTCTCTGTCACTGTCACTGTCACTGTCTCTGTCTCTGTCTCTGCCTCTCTCACCCTATCTCTCCCAGTCTCGATATCTCTCCCTGTCTCTGTTTCTCTCGCTCTCTCAGTCTCTATCGCTGTCTCTGTCTTTCTCTCCCAGTCTCGATGTCTCTCTCTCTGTCTCTCTCGCCGTCTCCGTATCTCTCCCTGTCTCTCTCCCCCTCTATCGCTGTCTCTGTCTCTCTCGCTGTCAGAATCTCTCCTTGCTCTGTCTCTCTTCCTGTTTATTGGTTGGTCTTCGGGCGAATGAGAAGGGGAATTGATAGAGTACAGGTCACTCTCTATTCTATCTATCAACAGTCAGGCCGTGTACGCCGAGGTAGATTTGGCTAGAAGTATATGTAGCTGTCAAAATTGCTTCGAGTCAAGCTATAGTCTGTGTCCGAATAACAATTGGCCTTCCTGATAAATTCATTCAAAAAGACACTAACAATAACAATAATAACAATAACAGAGAGACAGAGAGACAGAGAGACAGAGAGACAGAGAGAGACAGAGAGAGACAGAGAGACAGAGAGACAGAGAGAGACAGAGAGAGACAGAGAGACAGAAAGACAGAGAGACAGAGAGAGACAGAGAGACAGAGAGACAGAGAGACAGAAAGACAGAGAGACAGAGAGACAGAGAGACAGAGAGAGACAGAGAGAGACAGAGGGACAGAGAGACAGAGGCAGAGAGGCAGAGAGACAGAGAGACAGAGAGACAGAGAGACAGAGAGACAGAGAGACAGAGAGACAGAGAGACAGAAAGACAGAGAGACAGAGAGACAGAGAGACAGAGAGACAGAGAGACAGAGAGACAGAGAGACAGAAAGACAGAGAGACAGAGAGACAGAGAGACAGAAAGACAGAGAGACAGAGAGACAGAGAGACAGAGAGACAGAAAGGACAGAGAGACAGAGAGACAGAGAGACAGAGAGACAGAAAGACAGAGAGACAGAGAGACAGAAAGGACAGAGAGACAGAGAGACAGAGAGACAGAGAGACAGAGAGACAGAGAGACAGAAAGACAGAAAGGACAGAGAGACAGAGAAACAGAGAGACAGAGAGACAGAAAGACAGAGAGACAGAGAGACAGAGAGAGACAGAGAGACAGAGAGACAGAGAGACAGAAAGACAGAGAGACAGAGAGACAGAGAGACAGAGAGAGACAGAGAGAGACAGAGAGAGACAGAGGCAGAGAGGCAGAGAGACAGAGAGACAGAGAGAGACAGAGAGACAGAGAGACAGAGAGACAGAGAGACAGAGAGAGACAGAGAGAGACAGAGAGACAGAGAGACAGAAAGACAGAGAGACAGAGAGAAAGAGAGACAGAGAGACAGAGATACAGAAAGACAGAGAGACAGAGAGACAGAGAGACAGAGAGACAGAGAGACAGAGAGACAGAGAGACAGAGAGACAGAGAGACAGAGAGACAGAAAGACAGAGAGACAGAGAGACAGAGAGACAGAGAGACAGAGAGACAGAAAGACAGAGAGACAGAGAGACAGAGAGACAGAAAGACAGAGAGACAGAGAGACAGAGAGACAGAAAGGACAGAGAGACAGAGAGACAGAGCGACAGAGAGACAGAAAGACAGAGAGACAGAGAGACAGAGAGACAGAAAGGACAGAGAGACAGAGAGACAGAGAGACAGAGAGACAGAGAGACAGGGAGACAGAGAAACAGAGAGACAGAGAGAGACAGAGAGAGACAGAGAGAGACAGAGGGACAGAGAGACAGAGGCAGAGAGACAGAGAGACAGAGAGACAGAGAGACAGAGAGACAGAGAGACAGAGAGACAAAGAGACAGAGAGACAGAGAGAGACAGAGAGAGACAGAGAGACAGAGAGACAGAAAGACAGAGAGACAGAGAGACAGAGAGAAAGAGAGACAGAGAGACAGAGAGACAGAGAGACAGAAAGACAGAGAGACAGAGAGACAGAGAGACAGAGAGACAGAGAGACAGAGAGACAGAGAGACAGAGAGACAGAGAGACAGAGAGACAGAAAGACAGAGAGACAGAGAGACAGAGAGACAGAGAGACAGAGAGACAGAAAGACAGAGAGACAGAGAGACAGAAAGACAGAAAGACAGAGAGACAGAGAGACAGAGAGACAGAAAGGACAGAGAGACAGAGAGACAGAGAGACAGAGAGACAGAAAGGACAGAGAGACAGAGAGACAGAGCGACAGAGAGACAGAGAGACAGAGAGACAGAAAGGACAGAGAGACAGAGAGACAGAGAGACAGAGAGACAGAGAGACAGAGAGACAGGGAGACAGAGAGACAGAAAGACAGAGAGACAGAGAGAGACAGAGAGAGACAGAGAGAGACAGAGGGACAGAGAGACAGAGGCAGAGAGACAGAGAGACAGAGAGACAGAGAGACAGAGAGACAGAGAGACAGAGAGACAGAGAGACAAAGAGACAGAGAGACAGAGAGAGACAGAGAGACAGAGAGACAGAAAGACAGAGAGACAGAGAGACAGAGAGAAAGAGAGACAGAGAGACAGAGAGACAGAGAGACAGAAAGACAGAGAGACAGAGAGACAGAGAGACAGAGAGACAGAGAGACAGAGAGACAGAGAGACAGAGAGACAGAGAGACAGAGAGACAGAAAGACAGAGAGACAGAGAGACAGAGAGAGACAGAGAGACAGAAAGACAGAGAGACAGAGAGACAGAGAGAAAGAGAGACAGAGAGACAGAGAGACAGAGAGACAGAAAGACAGAGAGACAGAGAGACAGAGAGACAGAGAGACAGAGAGACAGAGAGACAGAGAGACAGAGAGACAGAGAGACAGAGAGACAGAAAGACAGAGAGACAGAGAGACAGAGAGACAGAGAGACAGAGAGACAGAAAGACAGAGAGACAGAGAGACAGAAAGACAGAAAGACAGAGAGACAGAGAGACAGAGAGACAGAAAGGACAGAGAGACAGAGAGACAGAGAGACAGAGAGACAGAAAGACAGAGAGACAGAGAGACAGAGAGACAGAAAGGACAGAGAGACAGAGAGACAGAGAGACAGAGAGACAGAGAGACAGAAAGACAGAGAGACAGAGAGACAGAGAGACAGAAAGGACAGAGAGACAGAGAGACAGAGAGACAGAGCGACAGAGAGACAGAAAGACAGAGAGACAGAGAGACAGAGAGACAGAAAGGACAGAGAGACAGAGAGACAGAGAGACAGAGAGACAGAGAGACAGGGAGACAGAGAAACAGAGAGACAGAGAGAGACAGAGAGAGACAGAGAGAGACAGAGGGACAGAGAGACAGAGGCAGAGAGACAGAGAGACAGAGAGACAGAGAGACAGAGAGACAGAGAGACAGAGAGACAAAGAGACAGAGAGACAGAGAGAGACAGAGAGAGACAGAGAGACAGAGAGACAGAAAGACAGAGAGACAGAGAGACAGAGAGAAAGAGAGACAGAGAGACAGAGAGACAGAGAGACAGAAAGACAGAGAGACAGAGAGACAGAGAGACAGAGAGACAGAGAGACAGAGAGACAGAGAGACAGAGAGACAGAGAGACAGAGAGACAGAAAGACAGAGAGACAGAGAGACAGAGAGACAGAGAGACAGAGAGACAGAAAGACAGAGAGACAGAGAGACAGAAAGACAGAAAGACAGAGAGACAGAGAGACAGAGAGACAGAAAGGACAGAGAGACAGAGAGACAGAGAGACAGAGAGACAGAAAGGACAGAGAGACAGAGAGACAGAGCGACAGAGAGACAGAGAGACAGAGAGACAGAAAGGACAGAGAGACAGAGAGACAGAGAGACAGAGAGACAGAGAGACAGAGAGACAGGGAGACAGAGAGACAGAAAGACAGAGAGACAGAGAGAGACAGAGAGAGACAGAGAGAGACAGAGGGACAGAGAGACAGAGGCAGAGAGACAGAGAGACAGAGAGACAGAGAGACAGAGAGACAGAGAGACAGAGAGACAGAGAGACAAAGAGACAGAGAGACAGAGAGAGACAGAGAGACAGAGAGACAGAAAGACAGAGAGACAGAGAGACAGAGAGAAAGAGAGACAGAGAGACAGAGAGACAGAGAGACAGAGAGACAGAGAGACAGAGAGACAGAGAGACAGAGAGACAGAGAGACAGAGAGACAGAGAGACAGAGAGACAGAAAGACAGAGAGACAGAGAGACAGAGAGAGACAGAGAGACAAAGAGACAGAGAGACAGAGAGAGACAGAGAGAGACAGAGAGACAGAGAGACAGAAAGACAGAGAGACAGAGAGACAGAGAGAAAGAGAGACAGAGAGACAGAGAGACAGAGAGACAGAAAGACAGAGAGACAGAGAGACAGAGAGACAGAGAGACAGAGAGACAGAGAGACAGAGAGACAGAGAGACAGAGAGACAGAGAGACAGAAAGACAGAGAGACAGAGAGACAGAGAGACAGAGAGACAGAGAGACAGAAAGACAGAGAGACAGAGAGACAGAAAGACAGAAAGACAGAGAGACAGAGAGACAGAGAGACAGAAAGGACAGAGAGACAGAGAGACAGAGAGACAGAGAGACAGAAAGGACAGAGAGACAGAGAGACAGAGCGACAGAGAGACAGAGAGACAGAGAGACAGAAAGGACAGAGAGACAGAGAGACAGAGAGACAGAGAGACAGAGAGACAGAGAGACAGGGAGACAGAGAGACAGAAAGACAGAGAGACAGAGAGAGACAGAGAGAGACAGAGAGAGACAGAGGGACAGAGAGACAGAGGCAGAGAGACAGAGAGACAGAGAGACAGAGAGACAGAAAGGACAGAGAGACAGAGAGACAGAGCGACAGAGAGACAGAGAGACAGAGAGACAGAAAGGACAGAGAGACAGAGAGACAGAGAGACAGAGAGACAGAGAGACAGAGCGACAGAGAGACAGAGAGACAGAGAGACAGAAAGGACAGAGAGACAGAGAGACAGAGAGACAGAGAGACAGAGAGACAGAGAGACAGGGAGACAGAGAGACAGAAAGACAGAGAGACAGAGAGAGACAGAGAGAGACAGAGAGAGACAGAGGGACAGAGAGACAGAGGCAGAGAGACAGAGAGACAGAGAGACAGAGAGACAGAGAGACAGAGAGACAGAGAGACAGAGAGACAAAGAGACAGAGAGACAGAGAGAGACAGAGAGACAGAGAGACAGAAAGACAGAGAGACAGAGAGACAGAGAGAAAGAGAGACAGAGAGACAGAGAGACAGAGAGACAGAAAGACAGAGAGACAGAGAGACAGAGAGACAGAGAGACAGAGAGACAGAGAGACAGAGAGACAGAGAGACAGAGAGACAGAGAGACAGAAAGACAGAGAGACAGAGAGACAGAGAGAGACAGAGAGACAGAAAGACAGAGAGACAGAGAGACAGAGAGAAAGAGAGACAGAGAGACAGAGAGACAGAGAGACAGAAAGACAGAGAGACAGAGAGACAGAGAGACAGAGAGACAGAGAGACAGAGAGACAGAGAGACAGAGAGACAGAGAGACAGAGAGACAGAAAGACAGAGAGACAGAGAGACAGAGAGACAGAGAGACAGAGAGACAGAAAGACAGAGAGACAGAGAGACAGAAAGACAGAAAGACAGAGAGACAGAGAGACAGAGAGACAGAAAGGACAGAGAGACAGAGAGACAGAGAGACAGAGAGACAGAAAGACAGAGAGACAGAGAGACAGAGAGACAGAAAGGACAGAGAGACAGAGAGACAGAGAGACAGAGAGACAGAGAGACAGAAAGACAGAGAGACAGAGAGACAGAGAGACAGAAAGGACAGAGAGACAGAGAGACAGAGAGACAGAGAGACAGAGAGACAGAAAGACAGAGAGACAGAGAGACAGAGAGACAGAAAGACAGAGAGACAGAGAGACAGAGAGACAGAGAGACTGAGACAGAGACAGATCGGAAGAATGAGGCAAGAATAGTGTATATTTCAGGAGCCGCCTATATTTGCCATTTTTCATTACCCTTATCACCCACCCTACAACCCAAAACTCAATTTTCATGAAATAGAACTCAATTTTTATGAAAGAATGAAAAAATTCAATGATTTTTACCGTATAATTAAACTCACGGAACCAGGAAAGCAACTATCAGGCTCTCGAATAGCACTAATCAATTTGGTGAGCAAACCTTTAAAATTTTCATAAAAGTATTTCAGAGAATTGAAGGAAACATGGGAAATTCAAAAAACGTCCATGAAGGGATTGAAAACTTGAGAAAGATCTTACAAAAAGCAAAATTTTCATGCTTTCAACTACGGATATCATGTGCTTCAAATCATGGGATTTTGGAACAAATCTTGCCTAATATCTCTTTCGCAAGCTTAGCTCTTACTCAATCGATAACTGACGCAGAATTACATCTAATTCACTTGAAAGTGAGGGTTATATTTCGTATATGATAAAAAATAACCTTTCGATGCTGTTGAATTTTTTGCAGGTTTGATTTTTTGTTAAAAACCTTAACCTTAACCTTAACTTTAACCTTAACCTTAACCTTAGCCTTAACCTTAACCTTAACCTTAGCCTTAACCTTAGCCTTAGCCTTAACCTTAACCTTAACCTTAACCTTAACTTTAACTTTAACCTTAACCTTAACCTTAACCTTAACCTTAACCTTAACCTTAACCTTAACCTTAACCTTAACCTTAACCTTAACATTAACCTTAACCTTAACCTTAACCTTAACCTTAACCTTAACCTTAACCTTAACCTTAACCTTAACCTTAACCTTAACCTTAACCTTAACCTTAACCTTAGCCTTAACCTTAACATTAACCTTATTTTTCAGGAATGCCAAAGCGTGCCTACTCTCTGCGATAAGTTAACGCACCTTTATATTCATTTACCATCCGATTCTCCAAATCTTTCGGACGTTCCCTTTTTGACTTGCCTCTATCGTGGATTACACTACTTGCGCATGAAGAAACATAACATGGTTAAATAGTAGAATTAAAGAAGATTTGTAATAATATATTTTCAGAGATCTGATGTGTTCGTCTATAAATTAAATTGCAAAGCACGGCGTTCAATGTATATTCTTCAGCAGCCTGAGGTTCTCTTTCTCTCTCTCTCTCTCTCTCTCTCTCTCTCTCTCTCTCTTTTGATTTTGTTTATTTTCAATTTTAACTAACTTTGCCATACTTTAAAAACTGTAAATTGCAGTGTGTCTACACCATTTGCGACGCTAACCATCTAAGTCGTCTCACCAGAGAATTCGGTTCGAGTTTTTGCAAACATGTCTCTCGTATCAAAAACCCTGACGAATTGGAAGAATTCCTCGCAGAACACCCGCAGAACATGAACAGAAGACGAATAAAATGAAAAGAATGCTGTTGAATTGCCACACACACACACACACACACACACACACACACACACACACACACACACACACACACACACAAACACACACACACACACACACACACACACACACACACACACACACACACACACACAACACACACACACACACACACACACACACACACACACACACACACACACACACACACACACACACACACACACACTTTTCCCTGATCGAATCGATGAAAAAATTCACTTTCAAAGGCATTTTCGTCATGATGGGGGTCCAGATAATTCTAACCGTAATATATGTTTTAGATGCGCAAGAAAAAGAATATTTTATTGAGCTAATTCACATTTTGCGCTTCTTTTAAGTCTTGGGTCGAAAATGCGAAAAACTGCCATTTTAAACGTCAAATCTCACTTTTTTGAGGTTTCCTGGGCCCTGTGCAAATGTACACAAATTTTTCACAATTTAAAGCTTAGATTTAGTGTATTTACGCCAAAATTAAATGGAAAAACACCACTTCGATTGATTTCGGCCAATTTTGCAAAATTACAGTACCCTACCGTAACCCTGGTCAAAAAATCGATAAGGAGCTAAAATTTTCAAAATGGTCTATACGGCCCCTAGGAAGGTTATAGGCCGATTTTGGGCCAATTCTAACACCATCAACTTTTTCCTAAGCCTGCTCGAGTTTACCAGAGACGATCCATATTAATAAATCGCAAATGTCCGTGTCTGTCTGTCTGTCTGTCTGTCTGTGACCCCATATCAAATCTTAGCTCCCCGTGAACCAATTGACCTTTACTACCCTAACCAAGAGTAGATCATAGCCTGAAAATCGTGTTAGGGTCTGGCAGCGAAAACGTGCCAGAACTTGCTAAAAATTAAAGTTTCTTCAATTAATCTAAAAATTATATCAATCGATAGAGCTTACAAAGGCAAAACAGAATAATCCTAATATGATGGGTCTCACAGCGAAAGCGAGCCAGAACTTTGCTAAAAATTAAAGTTTCTTCAATTATTCTAAACATTATATCAATCGATAGAGCGTACAAAGGCAAAACAGAATAATCCTAATATGATGGGTCTCGCAGCGAAAGCGTGCCCGAACTTTGCTAAAAATTAAAGTTTCTTCAATTATTCTAAAAATTATATCAATCGATAGAGCGCAAAAAGGCAAAACAGAATAATCCTAATATGATGGGTCTCGAAGTCAAGACGTAATAGCGTTAAGGGGGGTCTGGGGGCGCAGCCCCCAGAATATTATCGACCAGCGGGAGGGGCGTCGAAGGCGCCCCTCCCGCTGGTGTCTTAAAAAAACCGATTCTAACATAGAATTAGTCGCTGTCTTAATTAACCCGCGATTTATCGATTTTTCCCACCATGTAAACAAAAAAGCGAAGGTCACGGAAAAAACACCCCCGTCCCTAATTTTTCTTCGGCGGACTCTGTTCTGCACTCTTAAAAAATACATGTTTTCGTTCAAAAACGATTTTCCTGATATATTTGTGTTGAAAACTATTTACAAGGTTTTCGACATCATAGGGTGGGTTTATTCTAACTGTATTTTCAAATATATCAGTTTAGGGGCATTATTTTGAAAACAGCCGACAAATTTGTCGATTTTGTTGAAGACATTCAAATGTTTTTTTATTCTGCAGCCAGTGTCCTTCATAATATCAATCTTGCTATGGTAAGAAAATTGGTTAACATTCATTTGGCTGGAATTTCTGAAATCTTCCGTTAACAAAAAAAGGTCCCTTGAAAATTTGAGAAGCTTATATATATTTTTACACCAGTTATTGCATAGTTTTCAAAATTTGAATTTTCGATCCAGATTTTCATAAAAAGTAAAAAAAACGTTTTGGAAACGCCAAAAAACGGGCGGAGCTTGCTTTTATCAAACAATTTCATTAAAATTTTTTGCTTTTTTGAGAGAAGTTTGGTTATAAACTTAAATATGGTATATATTCGGACTTTCAATGAATTTTTGAAAGTTTTTACCGTAAAAGCCTACAGTAATCTGCCGTGAAACCAAAAAGAAGTCCGTAAAACGCGGTAACCATGTTGAAAACGCCGTTGAAGATTTTCAAAAATTTCAACTCTTGGCATTGCTAGATTATTTTTTCATTTTTACAATTTAACTAATTTTGGAAAAATGCTCTACCTTACCAAAACCCCTGACTATTTTTGAAAAATTACAGTACTCCACCATAACCCAGGTCAAAAATTTCGAAATGACATATACAAGTCATAGGAAGGTTATAGACCAAATTTGAGCCAAAACGAAGACGATGAAGGGTTTTCTAAAAACAGATTCAAAAAAATCAAAAAACGACAATTTTCAAAAAGCTGTCGTGCGGCCGAAAATAGAATACGCAACACAGTAAAACAATGGAATTCTAATGCAAAATTGAATTTGCGAAGACTACAAAAATATATCTTTAGATAATATATGCTGTTTCAATATTCTCCGTCGAGTTGTACTTGTTGTATGGAACAAATTTATCGGAAGAAGAAAAATGCAAGAGAATCTTCGATATGACTTTTGGGTTCATATTTTTCACTTGCAATTGGATGTGTTATACGGTTTGTTCTTGTGAAGCATGCCAGTCCTTTAAAAAAAACCTTTAAAAAGGAGATTTTTCAGAACTGCGACATTTACTTTCCACAGCTGCTGAGTGGTTCATATTTGAAACTGTTTTGTCTGTAGTAGTACACGTATTTTATGATACTGCAACACACATGGTCGATAAATCGTTTAATGCTGGATTTTCTTTAAATACAAGTGAGAATTTGAAGAAAAAACCTTTTAAAGTACGTACTTTTTTAGGAAGGATGATATTTGCGACCATCCAGCTGGATGTTTTTGACCCGTGCCATTTTTGAACGTGCAATGTACAGAGACAAAATAAGAGCGATTTTGGATTATAAATAAAAATTCATTCAAAGATTTTAATGTTTTTCTAGATATTTTTAAAAAGAATAGTTAAAAGTTCAAATGACGGTGAAAATGAGTGCTTTGAAGAGAGAAAGAGAGACGGCAGGACAGAGATAAAGAGAGAGAGAGAGAGAGAGAGAGAGAGAGAGAGATACAGAGAGAGAGATAGAGAGATAGATAGAGACATACAGAGAGAGAGAGAGAGAGAGAGAGAGAGTCAGAAAATCACTACTCAGTTTCCACATGAAAAGGTTAAAGGACTGCCTTTAGTTAAACTACGGGCAGAATTCAAACTTTCGGGAACTTCAAATTTTGGCGTTCTGTATAGATTATTCATGGAAAAAGTTTTTTCCATCCTTTTATAGCCGAAATAAGTCATTTTTGACAGAGAACAAAACTGTTGGGGTCTCGTAGCGAACGCGGTGGGTCCCGCAACGAAATTTAACTATGGGAATCATAAATTCAGTGAATTCTTTGAAAATCTCTGTTCGCTCATGATTTCTTACGGGCGCGGATTCACATTCCGTTTTCGATTTGGAACCGGTTAAACACCGGGCACGCTGTTAAACACAGGACACATTGCGACCACCCATGTTCGCCAATTTCCATTTACTGATCTGTCAAGCTAACAAACCCACTTTTCATATAGATCTGTCTAAACTGAGCCGTTCTTCATTGCTTCTTGATTAAATAAGTTATTATCAAACTTTTAATAATCCGATTAAAATAGATCTGGCGGAGAATAGAAGCAGCTGAGTCTGGAAGCGAACTCGACGGGTCTCGCAACGAAATTTTACTATAGGATCATACATTCCGTGCGCTCGTTGCAAAATTCTGTGAGCAGTTTGTTACTGCAGCTAAGTCGCGGATTCGCATTCACTTTAACAATGAAAACCGGTTAAACACCGGACACGGCGCTAAACTCAGGACATAATGGGACCACCCAAATCCACGAACATCGTCTTTTCCTGACCTGTCAAGCTAATAAACCCTCTTTTCGTATCGAATTCTCTAAATTGAGACGTGCGTGATTGATTCTAGATTTAAACAACTATTTGCAATTTTTACCATCCAAATGAAATGATTTTTAATCGAGAATACAAGCTACGGGGTGCCGTAGCGATGACATTGGGTCCCGCAACGAAATTCCAGCTCTTGGGATTAAAAATTCTGTGCGTTCATTGCAAAACTCCGTTTGCTACTGTAACTGCAACAGAGGCGCAGTTTGCCAACCATTTTCCAGTGAAAACCGGTTAAACCCCGGGCTGTGCGTTAAACACAGGACACAACGGGACCACCCACGTCGGCGCATCGTTAATTGTCGTTTCCTGACCTGTCAAGTTAATTAACCCACTTTTTCTATCGATCTATCTCACATTAGCGCCATGTCCACTATATTCGGGTCGGTTTATCTTCAAATTATGCAAATTAAGCTATTTTAGGCAAATTTTGAAACAAACTGGTAAAAATGTGAAATACATTTACAAAAAAATTACCTTTTTTGCGGAAACCACTTCGCGGTTGGTGTTTTACTTTAACTATCATCACTCATTATACTTTCAGGCGAATTTCGAAACTTTTTGATATTATTTTGAATTATGCTGATGACAAAAATTTCGATCGTGTTGATGGATTTGAAAGTTACGTACATTTTGTAAAATACTTCCGAAGAATCAACAAGTTGGCGGTAATTTAAAATAAAACTTTTTTTTTCATTAAATTTTATGTTTCAGGTAATTCTCTTCACTATGACAGTCTCTTTTATGCAGGGAGAGATAGAGAGATAGAGAGAGAGAGAGAGAGAGAGAGAGAGAGAGAGAGAGAGCGACACACACTCACACACTCACACACTCACACACTCACACACTCACACACTCACACACTCACACACTCACACACTCACACACTCACACACTCACACACTCACACACTCACACACTCACACACTCACACACTCACACACTCACACACTCACACACTCACACACTCACACACTCACACACTCACACACTCACACACTCACACACTCACACACTCACACACTCACACACTCACACACTCACACACTCACACACTCACACACTCACACACTCACACACTCACACACTCACACACTCACACACTCACACACTCACACACTCACACACTCACACACTCACACACTCACACACTCACACACTCACACACTCACACACTCACACACTCACACACTCACACACTCACACACTCACACACTCACACACTCACACACTCACACACTCACACACTCACACACTCACACACTCACACACTCACACACTCACACACTCACACACTCACACACTCACACACTCACACACTCACACACTCACACACTCACACACTCACACACTCACACACTCACACACTCACACACTCACACACTCACACACTCACACACTCACACACTCACACACTCACACACTCACACACTCACACATTCACACACTCACACACTCACACACTCACACACTCACACACTCACACACTCACACACTCACACACTCACACACTCACACACTCACACACTCACACACTCACACACTCACACACTCACACACTCACACACTCACACACTCACACACTCACACACTCACACACTCACACACTCACACACTCACACACTCACACACTCACACACTCACACACTCACACACTCACACACTCACACACTCACACACTCACACACTCACACACTCACACACTCACACGCTCACACACTCATACACTCACACACTCACACACTCATACACTCACACACTCACACACTCACACACTCACACGCTCACACACTCATACACTCACACACTCACACACTCATACACTCACACACTCACACACTCACACACTCATACACTCACACACTCACACACTCATACACTCACACACTCACACACTCATACACTCACACACTCACACACTCACACACTCATACACTCACACACTCATACACTCACACACTCACACACTCATACACTCACACACTCACACACTCACACACTCATACACTCACACACTCACACACTCACACACTCACACACTCACACGCTCACACACTCATACACTCACACACTCACACACTCATACACTCACACACTCACACACTCACACGCTCACACACTCATACACTCACACACTCACACACTCATACACTCACACACTCACACACTCACACGCTCACACACTCATACACTCACACACTCACACACTCATACACTCACACACTCACACACTCACACACAGAATTCGATGGTGCAAATGTTTTTCTACACAAATCTTTGACAAGTTGTCAAAATCGTTAAAAACATATTTACATTCTGTACTTAACTACAGCTTGCGGTTAAACATCGTGCACAACAAAGATGCAAAAAATCTCTCCAAGGAGACTTTAATTTGATTTTCGTGAGCGCAATTACGTGCATTATCGAATAAAATAATTAAAAAAGGGATATCGCTGAAATTTCTGAGATAATCGGCAATCTAAATGAAGGCTAAAATTTATCCACTTTGAAATCATACTACGAAAAATCGGCATTTTGAAATTGAGCGCAGAGGGTTTTACAAAGATCCTAATTGCGTAAACTATTAGTTACATACAAAAAATGCTACTTTTAAACACGTTTTGTTAGCGTAAACCGGATTTTTTGACTTTGAGGTGAAGTATAGCCCGTTTCCACTTTTCACCTGCCGACAAACTGTATGTCATTGAAAAGCTCGTCACATTTTCTTTCAGATTCCGATTTTCAAACTTTAAAAAGTCCCCTTACTTATTTGGTAGGGGTAGGCTTGTGCTTGCCTCCTTTTTGGCACCCAAAAGTGGGCGGGGCTACGGTGCCGACAAAATTTGAGGCAATGTGCCTTGATTTGATTTGAAGGGGGACTCATTTCTATTATATGGAGGTCCCCAAGAGCCCATCGGTCCGCAGAAAACCGATGGGTAACTTCCGTCAGTCCCCTACCCAACCGCTACACCCCTCTCCGAACGACTACTGAACCTGAGTACTCTTCCTCTTCTTATTCACCAGACAGCCCCAGCCTGGCTTCTGTATATTCGGTTCAATGGTAATCAATGACAACTTGGTGGACCAGTGCACGCAGCGTTCGATGACGACAACGACTGCATTTGGAGGAAAGCGCTATAGATAAGCCACCCCATTCCTTTGGAAAAATGTGCCTGGAATCATTTGTTTTGGAAAGTCTCCAATCCCGCTCGTTGAAATTTTACCGACCCGTTTCGAATTTTTGGCAGAATGTTGTTCCTGGATTTTTCTGTCAGAGGATGTGCTTTTACGCGAAATCATGCTACCTTTACTTACCTTAAAGTAGTTTCCTGTTCAACCTTACGGTGTAAATGTGTTGTTTTCTTTCCGTTAGGGTCGATAGTGAATGAGCAGAGCATAAGTACCTCATTTTAGTTTAGGAAGAACTTGTGAAAGGTTTCCGTTTTTTCTTTGCTTGGGCGTACGAGGACGTCCGCTTCTTTTAAAGGAGGGGGATGTAACGGGATAATGTCCCCTTATCTCCGTCTTGTGTTACCTCTTCTATAAGAGAGCTTGTATATCAGATAAGGCAGTCCCGTACGGGTTCAATAAACATGTTAGGCCCTTCCTCTGTATTAAATAATAGGAGAGTCTAGGGGGACTCATTTCTATTATACCGCCACGAAAATCCGCAGGCGAATGCGGCAAGCATGCGGCAATTGTGCTCCCTGGCGACCCAATTAACCCACAACCCCATTTTTATTGATCGGTCTGCTATTAGCGACATGTCCACCACATCGCGGTCGGTTTACATTTACATAATACAAAAAATCCACTTTTTAGACGAAAATTCAAATGGTTTTCAATTTTCATATACGCAGATGATAAAATTTCCGATTGCATAGATAACTTCGGTAATTTCGTTAATTTTGTCAAATTTCTGCAAAATGTCAACAAATTGGCGGTAGTTTTAATTTAAAATAAAAACCTTTCTTATCCAAAATTTCCAGGGAATTCTCGTCACTATAACTCTTTTATGGCAAACATTCAATGCACCCGAATGTTTTCGAGACAAACGTGAAAATTTTTTCGCCATTTTGGCGCTTCTCATGTTTCCATTTAACCATATCGCACTCGGGGTAACTTTTCGCAACATGAGTGTGAAATATCAATAAATTTCAGATATTGGACTCCCCACCCGACGCAGAATATGAAGATTTTCGATTCTTCTTGTTGGGAAGATTAGGCTCGATTTGGGCGATTTGGATAGGATTTTTAACTATACCATTGACTTCCCTTTTTGTGCAAATCTACATTTCAAACGTTTTCAGTGGGTTTCAAGATGAAAAATAACATTTCTTGCTTTTAAGGGTCTTTAACATCACTGGCTATGATCTTTTCAACTACGGGGGTTGGAATTTCACGTGAAATATGGAAAAACCGAGAGAAGAAGTATATAAGGATGACTTATAAGTGATACTTTTTAATTGTTCGGTAATTTGGAAAATAAATGTTTTAAGAAACTAAATGTCTTAAGAAAGAAAAGGAAAATAAATGTTTTAAGAAAGAGATAGAGAGAAAGAGAGAGAGAGAGAGAGAGAGAGAGAGAGAGAGAGAGGGGGGGAGAGAGAGAGGGAGAGAGACGGAGAGAGATAGAGATTGAGATTGAGAGAGAAGTGGAGTGGAAGGTAAAGAGAGAGAGAGATAGAGATAGAGAGATAGAGATAGAGATAGAGATAGAGATAGAGATAGAGATAGAGATAGAGATAGAGATAGAGATAGAGATAGAGATAGAGATAGAGATAGAGATAGAGATAGAGATAGAGATAGAGATAGAGATAGAGATAGAGATAGAGATAGAGATAGAGATAGAGATAGAGATAGAGATAGAGATAGAGATAGAGATAGAGATAGAGATAGAGATAGAGATAGAGATAGAGATAGAGATAGAGATAGAGATAGAGATAGAGATAGAGATAGAGATAGAGATAGAGATAGAGATAGAGATAGAGATAGAGATAGAGATAGAGAGAGAGAGGTGGAGTGAGAGGTAAAAAGAGAGAGACAGAAAGACAGACAGAGAGACAGAGAGACAAAGAGACAGAGAGACAGAGAGACAGACAGAGAGACAGACAGAGAGACAGACAGAGAGACAGACAGACAGAGAGACAGACAGAGAGACAGAGAGACAGAGAGACAGAGAGACAGAGAGACAGAGAGACAGAGAGACAGAGAGACAGAGAAGCAGATGGAAACTCGTCATTCGATCCCTCTTTGTCTGTATCTATCTCACTTCTCCTCTCTCTTCCTCGCCCTTTCCCTCGATTTTCTTCCATTCTGTGAGGCAGAGACAGAGAGAGGAGAGTAGAGGGGGGAAAGATAGAGGAAAGATGTGAAAGAAAGAGAGACAGGAAGAGAGAGATAGGGAGAGAGAACGAGATCAACACCTCTTTGATCTATCATTCTTCATTTCAACCCTACTTGAACGCATTTTAACTGTAAAAAGATTTGCAAACCCTTCTTAGAGCCATTATTAACGGTTTCACGAGGTTTGCAAAGCGTTTCAATCGAAATTACAAAAAGTGTTTTGTCAACGATTCGGCGGAAACATTTTATGGCCAAATGAAAACCGTGTATTCACAAATTTTATGGATTCGGGGATACAATTACCAAAAAGCTATATAAATGCGCGGTAAGAAAAGCTAACGAAGCTTTCTTTCTGGGCATATTGTAATGTGGCTGGTCACTTTCAGTCTGTGCCTCCTCGTCTTGGGAGCCCATGGGCACCACAGCCGCAACCGCCACAGCCACTCATCCTCCTCAGATGAGGATCATCACAGGGAGCTCCATGAGGTAACGTTTTTATGTTTTCTGTGATTTTAAGAGTGTTTCAAAACAACAATCGTCTTCGTAAAGAGCTTCATCAGCACGACCACCATCACGGAGGGCACGGACACGGGCACACACATGAACATCACCATCACGACCATGATCATGAGATGCGGTTTCCTCAGGTATGTTGAAGAAAGGTTCGGAAATCTTGACCACTTTAAGTTGAAAATATCCTAAATGCATGCGAATTGTATCAACAGCGCTTTGAAGACCTGAAGACTCTGATTTCTATAAGAAGCGGCATGAGGCTGTCCGTTTTAAGCTCTGAAATTGCCTGTGTAGGTCGATTGCTGCCTGATATCACTTTCTGTGGAAAGTTCTGTTTAAAGTAACCTGAAAAGTATCAAAAATTTGCCCTGAGGCTGTCTGTTCTCTATCAGAAGCGACCTGAGGCTACTTGTATTTGTCGATTACGGCCTGAGGTTGCATGAATTTTATCAAGGGCCGCCTAAAGTTAGTAGAAATCTATTCAAAGTAACCTAAAGGCGTGTGGATTCTATGAAGATCTGCACGGCAAGATACCGAATGTTTCCTATCAGAAGCGGCCTAAGGATGTCCCTTGTCAATGGAAGCTACCAAAACCTGTCTGCATTCGTCAAATGCGGCCTGAGGTTGCCTGGATCCTATCAAGGGCGGCCTGAGGCTAATATGATTCTAATTAAATATGGCTAAAGGTGTATGGATACTATGATTCCCCTGATTGCGATTTTATATGATAAGGTAGAAGAGCGGCCTGAGGCTGTTCATTTAAAAAAAGCTGCCAAAAGCTGCTTGTGTTTGTCGATTGCCGCCTGAGGTTGCCTGAATTGAATAAAAACAGGCCCGAGCCTAAATTGTTCAGTTTTCGGACGAAGGTCGCGAAAACTGAACATAACGACCTGATGCCACGTGATTTTAAAGAGTTCTTTAAATCACGCCCTCAGAAGCGGCCTGAGGTTGTAGCTTAGTGATGTGTAGATTCAATGGCACATGTTTCTTGTTTATTTTGTGCCAGAAGCGGCCTGAGGCTGATTGGTTTTAAATCTGCCAAAATCTATCTGGCCTGCCTTCGCTTGCCTGAATTCTATTAAAAGCGGCCTGAAGCTACTTGGATTATATCCCGGCCTAAAGGTGTGCCGATTGGTTGCCTGGTTTTGTATCATAAATGGCCTGAAGCTGCCTGGTTTCGTATCAGAAGCGGCCTGAGGCTGTCATATTTCTGTCAGCAGCGGCCAGAGGCTGTCAGATTTCTGTAAGAAATGGCCGCCTTAATTCTAACAACGCACCCACATTTTTCAGAGCAAGCTGAAAAGAGTTGAGGCTCAACACAAAGACGACTGGTATATCCGGGGATGCAAAGTACCTGTAAGTGATGAAAATCAAAATCAGCTTTTAAAATGGTTTTTTTTTAGATTACTCATCACGAATTGAAATTCAGACCTGGAAAAACTCTTACTGTTTATGGAAAATTCTCCAGAACAGATGGAGGGTTTTCCATTAGTTTGATGAATGGATTTAAAGGTTATGGAGACGTAGCTTTTAGCAGCGGATTGTATTTGTGGAAACCATACGTGGGGAACTAATTTATAAACAATTTTTGTAATTTCAGTATTTCCGT
Organism: Oscheius myriophilus; assembly: GCA_964057215.1. NCBI lineage: Eukaryota > Metazoa > Nematoda > Chromadorea > Rhabditida > Rhabditidae > Oscheius > Oscheius myriophilus. Next base: position 5,454,536 of record OZ059904.1, read on the forward strand.
GCCACAACATTCTTGCAATATAAGGATTACAAACACGCTAATGCAAAGTGTTCTGGAACTTCAGATGGTTTCAGTCTAGCTGAGGACTTCTTCCGACCGAATCAGGACTTCACTTATGAAATTAAGATAGGAGAGAACAAATATGATGTAAGGCTTTCTCTAGCTCTCTCTCTCTCTCTCTCTCTCTCTCTCTCTCTCTCTCTCTCTTCACCCAAATTCCTTTGCCTCTGCCTCTGCCTCTGCCTCTGCCTCTGCCTCTGCCTCTGCCTCTGCCTCTGCCTCTGCCTCTGCCTCTGCCTCTGCCTCTGCCTCTGCCTCTGCCTCTGCCTCTGCCTCTGCCTCTGCCTCTGCCTCTGCCTCTGCCTCTGCCTCTGCCTCTGCCTCTGCCTCTGCCTCTGCCTCTGCCTCTGCCTCTGCCTCTGCCTCTGCCTCTGCCTCTGCCTCTGCCTCTGCCTCTGCCTCTCTCTTTCTCTAAATCTGTACTTTAGGTCTACGCCAATGGCAGATTTGTCCAAAGTGTCCCTCATTATTCCGACATCAAGAAAGTTAAAACTTTCATGGTCTGCCGCCAAACTCATGATATGAACGAAAGAGAAATCCGTGAAGTGGTACTTCGCTAGCTTCACTGTGATGCGATGAATATATAAATTTTTCTATTTTTAATACAAATTCGTTTCGGGAAAATTACAACACAAAAATTAAGTAAACGATAATTTTTCCACCTCTTCTTGGACGACTATTGATTGAATGCTACTTGAAATTCATTTAAGACTTGGTCAGAAATCAAAATTTTTGGATAAACAGTGTTTTGAACCCCGTTTGACAGAAAAAATGTGGTTGAAATTTTTCATTTTTCCAGTTGAAGCGCTTTTCCGTGATTTGATAGCAGTTTGGCTCCAAAATGCAATGCAACTGGGCTAAATCGAGTTTGGTTAAAAAGATTAAACTGAGGGATTGAAACACGAAAATACCTTTATTTGTCAAATGCGGCCTTTTTTGACAAATAAAGGTATTTTCGTTGGCTGATTTCCATGAAAAGCATCCTAAAGCTGTGTGATTTCTATCAGAAGCGGCCTGAGTCTGTCCGTTTTAATTATAGGCGGCCTGATGTTGCCTAGATTTAATGACAGCCTGTCTATTTTCTACCAGAAGCGGCCTTAGGTTATCCAGATCCTATCAAACGTGGCCTGAGGCCGCCTGGTTTTGATAAATGCGGCCTAAGGCTGGCTGAATTCGGTTTAACGCATGCTACCACTGCCTCAGTATTTTCACAAGCGGCCTGCGGCTGCCAGATTTTTACAAATGTGGCCTGAGGTTGCTGGAATTTGTTTCAGAGCGGCCAAAAGCTGTATTAATCGTTTTAAAGGCTGCCGCTCGATTTTTCCAGAGACTGTATTAAATGATTACTTCTTCGCCGACAAACACTTCTAAGTCTTAAATGCATTTATTATAATTATTCTCTGTAATCAAAGTTACAAAAACAAAACCAGTTATTGAAAAGAATATACAATAAGATCTTCCTTTGTAACACCGTGCTTCTCCTGTGACACCAAAACAGTCATAATTTTCCCATCTCTCAGCCTAGTAATATTGAAGGTGCGAGGATTGCTGTTGAAAAGACCGAGGTAGTCCTCCCGGGGAATGTAAATTCCAAATCCACGATTGTCCTGGGAAGGAACATCAATATCCAGCCCTTTGGAAACAGGGTCGACGAAGAGAAGCCGAAAGTTCATAGAACTATCGTTTTCGTTAGCCCACTTCTGAAACAATTAATCATTAGGGCATGCTTCGTTTTGCTACTTACCGTGAGGAGTCGGAAGAATGTCTTGAAAAACTCCTGGTATTTGTCGGCGAAAAAATAATCAAACCGGGGGAACCTTCGGGTCCATCGGGCAAGGTCCTTATAGTTGCCAGAGCCAGAAGACGGTCCTCCAACTTCAAGGATAGGTCGGTCTAAAAAAAAATGATACACAATTTGACAGCTTCTTTGAAAAAACTCGAGCAGGCCATTGTTTTATTGGCTTAAAGAACCAGTCCGGCGCCTTTTGCAACTTTAGTCACAGACCTCTGTAAAAGTGGAGCAGAGCAGTGACATAGAAAAAAAAATTTCGAATTTCCGAAAGCTTGTGTTGGACCTCCATATGACCCAAAAAAAATTCTGAAATTTTCGATCCTTGTTTCATGATTTTTTTCATTTTCGGGTCCCGGCTTACTGTTATTTGGGCTGTTTTGGGGTTTTTTACTCAAAAACGGTCAAAGTGGGAAACGGATAACCTGTGGTCCGATACAAATTTTGAAATCGTAGAAAAAAGATCATAGTCTCATAATCGGCTCAAATTTGGTCAACCAGAAACCAAAGCTTCGCGGGTCTTCGCCTTCTGGGCTCCGCGGCCTTCGGCCGCCTCAAACGGTGATCGTGGCCTTCGGCCACTCAGGTAGGCGGCCTGCGGCCGCTCATGTTGGCGGCCTTTGGCCACTCAGGTAGGCGGCCTTTGGCTGCTCATGTTAGCAGCCTGCGGCCGCATTAAATGGATATCGTGGCCTTCGGCTACATTAGAGCAAAAACAAATTTGATCTACCAACAGTTAAAATTTTCTGATCGACTCGATGAAAGAATTTGATGCATCTTTTATATGACTAATTTCGAAAAATGCGAACAACTGCAATTTCAAAGGCAGTTTTTCACTTTTTTGAGGTTTTATGGGTCTTTTGCGAAAGGACATAAAAATATCATTATTTATAGGTTAGATACTGTGTATCCCGGACTATTGAATAAACACCAAATCGAAAGAATTTGACCAATTTTACAAAATTACAGTATCCTACCGTAACTCAGGTGAAAAATCATTATTGACCTAAAAATTTCAAATTGGTCTATACAGTCCATAGGGTTACAGATCAATTTTGGGTCAATTATGGTACTACCAACTTTTCCCTAAAACAATGGCTTGATGGCCGCTGCTCGGATCTTGCACAGACCGCGTCTTAAAGCTTCTCTAAGGTAACAACATTCAAAAATAGGTGTATTTTGACACTATTTGGGTCCTAAGTAACAATTTGAGTCTTTAATTTTAGCCTAAAATATTTCTGATGGGACCACACCTTTTAAAAATAATTCGAAACTTAGAGACAGGCCGTCACCAAACTGAAATCGGCAAAAAAGCCGCTTTTTCTCTGCGTCTTCGCTTTTTACCTACTATTGTCGTGCGCGATACAAGCATTGCCCGCAAGATAGTAAACTCTTTAAGCTAAAATAACAAAAAAGACAAATTTCATGAAAACTCACTTGTCATCCTGGCAAAACCGTCCAAACATCTTCCTCTTTCCAGAGTCAAAATGGACATAGTCGTCCTAATCCTCGAAATAGTTACAGGCATTGTCTTTAGAGCTCTTTGTAGGTTCAAAAACATTTCCTGATAGAGAGCTAAGGCCTCCAACTGAAATTTAGAAATTGCAAAGTTCAAATTTCAAAGTCACCATGACGATTTCAACAATATCCGCCTTTTTAAATAGATACTGGAAGAATCGGATGTAACTTCCCCTGTGGTCTGAAATAAAATAGGATTCACAATAAAAATATTAAAAAAAAATAATAACAATAAAACGTTTTGGTTTGGTAGCCTTCGGCCGCCTGCTAAAAATGGCTTTTCGGCATCCTTCGGCCGCTTAACAGCCGCTTTGTAGCGTGAAGTTAAAATTTGGATTCAAATTCACACTATTCGTTTTTAACTCACTTTCTCTCAGGAAAGGTTCATATTCGGCCCGGGCTCCAAAATTCACAGTGAAAGACTTCTTATCAGAGTGAATTATTATATAGCTGTCCTGAAACACCACAATATGCTTAAAAAATGAAGCGATACCTGGAGATTGTTCTTGAGCTTGATCTCCAAACGAATTTGTGGTTTTTGGCACAAATCCGACTGGTTAGCTTCGATGAAAGCTTTGAATTCGCGAGAAACACGGCGACATCGAAGGAGATCTTCTCCAGAGACCATTTTGAGAACTTTGATAAGAAGGAATGGGGGAAGGGATTCCATTCTACCTGAAAAATGTTTTTTCAACTGAAAGAAAATGTCGAAAAAGAAAGAAGTGACAATATCCTCTCTCTCTCCCTCTCAGTCACTCACTCGCTCACTCACTCACTCTCCCTCTCAGTCACTCACTCACTCACTCACTCACTCACTCACTCACTCACTCACTCACTCACTCACTCACTCGCTGCATCTCTAGTTTCATACAGCAAATATAAATGGGCAAGTAAAATGAACTGCGTCAATCGGCAGTCTGCCGCGGCGCAAGAAGTTGCGTTTTCAGACTTCAATCGGTCAATAATCTGACCATTTCCTCATCAGCCTTGCGGCGGCTTGAGTCGAGCCAGCCGTCTTCCGCTCGAAAACAGTAAGCACCGAGAAATATGCACCCATTGATCGATCTGTCATTAGAGTAGGCAGGCGGCCGAGACACGCGCACTTGGAATATTTCGTAACCTCGTTGGGAACTTAGCATACTCGTCCATTTCACTTCCAATCACTTCATTCACTAGTCGTCTCTTTCAAAATCGGTTGGTTTGCACTTTTCTCTCTTTTCTGTCTCTGTCTCTGCCTTTGTCAGTATCTTTTTAACTCTATCTCCCTTTCTTCACTCCTAAAATAAACTCTTGTAGATGGGCAAGTCGGGCAAAAAGCGTAAGCACCGTATGCCCGCCTCGGACCCCAACAAATACGACCATGTTGTCTTCTCGAATGCACCAAAACAGAAGCAGCAGAAGAGGCACTCGGTGACTCCGACTAGGACTAAGACTAGGACTAAGACTAAGTCGACGGACAGGACACCAGCCAAGACTCCTATGAAGATAGCAGCGCCACTGAGAGAGGGTGATGACATCAACTTGGAATCGGAAGTGAGGCCGAAGAGGCAGAGAAGTAAGTGAGAGTGAGTGAGTGAGTGAGTGAGTGAGTGAGTGAGTGAGTGAGTGAGTGAGTGAGTGAGTGAGTGAGTGAGTGAGTGAGTGAGTGAGTGAGTGAGTGAGTGAGTGAGTGAGTGAGTGAGTGATTGGACAACTGAGTTCATGAGATAAGACAAAAATGTTTCAGTGCCTTCAAGGAAGACTCACAGGACCCACAAAACCAGAGCCCCCACCAGAATTCCCCAGTCGCACGGCAGCCATACTCCTACGACGCGTACGAGCAATACGAAAGCTACCAAGTCATCCAAGGATGATATTTATGAGCGAGTAAACGTCGTGGACTCAACGAAGGGAGAAGCTGGTAACAGTAAGGTAAGAAGGTTTCGTTTCTCTCTTTTTCTCTAGCCTTTTCTCTCTCTCTCTCTCTATCATAAACCAAAAAGGCGAAGACGAATGTTCTACCTTTCCCGAAGGTGTGAGTAGGATGTGGAAAAAACTATATTTCTGACTTTCCACTTCCGATGATGTATGGTAAATTTAAGTTCGATTTTAAAGAACAGTGTTTCACTATCTGATTCCACATCGTTTGCAGCCAAGCTATCCAATATCGGACCATTTTGAGCTGAGTTACAGTAACCTGGGGTCCGCTACCGCAACCTGGGATAAAAAAACGGTATTGAATCATGATGATAGCGGCCTCCCGTCTAAGTAACTAGGAGGACGATTCTGCTAGAGTTATTTGGAGATATGTCGTGTTAATATCTGGAAAATGGTGCCTCCGATTTCCGAAAATGGTCCGATTTTAATGTTAAGATTTGTTTTGGGTAAAACAGTATGCCAAATCGAACGAAAGGGGTATCAACAACAACTTTTAAATGTGGATACATTAAATTCAAATATATTCATTTTTTGAGACACAAAACAGGGCGTAACATTATCGCCGTTCCCTTGTGTTACAGGGATGTTTAGAGTAATATGAGCTTTCAGAAAAGTCCCCTTTTGACACGGCGGGACCAGCGATACCAGCCGCGGAAGTGAGGACGGACCCGGCCCTCATCCAAGAAATCCGTACTTGGTACGGTAATTCCTTCAAAATACATTGGATACACCCCCATACACCTGATCAAGGCGCTGGATATAACCCCATAATGTATTTTGAAGGAATTACCGTACCAAGTAAGGATTTCTTGGATGAGGGCCGGGTCCGTCCCCACTTCCGCGAGATCCCACCGTGTTTGAGGGGGTTTGTGTTGTTACGTAGAATCGAGACATTAACTAATCGTAAAAGTTAAGGTCTTTAGGATTTAGGCTTAAGGCACCTAACTCACGGCCTTTCCCTCCTTAACGTTTGAAGGAACCCCAGGTGCCAAAAAACCGGCATGAACACTTTGCTAACAGCCAGAACAAAGTGTTATTGGTTGCCTTGGTCCCGTCACGAATAGCGTTGGCGAAGTGCCAAGGCAATGAATCGCAATGAATACGAGGGATTTTAGCCCTTATCGTGGCGGGACTCTTTGTCCAAACGCTGAAAACGGGTCGGGGCTTGGCAAACTTCCAGTTCTGTTTTTGAAGCGACCCGAGTTACCAGTGGGAAAGGCCGTGAACTGCATCACCACATGAAAGAATTCCCATTTCGGCTCATAATAACACTCTTTTAAAGTTTTTAAGTAAAAGGAAGACAAGATATCTGAATTGTCTCAAAGAAATCGAAAAACTCCCGAAAATCTCAAAAATCGCGTCTTAAATATTGATTAATCTGATTCGTCTTTCTAGGCAATCGATTTTAAATTTCCTACAGGGTTGTTAAATCTCAGGGCCGGCCCGCTCTAGGAAAACCAATTCAAAAGTGGGGCAAATTTGAGGGTCGGTCGGGGCCCGAATTTGTACAGGGCGGGCCGGCCCTGATATACTTTAATTGAATCCCCTTCATTTTAGCGAAGGCCTGACACTTTCATAATACAATTTATATTTTTTTTAAAAACCACCCACAGCGAAATTCCCATTTCCAGACCTGTATCCTGGTGATGTTCTTCTTCTCCATCCTCCTCTTCTGCGTCTGCACCGCTATGGTGGTCATCGTGATTGGGCACCGCTGGTTCGGCTTCAATTTCATCGAACCCATCGCCTACGACTAGTAAATCCACCCCGATCTCTACATATACAGTTCAAAGTAAAACCATTTATACATTAAAACCAATAATGGGTTAAATATTAACACCGTCTATACATTAAAAGCCCCGTAGTTATGGAATTAAAGGTAAGGTATCACAGTTAAAGTCGGTTAGGGGGTCCATCAGTGGTGGTGATCGGGGTGCTGGTCCTTCATGTGCTGGGCGAAGTTCTCCACACAGTCCTTCTGGAAGGACTGGTCCACCATTTCGGAGAAGGCCGTTCGGTACAACACCTAAAAGAGGAGGTTTGCGAGAGAGAGAGAGAGAGAGAGAGAGAGAGAGAGAGACAGACAGAGAGAACTTACCAAGAAGATCATCACATGCATGAAGACGAGGTAGAAGAAGAACATCAGGCGAGCACCGCCGGATGACATGATCGCCTTGCCCTGAAAATGAAATTTGAAGCGCGGTTGCATACTGTAGTTTGGCACCACATTGTGTGTTCTATTACTGTAGAACTAATCCTTCTCGGGCAGGGGTGGGCTATAAGTTTCTAGTTCGATTCTACTGATCGATTTTTTGGTCCGCCGGCACCCCCTCTTGACATGAAAAGTTTGTAATTACAAACTATGGCCCATCCCTGTTCTCGGGTGATGACTCAAACGTCGGGATTGCGAGTCAGCTGATGTACCCCCCCCCCCCTAACTTTGGGGATCAACATTGGGTCACTGTCCTCAACTCTGTGAACTTTGAACACCGAATGTGACAAAAGTAGCACCCAACCATCCTGATCACTCGATATTAAACTGCCTATCCCCCTTAACCCGGGGAACCCTGAATACACCCTCCCGAAGTATGATTCATCCATCTGTCGTAATACATTTTTTATATAAAGTTCGCGCCAAAACTACTTCGGAACAAAGTGCCAATGTTTTGATGTTGCGCCTAGGGTAAATCGTGCAATAGAGGATACTCAGGCAGTGTACGTAGCCAAATTGGCCGAAGTAGATTTGGCGAGGAGTATAATGTGTCACGGTACCCACACCTGTACACGTAGTGTTTGTGAAAAAAGGTTTTTTGGGGGTTGCTCCTTTTTGGGACAACACTTTGTGACACCGCCTCCGTAAGTTGTCCAGATGAACTACGACCCCACTGATCCCCTAGAGGCGCGCTTTAAAATACACTAGCGAAAATGCCTTACGGATATGTCAGTGCAGTAGCCGCGCTCTATTTTTCGAATCTTAGCGACAATGGTTCGATACAGCCGTGTGAAACTTCATCTTGCCTTCTTCCAGCCTGAGCATCAACAAAGGAAAAAGACGTCTTGAAACAGCGGATAGACTTTTAAGCAAACTAAGCTCCGAAACGTGGAAAACGACCCGAATTCATGCTTTTCAACATGAGAAACGGGAAAAAATTCTCTCTCACGATATTCTTGAAAAAGTACCAATTTTTATTACGATAGGAGAGAGCTTCTTAAACGTCAAAACTATTTTTGTCCCAAAAATTGAAAATGTTGGAGATAACAGACAATGTGTAAAATTTTTGACAATTCTGGTCAGTTTTTCTCATAGATGGTTCTGGGAAGCAGAATTCCTATTCAATAAGTTCTAAAAAGTAAAATTTGAAAAACTTCAAAAGTTTCAGAATCATCCCAACTTTTCGGTCAGTCCCAGGACTACTCAATACGTTGATTCATGGCACACTGCACAAAATGCCACATAAATCATTTCGGCAAAGTGGAAAAGCTTCCACTGCCATTTTGTTTTTTTCAATTTTCAAAAAAAATATCAGTCTAAAAATTTAACCCACAATGGTAAGAGTGGCTCTGTCGTGCAGCTTCAGCTTATTGTACGTCCTCGCCTTCTCGGCCTGACTGAACTTGGTGAAGGGGTTCAGGCGCTGTTCGTACTCTTCGTGGTAGTTGCCCGAGGCGTCCACCGGCACCGACACACTGCCTCCCTTTACTGAACATGTTCGATTAAAGGACTGATTCCTGGAAAGAAATACCGTATCCCGACTGGAGGTACTTGATCTTTCCGTAGAGCTTCACATTATCGTCCGTCATCTTTTCGATCTCCGACTGCTGCACCTTCTCCCGCGACTTGGCCGACGCCAGTTCCTGAAATTGGCACATTTGTTAAAAAAAAAGGTAATTTTCGTAAAAGTGAATAGGGTTTTCACAACTTTTTTTTTTACAACGTTTGTATTTCAGTGTCTTACGCCATATGATTTCTTATGGACTATAAAAAACGATTTTTCGTGATAAAAAAATGGAGGAAAATCAGTTTCGACATAAATTTTTTTTGTGCTTAATATGCCAAAATATGGCTAAAACGACTTTTTTGTTGTTGCGAGTTTTACACATTTTTACATACAAAAACGTATTACACATAATAAAATCATATTCTGTCAAACCCAAGGTTTATAAACGTTAAAAAAGCTATCAAAAACATGCATTATTTTTTATCCGGTTAAGTAGAATTGAGTTACAGTAATCCATGAACAGCTACAGTAACCTGAGACAAAAAATTGATATATCGAATGTCAAAAGGGTTGACATAATCACTCCTGGCAACTTTATGAGGAAATCGAGGCATCGCCAGACAAAAAAACTTATGTCATTTCGCAAGACTTTAACAGAGAAGGCGACTTAATAAATCAAAATATGTAAAGCAACCAAAATTTTTCAATATCGGGGTTTTTCCGTTTACCCAGGACCACCCAGCCAGATTGCCACCCACACGACCAGGGTTCGATCCCGGTCGCTGGCATTCTTTTTTGTACAACTAATATTGACTTATATGTTAGTAACACACCATATTAAGTTATTCAAAACAGTTTAAAAAAATTGTACCGATTTATACAAAAAATTGCTTTTCATAAACGGGCCGCCCCAAAAAATCCCTCGAAAAAATGTTTGTCAAGGTGGGCCGATGCGGGCCGAACCCTATTTTTTTTTCAATTTTTACAAATCTGCACCAACCTCTTCGAGAGAAGAGACCTTCTGCCTCAGGCGGTCCCTCTGCGCCGTCAGGATGCTGGTGATGCTGCCGGTGGTGGCGCGAGAGGCCTCGTTGCCCAGGTGCTCCAACACCTCCAATGTAGTCAGATCTTCCGGTTCAGCGGCCTGTAAAGAGGAAATTCTCTATTTATCACCCTCTTTCCTCTCTCTCTCTCTCTCTCTCTCTCTCTCTCAAATTCCCTTAAAATCCTCATCTTCTCCCCCTGTGACGCCAATTACTCTCAGATTAATCTCTCTGCTCCCTCCTCGCGAGAGGTTTGCACCTTTATCCGTACTCAATCAGCCACTCCCATAAACGGGCTTATATAAGCGGTGGCGTATCGATGTCCCACGAGTGGTCCGGAGCCGGTGAAAAGAATCGTATGTATATCCAGCCGTGATTCCTCCCGAACGGAGAATTGGAGACTGCTGGGAGAAACATGACAATTTCTTCGGAGAATGCTGGGGCAGCGAGACAAAACTTATCACCGACACCACTTGACCCTCATTTTTGTTTAGATTGAATTCTTTTAAAAATACGATGAATTTTGCTACTGTTTAAATGCTGGCACATTTTTTTGAAAGAATAACAAGGTATTTTCGATTTTAAGGGGGGGGGGAAGTTAAATATCGCCTAATTTTTACGAGTTTCGTTTACAAAAAATGGTTATCAATAAATATGTATTAGCAAAATTTGAGGACACCCTTCCTCGTTGAAAGAAGCTTTCGACATGTGATAAATTCAACTTCTGAGAACACTTTTTGGAAATAGTGACTCTCTTTTTAGTATACTCCTTCAAATTTACACGTCGAAAACCCCGAAAACGGGGTTTTTGTCATTTTTCCGCGGCGGAGTCAGTAAAACATGACCTACCGAAATTTTCCTGATCAAAGCGATGGAAAAATTCAGCTTCAAAGTTATTTTTGGTCATGATGGTCATGGAGTTTTTCGGACTTATACATTGCAAAATCTGCATCAAAACATAGAAACATAAACTAAAACTACTTGATTCTGTGGTCTCTAAAGGTGAATTTGAAAGCCGAAAAATGAAGTTTTAAACGCAAAATTTCACTTCTTGATGTTTTTTTTCGACGCTTAAATGCAGAACGGTTCCGATAATTTAACATCTATCTACGTTGGTCTATCTACGTTATAGCTGTCGCTAAATTGGAATCCTGCCAATAACTAAAAAAAAGATTTCGGTTTGGCGACAGCTATATATCCTTAGCAAAAAAAACCCACTTCAAACATTTTTAACCAAATTTTTGAAATTACAGTACCGTACCGTAACCCACGTCGAAATGTTGATTTTGACCTAAAAGTTTCGGGGTCATAGAAAGGTTAGAGACCAAATTTAAGCCAAATCGGCGACAACGAACTTTTTTCCTTTTCCAGAGACGGCGTCTTAATGGATTAACCCAATTTTAAAATACTTTCCCGTAACCTGTCAAAAACCGAAAACACCCCCCAAATCGAAGACTCGATGCGAAAGCCTCGGAGGCGACGTTAGCCTTCCTTTAATTTTTTGCCATTTTCGACAAAACGCCGAATAAGCACCACCAACCATGGCAAAATCGCGGGCCGGGCCGAGTCGGGCCGAGGAAATTTGAGAACGGGCCGGCCCGGAAAAATTTTTTTCTCTCGTTATTTTCGATTTTTACATTGAAATAAGGCATACATTTTTGGTCGGGCCCGGGCCGGCCCGCAGCCATGGTTGGGCACCACAAGCACTTCATGTCCACTTATGTTTCAAAATGTGCTCTCCTGCATGTTTAGGCCAAATCTAAACCCCTAACTTTCCCTTTCAATCGATGGTAACGACTATATAGCACAGCAAAATGCACTCCGCTCAAATTTCATGCAACTATTCGATGCAAAAGTGCTGCTCACATGCTCACAACAAGACAAAACAACAACGAACCGCCGAGCCTCCTCCCATGACGGAGAGGTCTCTCTCCAACTTGGCGACGAGTTCCTCCTGCTCCAGACATTTCTTCTGCAGTCCGCTCAGCTCCACTCCCTGCTGCTCCAAGCTCTCTAAACTGACGATTACAACCTTCAGTTTTAGCTTTTCTTTGATTTGTGAGCCAAAAAAAGTGACTTGAATGCAGTGTGTGGTGGGTCAAACACAACAAAAAATACAATACAACACAACAATAAGAAAAAAACAATCCAACACAACAAAAAGGGGTGCAGTTTGAAACGATCAACTGACCCGAAAAATGTTAGCAAAATCTTCATTTTAACAGAATGTTGTGTTAGTCGCAATAAAAATAAGAAAACAACTATGAAAGTGACCAGGAGATCGTAATTTTTGACGAGATTGCTGAAACCGGTTGAAAGAGATCGACAGGGAAAGCAAAACGAGCAGATCGGGTGGGTGGGGGTAAGTGACGACCAGCGTAAAACATCAAATGGGCAAAACTACTCTCAAAAGAGCGTTATGTACAGGACATGGCAAGGCGTGGCCCCTTCACGGGGAAGAATTCCACTTTTGGCACAGGCGAGGTATCAAAGACATGAAAATGTACACAAGATAAAAATCTAAAATGGAATAAAGTTATGAGCGTTTGGATGCGAGGATTCGCATGCGCTCCACAGCCTTGTCAAGTTGGCTGCTCGGTTGTTTCTCTTTTTCCTTCTCCTCCTCTTGAGGGGGAGGCGAGTCATCGCCGGAGAAGAGGTTTGGCAGAGGTACCATTGTGGGGAGAGGGTCTTCGAAGCAGGATTTGGTCACGCTTTCTAGCATCACAGCGAGATCCTGGAAAAGACACATAGATTTAATGTTTTAACCTAAGCGGAACTATATAAACACATCCCTCCCTAATAACAGTTCAGTCAAAAATGCAAATTTGTGCTCCAGAGGAGGCACGGGGGCCGGTCCGGGTGTCAGCAGAAGGCCCTAGACGGCCTAAAGGTCAATAGTTTGAAATGCTTTTTTGAAATGCAGAATTTGACATTTGTTAAGAAATTCAAATTTTCTTTATTCCCGTGCCCTATAAACACATCCCTCCCTAATAACAGTTCAGTCAAAAATGCAAATTTGTGCTCCAGAGGAGGCACGGGGGCCGGTCCGGGTGTCAGCAGAAGGCCCTAGACGGCCTAAAGGTCAATAGTTTGAAATGCTTTTTTGAAATGCAGAATTTGACATTTGTTAAGAAATTCAAATTTTCTTTATTCCCGTGCCCTATTCTGTCGACGCCGGGGCCGCGTAAGGCCCTCTGCTGACACCAAGGCCCTGAGGGCTGGATCCGGCTGGAACTCTACGTGGTACGTCTTGCTCCTTGACTGAACCGCTGCTAAAATTGTCCGATGATACTCCGAAAAGATTGCGTTATAAATTAAACTATAAATTTTTGGGTTTTCCATTATCTGTACTTCAAATATGGATAACAGCGCAAATTGTTAGCTATTGCAACAAAAAATACCCCCACAACGTTTATGGGATCGGTCAATTTCATTCCATTTCAATTGGCAAAAACAACCAACCTCTTGCCAATTCCTGCTCTTCGGCATGGTTCCAACCGCCGGCGAGTAGACCTTCCCCTCCTTGAGACTGGCCTTCTGCCGCGTTCGGTGATTGTGGAACCAGTTGTTAACCGTGCGAATGTTTAGATTCAACTTCATCGATAACTGAAAAACTCCGTTTGTTTCAAGTTGTAACACTTCCTACCAATTCCACCGTTTTCGGGCTTGGATGGTGTTCATGTTGGAAAACGAAGCGTAACGCTTCTTTCTGTTGATCGGTTATCACGGTCCGTTGAACCTTCCTCGGTGGAGGATCGTATGGAGGATCCGAGAGACGTTTTCCATTCTCGTTGAACTCGCAGGGAAGACCGGCCTCCTGTCGCTCCTTTGCCAACAGCTTCGGTACTGCATCTTTGTCTTGGAGCCAAGAGATGATCTTCTCGTAAGGCTCTTTCCCTCTAGAGTTCAGGGTCGACCAAGGGCGAGGACGGAGGAAGAGTTCCGAACAACCACCAGCTGAGATATTAAGGATGTGCTCTCCAAACAACTGTAATTGAAAGTATAATTCAGACTATTAGGGAGGGTTTACTCTCTGAGAAATTCCGTGAAGATGTAACCGGTCCTTCACTTTCCGTACCAACATCGTGGTGTCAGGATCCAGGATCTCTGAATGCGAGCTGGGACTCTAAAAAAGCCACATAGGTATTTCAAAAATATTCGAATTCCCACCTCATCGAATTCAGCGTAATCATCATCATCAATCTCTTGCTTCACACTGGTGTTTGCCAACGGAGTTGTTGTGATTATAGCCGAAAATGAGGACAACTCTGGCTTTGTTTCTAAAACATTACGGTACTCAACCACCTGCACGTGAATCTAACCTGTTCTTGGACTGCCAGTTTCAATCTCTGTGCTGGGGGATCGCCTATGCTGCTCCTCTTCCTCTTTCCTAGCCTTCTCACTCGCGACGGCTATCTCCCTCATGAAAAGCTTCATGCGGATGAAGGGTTCTCGCCCCTTTTGAGTGAGCATGCTCCACTGCTTTGGTCTAGCAAGGAGGTCCGAAACGGAACCCTGCAACGTTTTCTATGTAAATACCTTGGAGGTACATTTCTAACCTGACTGAGTCCGAGGACATGCTCGCCAAATTGACGCTGAGAGATAGAATTCATAGAAAGGAATTCCTTGATCTGGCGCACAACGTCTTCTGTGTCGATGTGACCAAACATCTCAAACTGCTCCTGGGTGATGGGAGCAACACCCACTCGCATCCACTGAGCCATAACCTTAAACGAATTTCTTAATATGCACAATGTCACCACAATACCTGATGAGCCTGGTTAATGGAAGCCATTCTCTCCCCGTGCGACATTTCGTGGTAAGGTGAATTTAGGTCGTCCATCTGAATAACCTAACACTATTTGTTGTAACTTCCCTTACTCTGCGTACGTGTCCAGTACCAAAAGTTCTGCTGGCAATGGCTCTTTCCAGGTTACTCTCCTGCTCTCGGAGCTTCGCTAACTCGGTTTGGAAAATACTCATAATCTTCTCCTTGGGAATGTCGTCGTGGCGCCAACGGCTGTTCCTGTGTGTTGTTCCAGAGTTGGCAGCTTGGGTGGTGCCAGCCAAGCGGTACTGAAGAAAGTGAATGTTTTTGAAAAATATTGGGTGAGGTAGACAGATAGAGATAAAGAAAAGTAAAGCGAGAAGAAGGGACAGAAATAGAGAGAGAGAGAGAGAGAGAGAGAGAGAGAGAAAGAATGAAAGTGTAGAGAAATGAGGGATGTTCGACACACCTGATCTTCCCTAGCACTGGCAGCACCAGGCCTTCTTCTGAAGTCATCCTGGTCGTCCTGTGGCAATTTGTTGCTATTGCTCTCCCACATCGACTCCGGGGTAGGATGTTCCACCTTTTGATCTGGAATGCAATTGTTACCCTTTTATCCGGCGAATTTTTTTTCAAGACATGTTAATGAATCCACTTACCACTTGGCCAGACCCTCTTAGGACTGAGCGAAACGAGCAGTTCGATTGCTCTGTCATCGGATAACCATCCGTAAATTCTGCGGAAGGCCTCCCTTCCCTTGTCGGTCAGCTTACTCCAATGCCTTGGTTTCGACAGAAGCTCACTTAGTGATCCTTGGGACTAAAATCCATGGTTTAGAGCTGTCGACTCACCCCAAAATAGACAAACACAAGCTACCGCAAACAACCGAAAACAAAGAATCAAGCTTAACCGAAGCGGCCAGGACGGACATTTGTTAATATAACATTGAGATCATTCAGTTACAAAAAGAATCCTAAAACTCATTCCAATATATAAAACGAATATTTCTCTATAAAAGTTGAAAACATTCTCAGCCCACACGAACGACAAACGAAAGCAGGAAAGCGCGTTCACCTTGACTACCTGGTTCATCACATATTTCGCGAACAGGCGCTGGCCAATGTTGTAGGCGACCATGAGTCGTTTGCACTGCTTTGCAATTTCTCCAGTGTTGAGTGCTTTGTCTCCAAGGTTGCGGATATTCGTAGCCACACAGGTCTGACATGGGATTCATTATGTTGAGTGTAGAGTTTAGTAATTAAAATTACCTGAAGTTCCTGAATGGCCTTGATTTCCTGGGGCGTTTTGGCAGGCTCCCCGGTGTAATTTGTTAACTTGGGTGAATATCTGAAGGAAGTGGTTGACTCTCCGCATTTAGGCTCTCATAAACTCTCAATCAATTTCTTTGGCCTTAATTAGCATGAAATATTGCTTTCAAGCCACTCACAAAGAAGACGCCTTGATAAACGCAATCATTGTCACATCTTTTTTCACGCTTTCAATATAAGTACGCTGCATGGGTTACATAACCGACGTTGTAATGCGCACACTGTGACTTTGATGTCAGTAGCGATAATTTTAAAGGCAAAAGTGCTCATACTAATGAGGACCACGTCTGTTTTCTCTGCGCTCTCCTGGCGAGACTTCCTCAACACTCTCCGTAAGAGGTCAACAACTCCCGCAAACGGGGTTATTTAACCGATTGGGCAATTAGACACATCGCATAGAGGTCCGATGTCAGTGCGTTATCACCAATGAGATGCTTGGTTGGATTGACATCAGATTGTGAGGTACAAATCCCTGGCAAACCCTTGACCCTTGCTTTTTTGAATACTTCTTTTAAATGCATTCAGTATTTTTCTTCTTGTCAATCTACCTTTTCCCCATTTTCTATCAATTCGAATCTAACTATAAATAACTCGTTAGCTTGGACAAGAATCTGAATGAAATTGTTTTTGAGCTATCATAAACTCTTATTCGTATCCTCCTTTACCAGGACTAAATGAAGTGCGCCATTATTTTAGGGATAAATATTTGGCTTGGAAGTATCAAAAAGTCACCGAATCAGGAGGCTGTTTAAAGAACCCACTCCTCTAAACTGGCGGTTATCAAACCAAAGGAGCAAATCACACACAAAACGAGTGATCATTTATCAATCACCACACATACGTGGCGTTCGTGGTAATGAGGTCAACCCGTATATCTTCTCTGCTCTCTCATCGCGAGAGTTCTTCCTCGCTCTCCGTAAAAGGTCAACAACTCCAGCACACGGGGTTATTTAACCGATTGTGCGATTACACTACATCGCATAGAGGTCCGATGCCAGTGCGTTATCTCCAATCAGATGTTTGGGTGGATTGGCATCAGATTGTGAGGTACAAATCACTGGCAAACCCTTGACCCATTCTTTTTTGCCTTTTCGGAATACGCAATGCATTTCTCTTTCATTTTCCCTCTTCTCTGGTTTCTCTCTCATTCATTACTAACCTAAACTGCTCAAATGGAATATCCATGGGCGGTGAGCGTTCCTTCGGCCTCGCTTGTCCATTCATCGGTGAAGGGTTTGGATTCCCCATATTCTGAATTCGAATTTCCATTAATATCCATGCAAATTACGGTACCAGAAGGATCTTGAAAAGATTTTGGCTATCGTCCTCCTTCGATTGAGTGATGGTAGCCGTAGCTGTGGGAATTTTGGCGGGAGATGAGAGTTGACGTTCAGCCTTTTCCTTGCTGGCTGCTCTCATGGCTCGGAAGATCTGAATACGTGGTTTTTATGTATTTTGTGTTTAATTTGGTATTTCTTTTCATTGTGTCTTAATCGGCATTACCCTATCTCTCTCCAAAACCAAAAGGAGGGTCAAGTTGTCGCCGGCTGAACTAGTGTGGGGAATGAAGTCTGTTTCTGCCTCTGTCTCACTGCTAAACCCTCTTTTGGGGTTGGGCGTTCCGCCGGCTTCGGACCACTCGATCGCCACGATATCTCAATCGTTTATATAACCCCGTTCGCGGCTGTGCCTGATCGCATATGGCTTTTTGCGCGCATCTCTCGCTAGGAGGGCGCAGACCAAACGCGATTAGACGCCATAAGTATTATTGAAAAGCGGTATATTACCTCCTTGAAAGCAACCATGGCACATTTTGGGCCAGTTAGGGTAGGAAAAATTCAATTGGACCGGTCCAAGTTCAAAAGGAAAAAGGGCAAATTTTGGAGTCTTTTTTCGGCGAGCAGATATGTTGAGTGGGAGAGTAACAAGTAAAAGGGGTATAATACTATTGTTGTCAAAATTTCTTTCTAACTTTCTGCCTGTTTTCGCAGCATCCCTTTGTCTGATGATTCTCTCTCTCTACCATATTTTATCCCCCTCTCACCTGTCTATCCAACGCAATATTGTGTAGAGTCTCTTTTCTGATCGTTCTCTCTAACCCCTCGTTGTCTCCCCTTCTCACCTGTCTATCCAGCGCAAAGTCCACCTCGGGGTCCATGTACCGCTCGGCTATTTCTTGTCCCACAGTCTTTGTAACAGTCTCCACAACTTGGTTATGGCTCCCTGCCAAAATCGCCTGCATGACTTC
The DNA here is from genome assembly GCA_964057215.1 of Oscheius myriophilus. Lineage (NCBI taxonomy): Eukaryota > Metazoa > Nematoda > Chromadorea > Rhabditida > Rhabditidae > Oscheius > Oscheius myriophilus. The sequence goes on from OZ059904.1 coordinate 5,472,929, forward strand.
GTCACAAGCTCCGGAACGTCCTGCAAACCGCCGGCTGCCTTCCTTTCTTCTCCACTGGCACGACACGACGGCGATTCAAGGCAAAAACTCCATGCGATACAACAATAAATACAACACACATGCAATTTTACAATAAATACAATATACAACACAACAAAAATGAAGAAAAAATGAAAACAAAAGGAAAGTGGGCCACCACACACTGCATTCTTTGTTTTTTCTTGTTCTTTTGTGCTATCGCGTGCAACCCACCTTGCTGCTTCTGATTCGCCTGTCGCAGCTGGGCATTGTCGTTCTGCAAACGACGGTTCTTCTCAGCCAACAGACGATCCAGGGACTGAACAGTCTCTCCGAGACGGGTGATGGCCTCCTCGTTGGCCGAAGCCGCCTCTCCGAACTCGATCTCTCGCAGGAGGCTGAAATCGGGAATAAAGAAATAGTATTGGTTGGAAAACTGAAATTCTTTCAATTTCGGAATCTGGCCATAAACCCAAAGTAAAAGTTTGGGCTTCCAACACTCGGTTCAAACAAATCTTTGTAAAAATGTAACTCTTCTCAAAGTAAGTATTTTTAAGATTTTTGTTACAAAACATAATTCTAATTGTGCAAAACATGCTGTGCGAAGGAGGATTGGAAAAACCCCATATTTTGTTACAAATTTCTTTATTTTTTTAAATTGTCATGACCGAGTGGCTAAGAGGTCGGAGTGGCAATCCGCGGTCGCCCCAGTTCGATCCCCCGTCGGCAAAACTTTTTTGCCTTTCTTGTTTTACGTAATTGTTATACTAGAAACAGGGCCTAGGACAGGGCCGGGCTGGGCCAAGCCGGGCAGCGAAAATTTTGGAGTGGGCGGCTAGGGTCGACTCTGAGCCACCTCTGACCCGGTCTACGCGAGATTTCATTATTTTGCCCCAGTAATTCTACTGGGGTTTCAAAAATTGTCCGCTGAGGGTCTCAAGGAGGCCCTGGACACATTATAAGGTTTCACTGTTAGCCACCAGGCGGTCGGGGTCACCTAATTGACGCTCTGAGGTCATATCCGGGTAAAAAATGCCCTCTCGCGCGGAGACGCAGAGAATATTCCTAGTGAAATGCATCTTTTAGGAAACTCTGCGTCTCTTTGTGAGAGTGCATTATCTCGGCCGCGTTTGACATCAGCGTCTCAATTAGATGACCCCGGTCGCTTGATGGCCAACACTTAAACCTTGAAATGTGTCCAGGGCCTCCTTGAGACCCTCAGAGGACAATTTTTGGAACCCCAGTAGAATTACTGCGGAAACAATAAAACTTTTAAAAACATGAAGAATATTCACTTACATGAGTTCCTTCTTAACAGCTTCGTAGTCGCTCATGTCGGCTACCTTGGCCTCGAATTCCCGGATCATCTGGAAATTAGAATATCATATTTCTCATAATTTGCTCCAAAATCACCATTCGCTGTTTCTCGATCTCCTTGGCCAGCTCGTTTTGCACCTGGGCGGTTTTTCTCGCTTCGGCCTCCATTTTTTCCACAAAGTGCTTGTTCTCTTCTTTGAGGCGGGTGATCTGAAACGAGATTTTGAAATTTTCTAGCAATATATGTGAAATGCGGCCTGAGGCTGACTAAATTCATTCAAAGGCGACCTAAGGATGCCTAAATCAGTCTTAAGCGGCCTGATGCCGCTTACTTTTTTTTTTATTAAAACGGGCCATGATGTTGTCAAAATTCAGGCAAAGCAGCCCGACGTTACAGGAAGAGAAAAATAGGCCAAAATCCGCAACAAGCTGCCTAAATTCAGCCAAAGGCGGGCAGGAGGTTGTTCTTGTGACCTGACGCCGATAGATTTTGGTTAAAAGCGGCCTGAGGCTGACAAAATTTGGTGAAAAAGCGACCTGAGGCTGACAAAATTTGGTAAAAAGCGGCCCGAGGCTGACAGAATTCGGTTAAAAGCGGCCTGAGGCTGACAAAATTTGGTTAAAGCGACCTGAGGCTGACAGAATTTAGTTAAAAGCGGCCTGAGACTGCCTGGTTTCAAAAATTGTAGTTCATTCCCACCTGTTCATCCTTCTCCTTCATGAGACCGCCGAAAGCGGCGATGTCTTCGAGGCCTCCCTTCCGGGAGGATTCGTGAGCCTCGTTGAGTTCCTTGGTAAGGCGAGATACGTCCATCTCCAGAGCGGCCTAAAACGTCAAGATAAAGCTAATTTTCTGTGGAAAATTCACATTTCTCCTGTTCGCCGACTCCAGGTCCTTGGTGAGGATGTCGATCTGCTCCTGTTCCAAGGACTCGCGTTGGTCGACTGCCTGACGGGCTGTGTCCAGACGGCGCTGTGCGTCGCGCATCTTCATCTCCAACTCGGAGACCTAAAAAGACATATATTGATCACATACATCATTATAACTGAATAGAAAACTCTCTCATTACTCTCTCTCTCTCTCTCTCTCTCTCTCTCTCTCTCTCTCTCTCCCTCCCTTCCCTCTCTTCGGTAATTCACTCACACTCCGATATTTATGAACTAGATGGGGGTTCCAACGTGCCGGAGGCCCTTCCTATGCTCATTTAGTTCATCACAGGGGTGGAGTTTGTAATTACAAACTTTTTATATCAAGAGGGGGTGCCGGCGGCCCAAAACATCGATCGATACCCCGAAATCTATCGACTTTGCTTGAAAATCAATCGATATTTATTAACTTGTCAACAATATACCAAGCGGGGGTGCAGTAGAATCGAACTGCAAACTTATGGCCCTGACCCTTGTTCATCATGGCATTCGGGTTTTCCATGGGCCTCGTAGACTCAGATATTTCCAACGCGCCGGCCCGTTTGGGAGCACAAGCTGAACCGAAAAAAACAATCGGCCCGGCTTAACAGGAGTATCAGTTTGAGTGAATTAGCCCGACAGGGCATGTCATCATTTAAGTTTTGCCCCCGCTGAGCGTCTGTTTTCTTCATTCAATGATCACAACCATTCGTTTGGGCCTGTTTGGCCTTTAAAATGAAAGTTAAATCCTTAAAGTTATCAAAAATGAGAAGAAAGAGAGAGCAAAAAGCGAGGGTCAAAGGCCGCCGTTGGACTTCTGCCAAGTCATCTCTACCCCATATCATCCTCCTGGGAGTGTGATACGGGAAGCCCATATTAGGTGCTTGAATAGGGTGACCCATTCAAGTGTTCGCAGCCGAACGTACCAGGTGCTCGGATAGGACAACCCATTAAGGCAGGTTTTCTGTTCCTCACAGGCCCACTCGAAAGTCACCCATAGGAACAGTGAAACCACCGGCACCGGACCTCCCGCGCAGTTGAGGATAGCGACTCGACTTATATATCCCCATGCAGCCAAATTACCGAAGCGATACGGGTCAAACGATTGATATCTCGCGAGGAGGGGGCAGACATCCAGTGTGACCCAGAAAGATTCGGCTAATTACCCCAGTAATTAACTGTCTACCCCCTCAGCGCGAGAGATCACCGACATGACCCGTAAAACAGCAGTAGCTGCTATAGATATGGTTATATAAGTGAAACCGCTAGCCATTCTGAACGTGAGAGGTCCGGTGCCGGTGGTTTCACTGTTTGGACGGCCCTCCTTCGTGGATGGGCCTTACGGCAGATGTTCTCCATAAATGGACTTTGCATAAGTGTCTCGCCACAAGGCTTATGGCGTTGGAGGCATGCGACCGATGCGAAATCCGGGAGATTGTCCAACGGCAACACTCGACCCTCACTTTTTAAAACCCATTTTAAAACATAGAGGCGTCGCGATTGCAAGTTTTTCGGCAATTTTTTGCAAAGACCAACTCACAGTTGGGCAAACTATTTGAAGTTCGATTTATCAATTCCCTATTGCTACGATTTGAAGACACCGCTTGGCAAAATTTAAAAAAAACTGCACTATCGATTCACCTGATGAAAAATCGATAGAGTTTTGATATTACGGTTGATTTCCTTTTTTCATCAAGCCTGTATAGTCGTCGCCAATGCTACTTCGCCCAATTTCGCTCTTAGCTCTGTGGAAATGACACAAAACGCGAATTTGCGTACCAAAATCATGTGTTTAAGGATCCGTACGCAATACTACGTCAGGGTTACATTTGCGAATCGGTCAAGAGGTGAAATTGGCGAAGACTATAATTACTAAATGTGCGGCCTATCCCAGTATAAGCAAATATTATAGCTACCGTAACCTACGACTGCAAAAAGAATTACTGCGACCCTCAACTTAAAATTGTATACGGGAAATGACAATTGTGAACTGGCCAAAAACAGGGGGGAGCAAATTGATGTCGATTATGCTTTAAATTACTTAATAATGTATTTTACTAGCATATAAGTCAATATTAGTCGTACAAAAAAATAATGTCACCGACCGGGATCGAACCCTGGTCGTGTGGGTGGCAATCTGACTGGGTGGTCCAGGGTAAACGGGCCGTCCAGGGTCGGGCCGACCAAGATTTTCCAAATGTCCGCCCGTGAGAACCTCTCTCCCTGTCTATGGATCTGCTATCTCAGGCATCTCTCAGCGCTATATATACATCTCTCTCTCTCTCTCCACAAACCTTCTTTTCCAGATTCTGATTCTCAGCCTTGAGCTTATCCGATCGCATGTTGGTCTCGAACTGTGTCACGGCGTGCTCTTCCTGGATCCTCTTTTCCGTATCTGTGATGGCCTGTTCCACGTCGTCAGTCTTCTCACTTTCCAACTGCTTCACGCGGTCTCGCAACTGGCGAATCGTGACATCTGAAATCTCCTCATGTTTTTATTTGCCCAAAAGGCAAGAAAGTACCTTGGTTCTTAAGATCAGAGAATTCAGAGTGCAACTGGTTGATGGTAGAGCGCAGCTGATTCGCCTCCTCTATCGCTTGATTCGCCTTCTGCGCCTGCGCCTTCCAGCTGGGTGCCTGTTCCAAAATAGGCAGCGGATCTGTAAATAACACACTTGTTGATCAGCCGACTAATGAGACAGGAAATGGCGGTAAATAGAAATTTGAAGGCAGAGAGAAGAACATATTTTGTGATTTAGCTTATTTTATGGTAAATATTGGCAGTCAATTGTGAATGCAAAGATAAACTCGGGGGTGATGGACATAATTTTAGCAAATAAGAGTGGTAAAACCATTACTTGTTGGTTTCGATGGTTTAATGCCGTAAAATTGCACCAGTCCCGTAATTTAAAGGCAAAGATGTGGCTGTAGGTAGGGCTGTCGCAATTTTAAATTGTGAGTAATTTTTGTGCAAGGAGGTGGTCCATGAAAATTTTCCGAAAATGTTTCTAAAATGGAGACTCCCTCAAAACTGCCCCCACAAGTTTCCCACATTTTGAAATCGTCTCCCACATTTCTAAAGGGTATAAAAATTTTAAAATTGCGATTGTCGTGAACCTGCATAAAAAGAGAAAAACAACGTTTTCGAAAAACGCGATTTGTTTTATTTAAATTCATGCGATTTTCGTTATGTAGTGTCTTTTAGTGACAACAGAAAAAATTGCGGCATCTACCTCCCGTAATCTGCGCTTGCATACAAAAGCTGAGAAGCTATTGAAACCAAATATTTCGAGAAACGCTTATTCAGACAACCTTTAAATGTTTCCAAAACACTTCCCCCGCGATACCCCCCTCCCCTTTTTTAAACACCCCAAAATTTCTCAGCATCCCGAACGCGAGTGGGGACCCTTTTACTGGACTACAAATTTTAGTTTGAAAATCTGCCCCCCCCCCCCCGAAAAGGCGATTTTGCCTAGAAATTTACATGTTTTTTTTTGCATCTACTTATAGTACCCGCCAATCCTACCTTGGCGACTTTTGGAAATGAGTGAGAATATTCTGAAGTTGAAATTCAAATTTCCCATCACTACATCATAATATTCGGCTACAAAAGGTGACCCCATTTTGTCCGAAGTAGGATTGGCGAGGGGTATATATATATATATATATATATATATATATATATATATAATTTTATGTCTTTAGATGTTTAGTTCGGAATTTGGCTCTTCTCACCATTTTTAGCTTTGTTCCAAAAACAACTCAAGTGCGTCGGAACTCTTGTTTTGACAACAATGTCCTCGCGGAGATTAACGACGCGGAAACCATTCCGCATGTCGGAAATGACTCTCGGAAGGTGACAATTAACGAGAGAGGGTGTGTCAAGAGAGGCGTCTCTCCTGATCAGAGGAGACAAAAAGGGCGCCGATGGCTTCAATCGGGTAAATAGAGGCCGTGTGGGTGGTCCGGTCACCACACCATCTATAGCCGTATTGGAAATCGAATTCCCTCCGTCTCCGGTGCCTCCTCCGGGGGTCGACTCCGGCGAGAGCGCGCGATTGCACATCGATCGTCTATTGCTATTGCCAGTCGCACGCAAATCAGCCACACACAAACCTCCTCCGCAAATGGAGCCAAGTGGTCCCGCCGTGTGTGAAAGAGAGACGGGTCTCACAGCGAAAAGGCGAATTATCATAATCACCTGGGGGTACTGTAGCTTTCACATCGAGGGCTACTGTAGTCTAATTCCACAAAGGAGATACAGAACCACCTGGTCCCCGTGTAATAGATATGAATCTGACAACGAAAAGGGAAATTTCTAGATACACTGGTATACTGTAGCTATAAAGTGGAGGGTTACTGTAGAATATTTCAACCACAGAGACATGAACCAAAGTGGTCCCTCGTGTTATACAAAGAACGGGTCTCACAACTAAAAGCCAAATTACCATAGTAACATTGGGCTACTGTAACCTGTGTAAATTGGAGGATTACTGTAGGTTATTTTAAAACAAAGATTCACACAGCCCCTTGGGCAATGAGGCGTGAAATTCGGCAACCGAAGCCAAAAAAAAGTACAAATGTCCTCTACTCCCTATTCAATAGAGGAGACTAAATGGATAAACAAACTAGTGAAAGTCCTGTTTGAGCACAAAAACATACTTTTTAAAAGCTGTCATTAAGAATATCCGTTTGTGATGTACAATCTGCTAAAAACTAAGTAAAAAAGCTTCCATTTCCCAAATTAAACTAGACAAAAAGCCCATTTATTCCCGCTTCCCCTTTATCAGTATTCTTCTCGCTAAAGCTATATACGCAATTTTGGATTAAAAAAATTAGTACAGAACACAAAAACCGCACAATATTATATAACTAGCATAATTTCCACCAAATCAGAAAAATGGGAGGGGGGTATCGCTAAAAGACCGAAAAGTGTATGTTTTCAAGCAGAAATCCCGTTTTTGAAAAATTTAGATCCGTACCAATTGCAAGAATTCCGCAAATCCTTTGTTGGCTCTTGATGGTTCCATGATTCATTCAATTTTCATAGGAATTAAACAATGCGACTTTTATAGTTTTAAGTCTCTAATAGTTTTTGTTTAAAATTTAACAGCATAGGCTGATATTTTTCCATCAAACAACAAAGTTTCCCTAAGCACGCATTTCTGCGTACTTGATAACTGACATTTTTTGGTTTAAAACATCTTTTTTTTTACAAACAAAAACATCTGATGTCCCTAAATGGCACCTTGAATCATACATACCATTGATATTTCCCCCCAACTGATACCGTAAATAAAATGTTTTCGTAAACAGGCACCTCTGTCTTATGAAATCCACAGCCCGGATATCTGATTGAAATACGGAACTTTGGATCTATAAGAGGCTATCTCAAGTTTAAACGAATTCTTTCACCTATAAAAGGACATCGGGAAAGGTTATTTTCGGGAGAAAAAACAAGAGAGTGCAATACAAGTATGTAATATCAATAATTAGATTTTGTAGCACGAAACATATCAGAAAATCTCATTTACTGACATCACTTAGATTGTATTTACGGTCAATTTGCGATAGCGCTGCCAATTTGGAGCAATTAGGTGCCAAAAATAGGATATTGAGGGGAAGTTATTTCACTGCAGCGGTTGATTAGGTTCCTTTTATTTACATTTTGTAGGAAAAGGATTAAAAAGGCAAGTGATGCCAGTATATTTTTGTAAAATAACAAAAGCTCTACAATACTTGAACCGACACACGTGGTGCTTGCGGGGCATTGTTTTCGGCAGTTGCTTTGCAGGGGGACCTTGTAAAAAGTCGCTTTTTGGGTTTTGGGGTCCCCCCACTTTTTGAGCCCCCTCCGTACCTTGTCCAGGTATAACGATAGTACAGTAAATGGCCAGAAAATACAAAAGTTAAGGGATTTGAACTTTATTTTCGTACAAAAAGGCTTATTTGCCCTACGAGTTACGAGTTTACCCTTTTTCCGAATAGGGAAAAAAGGGTACGTAAAATAAAGAATTCTCCCTTAGAACGGCTAATTTTTTCCCGATTTGTTGCGAAAAGTGGTTTTGTAACAATGGTTGTATTTTGTCATTTCTCTATCAAAGACCAGGACAGAGAGAGAGAGAGAGGGAGAGAGAGAGAGAGGGAGAGGGAGAGAGAGAGGGAGAGAGAGAGAGAGAGAGAGAGAATAATAATAGACAGTATGGGATGGCACACTGTATCCCACTATTTTCCTGTGTTAAACATAAATTGTTCAAATAGTTCAGTTCTCATTTCAAGTTGCACCATTCGAATTTCAATAAATTTCCGCTGGTTTTCCAAAAAGCGAATTTTCTGAATCGTTGTTTTCAAAATACGTTTTCGTTCTGTTTGCTCTCAAATTAGTCCTTTAATCGCACTCTTTCCACTCGAAAACACCTCAAAAGACCCCTCAAACTCGTCATTTCTTCGCATGTCTCTGGCCTTTTCGCACCGCCCCCAACAGAAATTCTTCGCCCTGCTCCCGACGATCTCTGTGCCCGAGGCATGCTTTTCAATTAACTTTTTTCTGTGGCATTAATGCAAAAGGCCTATTACTGAGATCGCTCCTCCTCCTGGCGGAAGGCTCGCAGATTAATCAGGAAAATGACTAGGCTCTGCATAGCAAAGATCTCCTGGATAAAGATTAAGCGAAAAAGATGACGAGAAGTTATCGTAACTGAGAGTAAAAGCTACCGTAACCCATAAATCAAAGGAAATCTGTAGAACTGGGGTTAAATAGGCCGGGGAGGGCGAGAGCGGTTGAGCCCAATCACCAATATTGGGCAGAGAGCCGGCAGTCGTCGTGTATCGATCAGTAGTCAACGAGGCTCGGCATCGTGCCATCGAGGATCGATCTGGGCGGGGCCTCCCTCCTACCGTATACCCATCGATCCGGCCGATTGAGCCACCTCAGTAAGCATGCGCATGCTTCGATTTCGACCTCTTCGAGGGATTCGATACCCGAGATCGGTCAGTTTAACCCCTTAGATTAAGGTAATTGCTTAACGTATGCAAGAAGAGCATAAAAATCCTCAGCTTTCTCGTCGGTTCATCAAAATTCGCCAAACAACATGCTTGTTTTGGCCTTTAAAAGCGTCTGACACGCTAGTTTTCGAGTTTCATTCTTTGAAGAACACGACCCGGCTAGTGTTTTTAATTGGCATAACAGACAATATTGTAGTTTGGTCATCCAAACATGAAAATTGTCTGTTTCTAGAGAAACCACTGGAATCGCATTTTAAGCAAGAATATCACGGACTTCCTCAGTTTGAAAATGAAACATACGACCAAATTCGCATATTTTGCGCGAAAAGTGAAATGAAAAGGTGCTTATAGTGGTTTTTAAACCACATTTACACACACCCCTTTTCTGTTTTTCTGTACACACCTTTTTGTTTTCCCGCCAAAAATACAAAGTGTTTGCACCGAGAGGTCAAATTGATAACGCAATCTTTACGGTTCGCTTGCGCCCATCCAACTGAAAACATTCACCGGAATCGTCGTGAATCTCCGATTTTTTCAGTCTAATCAAATGCATACCGAATATTCGATTACATTGCAAAAACTGCGATCAATGCCTCAAAAGTAATGTCATTGTTTCCGTGTTGTTCTTTGTAGTTTCGCCGAGATTTTTTTTGTACGTTGTAAGCAAAATAAAACGAGTTAATTTAATTTTCTCTGAATCGCGCATCCCGGCAACTGAATTTTGAATTCATTTTCAAAAGTTACTACGCCCCCTCCCTTTGTTTACGCCTCCAATGTCATCGTGGTCAGAGTTAGTTCGAAAATTCACAGCCCAGTCGTATTCGACACATCGCCTTCGGGCTAAGCGGCTGCACTGACCTCTTTGGTCACCAGCGCATTTCGTATTAATGTAGCCGTCTCTCGTATCGTTTTTGGGAATTTCTCACAAATTGTTCCTTGTTTTACACATACAAAGAACTTTCTATTCAAAAAAACCTGGGTTAGTAACTGACAAAATTTTCGTCGTTTGCGGCAAGTTCTTAGTCACTGAGTCCAGAAAACTTCAAGATCTTTAGCGTTTAACCCATAAAACAGGTGGAAGTTGTTTAAATTTCACGTAACCGGTTTTATAAATTCAGCTTTGCAAAAATAGGACTTTCTCGGTTTAAAATGGCTAATTCTGCCTTTTTTGCCAAGTTTTCGTAGAATTTTGGGTGAAAGGTTACTTTTAACGCCTAGCTTGATAAATCTGTGTCTGATAATTACTCTTGTCCAGCTACGTTGTTTTCGAAAATTGTTTACGCCTGTTTTTGCGGCAGCCGACGTGCGGCCTTCGTTTTCTTCCCCCTTTGTCCTTCTTCGGCGTGTGACCAAAAACAAGTTTGCCGTCGGAATCGTACTCGCCAGATGGCATCCGTATTCTTTTTCCGCTGTGTTCACTTTCCTTGCCGTTCACACCTCCCATACCATTTCTCTTTCCCGCCTTGCTTTTTTTGTAGGGCGGCGTCGGGGCAATGACGAAGCCCCCGCCCCTTTGTGATTAAAGGCCCACACGTTATCACAGTCATGGCCGCGCCAGTCGCGGTGCTGGCCAGGGCCGCGATGGCTGCTCTCTCATGCAGGCCCCTCCCCGCCCCACTTCTCCACTCCTCTCCTCTCGCGGAGACCTCCTCGGCTTCCCATCACCTCAGCGTCAAAGTTCACAGCAACACTATGACACTGTCGTATTGGGGAAGCGGAATGGTCGCAAAGCGAGTAATTATCCCATTCTTCTGTCGTCTGATTGGCCAAATATCTCTATTTTCCGCATTTCCCTGGGTTTTCTAACAATAACAAGCCTAAATGACCACTTTTCAAAAAGAACTTTTGAAAAATATTGTTTATTCATCCATGTCCAAACTAATTAGGGTGAAATTTACCCATTTTCCAATATTTCAGAGTTGTCTCTAAATTTTGGGTTTTCGGCAATGCACCGCATAGAATTCAGGCAATGCATGTGATTCTCAGCTAGCATTAGCAGCCAAATCAACATTTTTCCGTAGTTTCGTGATAACATACGGTATTCAGCTAACAACAGCAGCCAATTAGAATAAGTTTTGATAAAAATAATATGTGGATCGATCAGAACAAAGTTTAGAGGCTAACGAAACCCCACGGGGTATGCGCTACTTAATTTGTGATTCTACACTTTTATGTCAATAGGTGGCATCAACAACCCGACGAATCAACCAATAGCTCAAAAATTGATTGAATTAGCCAAAACCATCGATAATACTGATTTTTTTTCTACCTACAGGGTATACCCGAAGAAGAAAACCCGCCGTGTCAAACCGGCTTTCCACTCCATCTGCAGAAAATCTATTCTGCGCACAGCTTTTTTCAGAATGCAATTCCACAACCGGGGCCGTGTTGATTCCATTTTCAATCACGCTGCCAAGGGAGCCGCTGGTTCGGTTTCGTTTTTTCTCAAAATCGAATTCTCGACACATGTCCTTCACGGATCAATGGGTGCCGGTGGCGTTTCATAATTGAAGTCTCGTTTTTCGGGGACGTCAAATTACATAATAACGACGTTTCGTCCGCCAATCCACTCAATAATTCATGGGGAAACGTTGTATTACGACCAATTTGTCTTCCGGAATGCATGAATTTTGAAGGAATGACATTTTGTTGGCATGTTTACAACTTTGTTGGGATGATTCTTGAAACCAGAATGCGGCATGTTAGTTAGGTTTGTTACGAACCATGTTTTTTCAGCGAAATATCGCCATTATCAGAAAAGAACACGGTGTGTTCCTGGCGTTCGAAGCTGCTGTACCCACGACTTTACAAGCACGATAAGTTATCTTTTCCTATTCAAAACAACCTTCGACCTGTCGTTTTCAGCAGAAAAAGCCATCGTAAGTAGCTTACGATTAGATAGTAGCTCATCTCCAGGTGTTATCAACCACTCTGCGATAAAACTGCCGTAAAGCTGTCAACTTGGCGAGATGGATTTTGCATGTTTAGCATAGCTTTTGAAGCTGGGATACTATCCTGGTGGAGTGATGGTTACAAAGATGACGCTCCGTTTTTCATAAAGCAAATTCCTTGTTGGCGTTATCGTCAAAAAATTGGTGGGTTCGCCTGATGTCCTCTCGCGTTTATGTTTATGCCACCCGACGCGTCCGCCGAAGCATAACGGGGTGTTTTTCTGCTTGCAAAGCAAAGAGATTCAAGTCTGCGCATTGACGTTTAGCAAACCATGTCAACACACCAACTCGTAAATAAACAAGTTGTTGGTCTACAAGGGTTGTCAATTTCCGTATGAGGATTCTCTGTGTCAAAGCACAGACACAAACTCGGAAAATTTATTGCAATGTTTACGTCAACTGCACTGCACTTCCATTTCACATTCACACAGTAATTGAACCGGATTTTGCAGCCAGTGCAAAGTGTCTGAAAAGTGATTTGATAAAGTAAAAGCAAAGCCCTCAAAGTCTCTATAATGTTCATAATAAAGCGAAATCAAAGTTCTTAAAGGTTTTAACACATATTGAAAGCGTAATGCTTTATTCTGTCATTGAGTTTAATTTAGTAATTGTACAAAAGCCAAATTCTCAGGTCAACTTCCCGCTCACAACTGCACAGTAATTGCAGAAGAAATTGCGGATTTCCCGGAGCAATTAAGGGCGTCTGATTCCAAGAAACGAATTTCAAGAATCCCACATTATATTGGTTCAATTATATACTCGTCGCCCAACGACCTATCTCGCAAATGTTTGACATTAGCATAACTTTGAGTAAGAAATAATTGACAATTAAATGTGAATGTGTAGCTATGTCATTATTCATTCTAATTAGCTTAGATTCGCAGGTCATCGAAATTTCCAAAAAGGTCCGTGGGCGAAGAGTATAGCTGTCTCCCAATTGAAATCACGCAACTTCTAAGTACTATTTGCACCAATGTTCTCTGTTGATTTGGAATATTAGTCGTCAAATTAGTTTTCGACACATAACGCCTTGCATCTCACTTCATTAGCGCACGACTTCCGTTTGTTCAACAGTAATATTCTCACAACTGATCGTGATATGCTTCGATTGTGCTACAAATACACCGTAAGCGTTAAAATCTCTCTTTCTAGTCTGATTTGTCATCTCCGTTTCTATTTTTCCATCTCCGCTCTCAGACAACCTTCTCCTGTCACCCCGCTTCACCTTTCTCCATCGATAAAGCTCCGAACAACTAGTTTCACCGCCAACACATATCTTATCACCTCTCGCCCATCTCTCCTTCAACTGCTCCTTAAAGAAATCGAATCTCTTTTCCCTCCCGGGGCAATCGATCTCTCTGTCTTCTGAACACCACACAAGAATTCGTATTCTGCCTCCTCTGTCTCGAGAATTCCATCGATCGCTGCGGGGATCGATCGAGGCGCCTTCTCTCTCCGAGAACGGAGGGGGAAGGCAAGAAAATAAGGGAGATAGCGGGCCAGCGATCGATTTCCAGCCTCTCTCTCCCGTTTGAGCCGATTCGGTCGGCAGCTCTTCGATAGATGCGGGGCATCGATCCCAAACAAGCAGCGCCCCAAGGCGGCTAATTACCGCCCGGGCGCAGCTGCCCCCCCCCCCGCGTTCAGCGTGTTCGATCCGACGAGAGCGAGACAGAGACATCGATCAGGCGAGACTATTCTGGGGCGTTCTTTCTCGCCGCCGACGAAGAAGAAGAAAGGGACCAATAACTACCACCCTTGTGTTGTAAGCACAAAAGACGGGTTCCTTGTCCGACAGAGACTGGTTGCTTCGGCTGAGAATGATGGAAAGATGGGGTTATTTTCTTATGCTGCTGGGAAAGACCACAAACTGCAGCAGAAGGGGGTTTGCAGAAGAGTTCTTTCCAACACAAACAACGGTGTGATAACGGCGTTTTCTTCGCAAGGGAGAGAGGGCAACCCCGCAGATTAGGCTCCATTTTGGCCATGTGATTCTACCATGAGGGGGTGATATGGAACCGTCGTTTCTGGAAGAGATGCGGTCAAAGAGTGGTTAGCGATAACCGAGTTCCGGAAACAGGCCCTGCACAAAAAAGGCCACTGTGCTTCCAATTTCGTAGGGAAAGAAGGATTATTGCAAATTCTAGAATGAAGAGCAAAGTATAATTTTCTACAACTTCCGACCTTAATCTGTCGTACAAGTGTACCACAGTTTCTACGTGACTCAACTGAACTAAAGTTTATCTGTGGGAAAAGCATTTTCCAATTCATACGTTTTCTCGAAATTCAGCTGTTGTACAAGGGTTTCTAAAATACATGAACAAGCTACCCGTGGGGTATGTTTTGCGCGAACCCCCACAATACAAATGAGACAGGTGGCGCGAGTCTCCCAAATAGGAAATTAGGCTCTGCGCGACCCCCTCAGGCGAAAATCCCGATGGATGTTTTTCTATAATTTCTAAACATATTGTTTGTTCCTATACTATTATTTTGTACGAGTGTTCCATAATTTACCTGTTACACAAGTATGCCCAAACTTATCGGCTGTTCTGAAATTTAGCCGTCGTAACAGAAATCCTAATCATATCTGTTGAGTTCCAACATTTATCTGTTGTACAGGAGTTTAAAATTTTTTGTGTTGTGGAGATGATTTAGCCAGACAGAGTACAGTCCTTCACAATGTCTCATAAGCGCTAGACACAATATTCAATACTGAAAATGTCAGATTTCGGAGAAAGGCTCAAAAGTGCATTGTCAACAAAACAAAGATGGTCGCATTTTTCTACAAGTTAAGTTTTTAGCCCAAAATCTCACACTCCAGACAGGATTTCCAAATTATACTCAGAGAAAAAAGCGCTTTCAAACAACATATATATGGGGTCGAACCGTGTAAATAAAATGCTTTGGAATTTTTCATTTGTAGATTGAGTTTGGGCATGAGTATTGGGTCGAACCCAGGCCGGGCTGTGAAATTTATGGAGCGGCCGGCCCGTTGCTTTCACTCCTTCCTGTCTAACAGAAATGTGCAGGGTAATTCGATATTTTTTTTCAAAAAGGTGATGTTAAACGTTTCTGTGACAGTCACCTGTCTCTTGCCTCCACTAATCTACATGCCAGTCTATTTACGTGGCTGTGGGCCAACTAATCCCTGCCAGCTGCTCCCACCGTCACTACCAACCTGGGATATTTGTGAGTCTGGAGCAGACTTCAATCAGAGCCGCTTCAGTCGCTTTTCCACCGGCAGTCAATCGGTCGACCTCCTTCTGGAACGCCTTGATCAGCGGGACGGCTACCTTCCTGGTCTCCTGAAAACTTATTTTATGAGAATTCATTCACAAAAGTTCAAAAAGAAGGTATTTTCGTGAAATGTTAGATTTTTAACCTTTTAAGCTTAAAGAGAGTATATCTTTAAAAATGGAACCTTTAGAATAATTCCCACATCTTCGAGTCTTTTGCGTTAGCAAGCGGTACATTTTCATACCAATAACGGTAATTCCAGATTTTAGTTCTAACTGCAAAATAACGCGAAAACTGGAGGTTTCGTATATCTCTTGGTCAACAGAGAAACACTGGAACAGCATAACATAAGCTGAACGGAGAATCGATTGACAGGTCGCCGTTCCCGAACGACCATCTGGCACCCCGGTGAGGGAATGGGATTTCCCATGCGTGATCGCACCGAATCAATCGGGAAGATTAGGTCCCATAGATCGGGCCGGCCCGTTTTTGCCGGGATACTTCAATTTCAAGTGAGAGTTTTAAAAAAAACTGTTAAAAAAATTACAGGGGATGGTGGGACTATAGCGCAAATTTTTGCCCATGATTGTTTGATTCTTGTAAACAACGTGTGCGGTTGCATTAAAGTTTTTCGAGCTAAATTTTGGTAGCAATTGACCCAAACCACTGTTGTTTGCACCCTCTTCGCGAGATTCCCCTTGTGACCCGTAAGAAATCAACAAGTTGCTTTACTGGGGTTATATAAACGACAGCGCAATAATGGCAGACGAGAGGTCCGTGACCGGTGGGTTTTCCACGAGCATTGGTACGAAGGTCTTCAAACCCTTCGCACTACTCGCTGGTGATTGTCCTGTATTATCACTTCAATGTGAGAAGGACATGATACACCGGCTGCATTTGACCCTCTTTTTTGTTTTAATGCAATTTTCCTATGAATAATTTTATATTCTTAGCGCAAAACATGACTTAAATTCTAAAGCCGATGAGTTTTTGAAGTCTTTCTGTATTTTCACAGCAAAAGTATGAGTAGTTCGCAAATTGTGGCACCAAAAATGTTTGTTTTCGAAAAAGATAATGTGAGCATGAAAGAGAGACCAACCGCATGCTAGTCAAGGGGGAGTAGAAGTATAACTGCGCCATATAAGACCTAGTTACGACAAATAACACGTAACGTTTATTTATTATGTTAATTTCGAGCTACCAGTAATTTTTAAAAAATGGCCCGGATCTATGAGACGCATTTTCAACAACCGTTGCCTGAAGCGTTGCTGGAAAAGAAACATTTCCAACGGTATGTGGTGCTAGTTGAGTTGGCTTAAATTTGTAATATCGAAATGTGGAAGTCATTGATCTCACAAATAGACTAAATTAGGAGCAGTATGACTATTCTAATGAGGTGCGAGCAGCCGCGAGATCAATCGATGGCAGGATCCCAATTGGGGCAACCATCTGTCACACGAGAATTAAACACCCGTGTAGGGGAGGACATTAGACGCCAGCTGGTCCACACACCGCCACACGCATACACAAACAAGCGTACAGGGGGACCATGTGGGCGATTTAAACAGGAAAAAAGAAGGGTGATATAAACAACTTTTCTTGAAAAACCTATGCTCTCTGTTTTTGTTTTTTTTTGAGTTCAAAAACCGTTTGGCTGATTGATACACAAGTAGGTCTTAACTTGCGGTGCCTAACATAAGTTTGTTCTGGTTGAAGAGATATTTACCTATAGCACTATGTATATTTTAGGTATTTTTGCTTTCAAAAGTCTTTCTAAATCTGCCAAACATCGTGTTAAGGAAGATTCGCGCTACGCTAAATACGCGTTTTCCGGTAAGTTTTAGCTCAAGCTTTTCAGAGTGTATCGTCAACTGAAAGTTGTTTACAACAAACAGCCTAAAACTGAGGTGCTAGGAACTCCAATCACATATATGACGCCAATCTCCAGGTTGGATGGTTGTGCTATTGACAGATAATCAGAGAGCCTTGGGTTCCGATTCACTATGCAAAATATGTGCAAAGCAATTAAAGAGCGAATGATTTCAGCAGCGTACTGTTGTATAGTGCGTCGGTTTTAGTTATAGAATCATTCCACAATGAAGTTTAACGATCTCACGCAGTAAGGGACCATACCTTGCATTTTAAAACTTCCATTGCAAAGAGTGGGTCCAGCATTCAACGGTCCAACATTGAATCATTTAAATCCCTCCTTCGTACATTTTCAAGCTCCGCCATAAGACTTTTTCGGTAAATTTTGTTAAAAGAGGTGCGTCGCAATTTCTCGTAACTTTTTTTAATAGAGGGGGCTGTCGCAAAATATTTCCCTGCGGTGGCTTGCCACATATGACCCTATTGACACCCGGCTGGTACGCATTACGGTACATTACCCAAGAAGTGTCGAATTTATTACAAAATGGTGGTGCACAAAAAAACAGCGCATACTTTTTGTCTTCGGTTGTTGATCTCACGTCAAATTTAGATCACGTACGTGGTCACGAACGGGGTTCTCACGGGCCGGGCCGGACCATTTGGAAAATTTTGGTCGGCCCGGTTGGCCCCTTTTACCCTGGACCACCCAGTCAGATTGCCACCCACACGACCAGGGTTCGATCCAGGTCGGTGACATTCTTTTTGTACAACTAATATTGACTTATGTGTTAGTAACCAACATTATTTAGTAATTTTAAAAAAAATTAAAACATTATTGTACCGATTTATACAAAAATTAAAAGTTAATTTTTCATACCCGGGCACCGATATATACAAAAATTTAAAGTTAATTTTTCATACCCGGGCCGTCCCAAAAAAATCCCTTGGCCCGTCATTTAAGAACCCCGGTCACCAGCACGACAAAATTTGGGGCCGGGCCGAGAAAATTTTGGGAACGGGTCCGGCCCGAAAATTGTTTTTCATTTTGACATTGAAATAAGGCATAAATTTTTGGTCGGGACTGGGTCGGCTCTTGAACACTCTGGGAGCAGGCTGGCCCCAGCCATGGTTGGTGATCACGGTCACACATGTTCACAAACTACAAACCTTGTCCGTATTCTCCCTGTACTTGTTGCTCTCCTCCAGGAGGGCCTGTCTCGCGTCCTCTCCCGAATCCTGCCTCACTCCGATGGCACTGATCTCCTCCTCCACACGAATCTACAACACGACAACATTGGCACGCGGGGACAGAAGCCACAGACCTGGAGGTTCTCCCACTCCACCGCTTTCCAGGCTTTCACTAGCAACTCCATCAAAGCATGCACTGAACGACTATTAGCAAAGGGACAGGTCACGAGAGACAGGAACAACGGACATGCAACCAATCAAGAAATAGGCGAAAATATGTTTAGAGAGAAATTTAATGCAAACATCAACAGAAGAACGTCTGCGTATTTACACACTAAAGTGCTATAAAGTGGATTCTGCGACGAGTCCTAGTAGGGGAGGGCGACTAGCTCTCGCTGAAGTTGTATCGCCAGTCGTTGTACTTCCTGTAGTCCTGGCGCAGGTGGTAGTCGGCAGGCAGCTCAGCCATAACCTTGGCAGCCTCGGCCTTGTAGTCGCGGATGCGGGGCTCTGGAAATGGAGGTTTATTTTGCAGAAAAATCGATAATCAATGGGTGGCAACGACGATCAACATTGTGTGCCCGAGACTGTTATAAAAAGATTTCCCGCATTTGTCTATCCGTTTACAAAAAGTAGTATAATAACATCAAATGGATGGAAATTCTCAACCTATCCAAAAAGTACGGTATAAATAATGCCACCCGGCAGCCTTCCGCAATTCACAGAAAAGGATCGAATTCTGGTGAAACAAACCACTAGGAGCTCATTCGGCACAGTTCGCGAATTTCATTGCGCCTTCTCTTTAAGAAAAATGTGAACACACTTGCATTTTCAGGACTAGACCGTGCAACCTCTTACAAATTTATAAAAATTGGAGGTACAAGCCATTTTCTTCTTCTCATATCGTTGTATGACCAACTTTATATTTTTTAATATTTCTAATAGAAAAAAATTGTCGACTCTAGTTCTACGTCAATAATGAATTATTTCGGTTTCTGGAAAGCTGAAAAATAGCAAATACTACGCAGTTCTGGACGCAATTTTTAAACCCAACGAAAAATTGCTGGCCTAGTTCTAAAGTTTGAATTTCCAGCTTCATAAAAATTGCATCCGAAACTTCATTGTATTATCCACCTTTATTGTATCATTTGGAAAAACCAACAAAAAAGAGAATAGAAGCTAACCGACATAGCAGAGTGGAAAAGTTTACAGTCAGAAATTAGAGCTGAGATAGAAATGCTTGATCTCGGGTCATTTAGTTTTATAGCAGAAGTTTAAAGATAGCCAAAACCGGGTTTTCCTCAAACGAGACCAATTTTCGACCCGCTTAGGACAAAAAATACGGTGGAATTTTCCAGCGAACTTCGAAGAATCACATAGAAACTGAGGAAAATACGTGAGATTTACGTTACGTTGTGCAGTTTTGGACGTCAGGGCATAGTCATTTCCACCTCTTCGTTAATCCAAGACGGTCAACTTGTCTACTACGCTGAAGTTACGGTCGGTTAAGCTTCTACGATACACCCCCTACTACGCTTTAAAACGGAGCTTTTTCAAGTGATTTCATTACGAAACATCGCTCACAAAACTATTTTCTAGCCGGATTGTTTCGGATACACATTAGAATGACACGGAAAAGTTTAAAAATTATAAATAAAAGATACACTTACGGGGAAAGGGCTCCTCGCTGTCATGGACGTGCAGTCTGCTGAAGTAACCGAGCTTGGGCCTCTGGATCGACATCTTCTCCTCGATGCAGGCGTCCAGGACCTTCTGCTCCTCGCGGCACCTAAAAAATCCGAAATTGCTAAAAATTTCAAAAATCCCCAATTTCGAGAATCTATTTAGCCACAAACCAATCAAAAATAAAGAAAAATTTTGGCGTAAAATCATGCCATTCTCTTCACAATAACCCGGATATACACGTTTTCGGCGAACACAAAACGCCCCAGAGGTCATTCTAGTCCCATACTTGGCCAATCTCCGCGAGCCGCGGCGGTGGGGAGTGTCGCAAATTTTGAAGTTTTTTCTTTAATAGCGGGGGGTGTCGCAAGATAAACCCCCTGCGGTAGGTTGGCCAAGTATGTCTAGTCCTCCAGCAGCATACACTTCAAAATAAATGACAATTCCACTTACTTGCTGACGTAGAGCTTGGAGCTTCCCTGATCGACGCAGTTGGCCATGCGCTCGGCTTCCTAAATGCAAAAAATATACTATTTTGTACCAAAAATAATAAAAGAAAACGGGAAACGCTACTTACGTTGGCGCAGGTTCTCTTCAGAGCCTGGAGGAACTTGACTCCGCAGGCGGTGACGGCAGCTCCCTCCTTCAGAGTGGCACGGGGGTCTTCTACCTCCTTGCGGCGCAGCATAAACTCCTAGAAAAGTAGGAATTAACGCAGGGAACGATGTTTTTGCTTTTTATAACGAGAAAACGCCGATAAAAACGACAAAAATGCAGTAAATGACAACTTACATTGATCTCCCTCTCGCAGTTCTTGGCCATGTACGGAGCGACGGCCTTCAGCCAGGGAGTGGACAGCGTGATTTCCTGGAAAAAGCTCATTATTGCATGCTCGATATTTCGAAAACACTCAAAACGTTCCCAAATTAAAGCCGGTTTAAAAAAAAAAGAAATGTGTAAAAAAACTGACTGACCTGAGGCACAGTGAGTTCCTCATTCGAAGGCAGCTTCAGATCCTTTGCTAGCGCCATGATGGCAAAGGAAAATCACCCTGAAACTAATTTCTGAAGCTAGATTTTCAAAAGGAACAAGAAAGCGCAAACAGAACTGAGAAAAAGGGCGCCAAAATATATATATATATATATATATATATATATATATATATATATATATATATATATATATATATATATATATATATATATATATATATATGCAGAAACAGACACAACGCAGAAATGTTCTTAATAATTAGGTTATCGCTTATTTTCGTAACAACCCGCAAAGTCCGGCTTAACACATTCTCGCAGATTCCGAAACTCGCCAGACTCTCGAGTAGTTTCTTCGTATTCTCTGTCATTTTCAATCTTTACGTGTAAAAGTAAATTTAGGAAATAATTTTTTGACTTTTTATTAAGAAAAATTTCCCTGAAACAAAAATAACAAAAATAAAAACAATATTTTTAAAATGAAAACGGGCGACTTCAACTGAATCCGCCTGGCTGGCAAAATTCCCTTAATGACAGCTGAATTCTTGCACGTTTCTTAAAGGTTTTGGCTGTCTCCGCGCGGGACCCATAACCCCAGTCCTTTAGGCTGAGATTTTACTGAATCGAAGTTTGACCATTGAGAGACCAATATTTGTTTATTTTTAAGGGTTTTGTTTGGATTTTGTAAACAAAAATATTGATTATTTATGTTATTTATCGATTTTAAAGATTCAAACCGAAATTATCGATTTTTGGGTTGTTTCGACCCTTTAACGTATATTCTCTTTATTTTTCCTTCAAAGTCACCTTTTTTCAGGATGACGGCACAAGACCCGCCACAAACGGGCAACTCGGGTCTCATCGTCCCGTTGGTCATCTGGGGACCCAACCCGCCGCCCCACAAAGTAACGTGCGTAAAGTTTTTAGCAGATAGGAGCACAGTAATCACAGGTATGTTTGCATTTTCTGGCATTTTTGTTTGTAATTTCAACCCTTTTACATAAGACACGTTTTAGGAGCAAGTAACGGCCACGTAATAATCTGGAAATGCGGCGAGGATGCGATATCCCCCGTACTTTTGATGATCGGGCACGAGAAGGCCGTTTCCGTCATTTCCGGAGCCAGCACGTCGCCTAATTCAACGTGAGTTTATTTTATTTGTAATTTTATAATTATTTGATTTAAAGACGGTTTATTTCCTCATCGACCGATGGGTTACTCTGTCTTTGGGACATCCAAGACGGGCGCTGCGTCGACACAGTCACGTCGACATATGTACACAGACAGATGCAGCCATATGTGAGTGACTTTTTAACGTATTCGACATTTTTAGCCGCCATATTTTGGTATTTATAGCAGCAATACTGGAGAATGGCTTTTTTTGTTCCAGACAGCGGTTAATTTTTGTGACAGCTAGCTGCCTGTTCCGATGGGACAAACTGACCCGTTTCCCCAGTTTGAAAGGACAGAAATTGACCAACACGGTTAAAAAGGCCTTAACGAGCCCGGTGTGTGAAAAATTCTATGTTTATTCCCCCCAGTGATTCTACTGGGGTACCAAAAATTATCCGCTGAGGGTCTCAAAGAGGCCCTGGACACATTTTAAGGTTTCAATTTTGACCTTCAAGCGACCGGGGTCACCCAATTGATGCACTGAAGTCATTCGCGTGTGAGAAAATGCTCTCTCGCAATGAGACGCAGAGAATTCACAGTTTTTACTTGGAAAATCTCTAAAATTACCATTTTCAGACCTACAAATCCTCGCGGCACACCCGCTCCACTCGGTTATTCTGTGTGGGAGACTACTCAGACTTTGTCGTTATGGATCCACAGGATCTTACCGTCGTCTACACACTCAGTTCCAGGTAATTATTCATTTTGTTGTCTTAAAAATTGGTTTTATTCTTAATATTTCGGTGCTTTTTAAAAAGAACAAATTGGCTGTTTTAGGGTTGAACCTGACTGGATCCAGGCCTACTCGATTATCGCCAGAACGGGGAAGCCGCAGCAGTGCATCGGGCTGACGGCGGCCGGAATGGTCAAAATATGGTCCCTCGTGGATTTGGACAAGAAGGTTCGTTTAAAAAACGCCATATTAGTCAATTTAATCGAAAACCGTGTGGTAATCGGCAGTTGGGCGGAAAACTACGCGGCAATCGGAATTTATGCCGAAAACCGTGCGGTAATCGGAAATTCAACCGAAAACCGTGCGGTAATCGGCAGTTGAGCCTAAAACCGTGCGGCAATCTGCACTTAAACCGAAAACAGTGCAACAAACGGCAGTTAAACCATAAACTTTTTGGCAACTGAGCCTAAAGCCGAGGCATTCTACGGCGATTGTCAGTTGGACCGAGCCATATCTGGGCAACCCACCGCGGGGGTCAATTTTGCGACGTGCCTCCTTTTCCAAGAAAGTTCGCCGATAACTTGGTAGATCTAACGTGGTTCGTACCAGCCGGTTGTCAGCAGGGTAGGGGGGTAAGCCACCGTTGGTATTAATTTTGCGATAAACCCTCTATTATTCAAAGTTACGAAAAACTGCGACGCACCTCCCTTAACGAAACTGGCCGAAAAAGCAAAATTGCGACACCTTTACCGCCGCATATGGCGGAGCTTGACAATGTATGGACCGAAAATCCTGCAATTTCTCGAGAAAAAAATTCTAAGGTTTTCGTTTCAGGATATGAGCACTCCCTTGTACGAAGACGAATCCCGTCGCCTGGACCTTCGCGGAGTGAAAACGGTCTCCTTCAACCCGATAAATGAGAAAATGTTCCTCATTGTCACGGCGGAGTCATTCCAGGTTGGTTGGTTTTGTAGTTTGGTCTTTGAAGTTAGTAATTTTTGCCGTTCAGTCTAATAAACAGTTTGGTTTTAGATTTTGGACATGGACGACCTGTCTTGTACAATTTCTCATCGGTGCCCGGCCACGGCCGTCGGAGGTCAGGTGGTCGACGTGGACAAGATTGCGATAGCCTTCAATGACCAGACATTGAGGATTTATCAGCTGCCTTTAGAGTGAGTAGAACGGAGAGAATTTGGAAAATCAAGGAGTCTGAGACGCAGGAAATTAGAGGGATCAGGGAGGAAGTAGAAACACAGTAACCGTGGGGCAGGGTTTATAATTACTAACGTTTAATAGGGGGCAGGTCATATCGTATTCAGCGGGCCAGTGCGCAACACGACGTGGGCTTTGAGGGATAACAGGCCGCATTTTGTGCCAGCCGGATGTCAATTGAGCCGAAAATTGCATCAACAAGTGATACAAAGATAAATTGTCAGGTAGTGACGCAGAGTGAAATAAATGGGTTTTTAGAGACGCAGAAAATCAGACAGAGGTTTGGAATTCGGTAGTGTCCAAGCATGGCAAAATTTGGGGTCGGGCCGAGAAAATTTGAAAACCGGGACGGCCCGGACAAATTTTCGGTCGGGTCTAGGCCGGCCTGTTGCCATACTTGGTAGTGAAGCAAAGAATAACGTAGAGAGTTAGGGATACTGAGTGATAGACAGCGATCAAGACGGCAGACCGGAGTGTAATAAGAGAGTAACGTTTTTCCTTTCAGAAAGCTCAAAGGCACCCAAGTCACACAGAAGTTCGGCGCATCTCCCTCCAACTACATGGCCAATGCCAACCCCTTCGAAGTGGCGCTGCTCGAAGGAGTCAAAGGACTGGATGTTACCGTAATTCACTTTATTTTTCGTTTTTAAATATTGAATTTAGTGGCTCAACGGGGCGTCTTTCGCCTTTTCAAGCCAGCCGGCTGTCGACAACCAGTACCAGATGGTCAGAGCTTCTCGTGACGGGAAGCTGTTGCTGTGGAGGATACCGGTGTTCGATGGAGATTTCATGCAGAAGCTGAACACTTCCACCCAGCTGCCTCTAAGTGAGTTTATCTCTCTCTCTCTCTCTCTCTCTCTCTCTCTCAATCCCTCTTTTTCTAGAGTACAAAGGAACCTTCGAACAGAGCCTCTCCGCCGTCTGGAGCAGCCAAAACGAGCACGAGGATGACTCTATCCCCGTTTTGGTAAATTTGTATAAAAAATTTTTTTTACAGAAATTTTTCCTTTCAGGACCCAGCTACCGTAACCTGCAGTCTCCTAGTGGCCAGTCGTGGCAAATTGATACTCGGAAGGAAGGACGGGGTGATCACAATGGCCTACGCCTGTGAAGCCCTCTCACGGCAGCTTCTCGACGTTTCTAGGGAGAAAATGACGACGAGGAAGCTTTTCGGCCACACTGCGGCAGTAAGGTACTGTAATTTGGGCTTGAAATTGATTGCAATTTGGAATTCAGGACGCTGTTCTATCCCCATGAGCACCATCCACGCTTCGACCCGACCATTCTGCTGTCAGGTGAGGGCGGGGTTCTCAAATGACGGGCCGGGCCGAGGAATTTTTGAGACGGTTCGGCCCGGGGTATGAAAACTATAATTTTAAATTTAGTATAAATGGGTACAATATTTTTTTAAAACTGCTTTAAATAGCCTTATAATGTTTGTTTCAAGCATATAAGTCGTACAAAAAAGAATGTCACCGACCGGGATCGAACCCTGGTCGTGTGGGTGGCAATCTGACTGGGTGGTCCAAGGAAAACGAGCCAACCAAAATTTTCCAAATGGCAAGGCCCGTGCGCCGTACAGAGAAAGCCCCGTACAGAGAAACTTTGGCACCTGCAGGGTCCCACCACGATATTGTACGCTTTAATAAAATTTTAAATTATTACTTATATTTATTTCAGGAGGCGACGACTTCTCCGTGATCGCCTGGAATGTCCAAACCGGATCCAAGTTGAACCGCTTCACTGTGCACGGCGGACCCATTCAGAGGTTCATAGTCCCTCCCGCCACTTGTAGTGTAAGTTTTTCTTACTATTTAATTTTTTTTGAATCTTAAAGGTTCGGAATTCCAGCTTTGGACAGTATCTGTTCCACCTGATCTGTAGAAATGTAACCATTAATTTGTACCAGCCAGCTGTCAGTTCCGACGGGATGAACTAACTAGTTTCCGCAGTTTGAATGGTCCGAAATTCACCAACACGGTTAAAAATGTCATAGTGAGCCCGGTCCGTGAAGAAATTCTACCTTTATTCCCCAGTAATTCTACTGGGGTTCCAAAAATTATCCGCTGAGGGTCTCAAGGAGGCCCTGGACACATTATAAGGTTTCAATTTTGGCCAGCAAGCGACCGGGGTCACCTAGTTGAGGCACTGATATCATACGCGGGTGAGAAAATGGTCTCTCACATGGAGACGCAGAGAAGACAGTTTGGGAAATGCGTCTGTCAAAGAAACTGTGTTTTCAGTCTAAACAGGAATCAGCTAAAATTTTGAGTTATATTCATTGAGCAGCCCTTTTTGTAAACTTCGTGGGCTTCGTACCAGCGTGGTGTCAGTATGACCTAATTCTTAGGCCCTAAAATGGCGTAATATGGCCGTTGACACACCTTGTAATAAAACATTGAAAATGGCTGATGATGATGCCTCTAACCTTCTTATTTCAGAAGCAAATGTCGAAATGTATCTGTGTGGTGGCGGAGGATCACTCGGTGTCATTGCTGAATCTGAAGGACATGAAGTGCTGTCTCCTGGCGTCGAGGCATCCCTACCCGGTGAGGGAGGTCAGGTGGAGGCCGCTGGATGACTTCATGCTGGTGCGGCTTGACGATGGAAGTGTCTACGTGTGGCAGATGGAGACAGGTAAGACGCCACCCCGTTTCTGTTTTTCTAGCCTTTCTGGGAAACATTAAAAAAGGGGGTTCAGCTGTGTCAGTGCAGGATGCAAAAACATATTTCCTGTGCCTTGGGAACATGTGTCGAGGGCCTCCTTCAGACCCTCAGCGGACAATTTTTGGGGACACGAGCATAGCTGGACGGGGCACCTACGTAATTCGGTGTTTGGTTTAAAATACTATCAAAAATCTATAGGGGGCTTACGTTGCCTGCGAAGTACCATTTGGGAGACTTACGCATCGAGCCCCCAAACGCTTCCCGTCGGGTCATACTGGGAGGCGATTCCTGAAGTATTCCGAACACCCTGATTGGGTACGTCAACCAGCGGTAAAAGGCTAAAGTAGGGCACTGCTCCTGAAAAGTGTTTTAAAAAATCCAAAAGTGAGGGTCGAGTTATGCCGCTGGACAATCTCCCGGATCCCGCATCGGTCGCTTGCCTCCGACGCCCGGAGACGTGTGGCGAGTAACACTTATGCAAGTCCATTCAGGGAGATAATCTGCTCTAGTTAGGCCCATCCACGAAGGAGGGCCGCCAGGCAGTGAAACCACCGGCACCGGACCTCTCACTTTGAGATTGGCAGGCGGTTTCACTTATATAACCCTATCCGTAGCAGCTACCGATGTTTTACGGGTCGTGTCGGTGATCTCTCGCGCGGAGGGTACAGACAGTTAATTACTGGGTTAATTAGTAGACTCCTCCTGGGCCATATTGGATGTCTGCCCTCTCTTCGCTAGAGATCAACCGCTTGACCCGTATAACTGCGGTAACTTGGGTTGACGTGGTTTTATAAGCCTAGGCGCTATTCTCAATTGGGCGAGAGGTCCGGTGCCGGTGGTTTCATTGTGTCTAGGAATATTGGAGTGCTTCCCCCTCCTAGACGCATATAAGCTCTGATTGGGAGATTGTCCAACGGCGGCCTTTGACCCTTGCTTTTTTTCTTTTGCTATTTGTTTTCCTTTTTTTGAATACTGTATACCACCGACGAACAATTGCTTGTTCCTCATGTAGTATCGTTTTTATAGAAAAACATCGACCGTGATTTTCGGCCGAGGGGTCGCTCCGAGCCTAATTTTCTCTTTGGGAGTCTCCCGCCACACGTCTAATTTGTATTGTGGGGGGTCGCGTACAACGGAACCCCACCGGTAGCTTGTTCACTTATGCACGGTTTCCATTTGACTGTTTAACTCTTGTTAACAACGGGAATTTCAAGATGCTGATTTTAAACAAACGTAAACTGTAAGAGTGACCATTTTTCCTCTCTCTGCGGTCAAATTTCATACGGTTTCCCTCTTTTATCAAAATTATCGAAAATTCGCGTCGGGACCCCTCTTTAAAGGGCTCGTCAGGGGCCTTTTCAGAATCGCATGCTAATGGACATGGCAAGCATTTTGCACATAACCGTTGGCTGGAGCGGTTTTCGAGAAAATGATTTCAATTGAAATGACTTGATTTGCATACCGCCCATTTACAATCCGAAAGGCCCCTGACGGCCCCTTTAACTAAACTTGCCTCAAAATAAAACAAAAAAAATTGCCTCTATTTTTCAGCTAATCTTGATCGAATCGTCTCCGGTCTCATGGCGGAGGAGGTGATGGCTGCCTGCGATGAGCAGATCGGCCGAGAAGAAGGCACCGACGAGGTAGTTTATCTCTCTCTCTCTCTCTCTCTCTCTCTCTCTCTCTCTCTCTAACTGTCTAATTCTCTAACCGTCTAATTCTTTAACTCGCTGTCCATCTCTAACAATTATCTATTTCTGTCATGCTAATTTCAGCTTTTCATACTCTAAACCCCAGTCCCCTTCTTATCCGCCGCTCTAACATTTCTAACCTGCCCTAATTCAGGCCGCTGCTTCGAGTGCCGTCCAACTAATGCGTGCCCTTAAAAACAAAAACATCGATGCTGTGAGTGGACTTACCCCCAGTTTTGGCAATTAAAAGGCTTTCTTTAGGTAAAGCAGACGGTTGCCAGTGGAAATGCGGAGAAAAGTTCGTCGGAGTCGGCTACAGTTGATGTGGGATCGCCTCTGTCTGTCACGGCGCTGCAGGGATGCAGCCAGGGAGCTCATTTGGTTCAGTTTGAGGTAGGAACTGTTTCATATTTTCAGGATGGGGTCATAAAAAATGCCGCTATTTCGGAGGTTCGCCCACTTATAAAAACACTTTCATTCGAGAACATGGCTTCAAAAGTTATCCGCTGAGTTCGGCTCACAGTTATTTAAAGAGCAAAAAGCGAGGGTCAAAGGCTGCCGTTGGACGTCTCCCAAGTCATCTCTACCCAATATCACCCCCGGGAGTGTGATACAAGATAGGATCACCCATATAGGGAGGGTGTATGTGATGTACAGGTCAACGTAGAAGTTACCCGCCGCACAATGAAACCACCGGCATCGGACCTCCCGCGCTGTTGACAATAGCGGCTAGACTTATATAACCCCGTTAACCTATGTAACCGAAGCTATACGGGGCAAGCGATTGATCTCTCGCGAGGAGAGGACAGACATCCAATATGACCCAGGAAAAGTTTGCTAATCACCCCAGTAATTAACTATCTAGCCCCTCTGCGCGAGAGATCACCGACAAAACCCGGATAGTATCGGTAGCTGCTATGGATAGGATTATATAAGTGAAACCGCTAGCCAATCTCAACGTGAGAGGTCCGGTGCCGGTGGTTTCACTGTTTGGACGGCACTCCTTCGTGGATGGGCCTTACGGCAGATGTTCTCCCTAAATGCACTTTGCCTAAGTGTCTCGCCCCACGTCTTCGGGCGTTGGAGGCATGCGACCGATGTGGAATCCAGGAGATTGTCCAACGGCATCACTCGACCCTCACTTTTTTAAAAATCAGTTTAAAACTTTTTGGGGGGGGGGGGATTCTTTCCTAAAGTGGACTGTCGTTGTTAATATGCTTTGAAATGTTTGCAATCGCCATTTCTGGGCATACCTGAATTCATACCTGAACATAATTTCATGGGCGGTACCGGGTGCCTCAAAAAGTAAGGTTCCGCAATAGGGAGAAGCGCTCAAAAATTAAGGAACCCCCTCTCTTTACAAAGTCGCCACAACAAACAAACTCCCGAGCAAGGTCCCGTACCCGCGACGCGTCCTGGTGTCTTTCTAGGGATGGAATTGGGTTTACTGATAAACAATTGTGAACACTATTATACAGGGTGGCCCATAAGTATGGTCCCAGAGTCAAACTGCACCCTCACGGGAAAATGCGGGAAATTCTTCAAGTACGAATATTTTCTCTTTCAAACAATATTACAAACAAAATATGTAAAGAAATACTCTCAAATGTCTCATTTTTAATAAGGCCCGTATAACATTTTACGGCGCTTAATTCTATTGTCTTCGATAGGGCAATATCGAGAGCTATAAATAGTCGACTTCGCGGTCTTGTGAAAAATATGGGGAAATTGCCATTCTAGCAAGCATACCCAAAACTCTGAAGGCAAACTAACTGTTAAAATGTGGTGTGTTGGCGAAGTTAGTATGTCGGATTTCAACAACTTTTGTTAGATTTAGCCACATAAAAAGGTCTCCGCGGCGAGATTTTTCTATTTTAAGATACTTAAAATTGGACGCGTGCATATTAGCATGCAGAAACAAAAATAGACTGTTATTGAACGATCAACAACTTTCGTTATTGTGGGTCATTGGGATTTCCATGTGTCATTTTAACAATTATGATTTAACCAAAATGTTCTGTGCGTTAGGTACAAAAATTTAACTGTTTTGTTCGCGAACGTGCTTCTAGAATGCGAAGAGTTGTTGGGACCATACTTATGGGCCACCCTGTATGTGGGTCCTATGTGTTAAGGTTGAGTACCTTACGACATCCTTAACGAGAAAAACTTGCAATTTCCAGGTCGGCGCCCTCATCTGCGGTCTTCTGAATGCCGATGCGAACGGAGACAGTTTCGACGATGAGAATACTCCAAACGGATTCTCGAGGTAATTATCTCTCTCTCTCTCTCTCTCTCTCTCTCTCTCTCTCTCTCTCTCTCTCTCTCTAACCCTCTATTTTCCAGAAGAATCGAGTGGCAGAACGAGTCCGGCCTCTACGTTGACATCGCCCGTCTCCTTCTCTCCCTCCTCCACGCATGGTACCTCGACGAAGAGTTGGACAAGGTCTGCAACAAGAAACTCGGCCTAAACCGACCGAAGCACCCTCTCTACTTTGGAAATGTCTCCAGATACGGTAGTTTTCTCTATTTTCAGTCCAAATTACGGTATTTTAGGCCAGTTGACGGTGGTCCTACCACGATCTGTGCCCCGTTCCTTCGAAAGTTTCGCCCTGGACGTGCGGTGGCAGGCCAGCCATTCCCTGACCACAACCCATCTTTTGGCTGTGATCTCAGCTGCCAATACGCTAATGAACCTGAGGAACATTATTTCGTCACAGTGGGTCCCGCGACGAAAAGTTGAATAAAGAGAAAATTCAGTGCGATAAGGAGGAAAAGCACGGCGCCGGGAGGCAGTGCTCAGGAGAGACAACAGACGAGAGAGATTCTGGCGGCGGAAAGACATCAAATGAAGCAGTGTGAGTTTGGGAATGGAGCAGAGTTAAAATTTTCGGATCTGACCCAGTGAAATCCTGCCTTTTCCGTTTCAATCCGGAGGTTTTATCGTTATTTCCCAGTAATTCTACTGGGATTGCAAAAATATCCGCAAAAGGTCTCAAGGAGGCCCTGGACACATTGTAAGGTTTAATTGTTGGTCATCAAGCGACCCGGGTCATCTACTTGAGGCGCTGAGGTCATACGCGGGTGAGAATATACTCTCTCGCGCGGAGACCCAGAGAATGTCTGATGACGAAATGCTTCTGTCATTTCTCTGCGTCTCCGAGCGAGAGTACGTTTTCTCATCCGCATCTTATCTCAGTGCCTCAATTAGATGACCCCTATCGCTTGATCGCCAACAGTGAAATCTTAAAATGTGTCCAGGGCCTCCTTGAGACCCTCAGCGGATAATTTTTGGAACCCCAGTTGAATTACTGGGGAATAATAATTAAGGGAATGGAAAAACCATCTTCTTGAAACAGAAAATGCGGGATTCTATTGGGTTTATTCGTTATTTTTTAAAACCCCCGTTTACTTAACTTTGGAAAATAAAACAACATAGATCAAGGGCCGAATGTCGCTAAAAGGGGAGGATTCAGCGCTGAATGGCGCGTACCCTCTCGTTTTGGAAACAAGAACGGTTTTCACTCTCTTGTTAATAGTGAGTATTATAGGTTGGAGTCTCCTTGCCGCATTGCACTGCGTCCTCCTGCCGGATCACGTGAAACCGAAGAGCAGCTACGCCGCCCCGAGGATTGAGCTTCTAGCCAGGAGGTGAGGACTCTCTCTCTCTCTCTCTCTCTCTCTCTCTCTCTCTCTCTCTCTTTCTCTCTCTCTTTCTCTCTCTCTCTCTCTCTCTCTCTAATACCCCTATTTTCCAGATGGCAGGACGCCTGCATCGAAATCCGCACGGCCGCCCAGGCCCTTCTAATCCGCGAACTTTCCCGGTTGGATCAACTGGGTCGCCTGAGGCTGATCGAGTCCTGGGCTCCCTTCCTACCGCCTCTTCTCGACCCCGCTCTTTCTATCTTTGGTATGTTTTAACTCATTTCGGAATAATCCAGATAGCCTAAGGCTGCTGTAGTTACCATATTTGCCGCAATATGCCGCTTTTTGTGGAATACAGGCAACCTCAGGCCGCTTTTGGTGGAATCTAGGTAGTGTCTGATTTTTGTTTGTGAAGCAAGGGAGTCTGCGTTCGCATTCAATATAATTCTGGCGGTTTAGATAGATCCAGGCAGCCTCAGGCCGCTTCTGATAATTTTCTCACAACAGACGGGAAAAAACTTATTTGTCGATTTTCAGGAGCCCGATTGCAGTCGTCCGTCCCGTCTCTGCCTCCAAATGCACCGCCCATTCCTCCCAGGTCGAAGCACTCCCCACTTCCAATGGCGCCAGCTCCAGGTTTGTTTGTCGGAATTATTTGTCGTTTTCAGTTGTTTTCTTGGCATTCTTTGGGTCTCTCTGGCCGGTTTACTGAGATTACCACAAATTTGCTATTTCACTTATTTGAATTCATTCTTTCAGAGCCAGCAACGGGAGAAGATGGAGAATCGGGAGTGCAGCAGGTACGGAGGAATCAAGCCACCGCCATTATTCTTCTCGGAGTAGTCGGAGCCGAATTTGGCGATGAATTGCACAGGTAAGAGAGAATAAACGTGAGGAAAGATACGGGTGAACCGAAAATCGTGCGGCAATTGGTGGTTTATCCGAAAAGCGTGCAGGTTTCGACAGCAGCTGTACCGAAAATAGACGAATTTCCAAAAGCAAAAATGCGGTCCATTTTCATCCAGTTTTCTGGACGTCTGCAAAAACATGTGTTTTTGTACCAACTGGCTGGCGGCAGTATTATATCAACAAGGCGAGCTAATTTCACACAGTCTGAAATAATAACACTGTTAAATGTTCCAAATAATTTGTATAATTCTGAAAAAAAATAGGAGACATCATTATTGCGGCCAAAATGTAAAACTTGAGAAATCATCTTTTTTATGCGGCGTTTTCTACCTTTTCTCAATGAATGTCATTAAAAATACAAAAATTAAAGTGTGTTACATTTGTTTTCAAAAAAAGGCCTCCTTTTGATCGGGAAACAAAGGTAACACTATGACCGGGCCTTTCCAATGTATGTGCGTGAATCGGCGGCCGAACCGAAAACTGTGCGGGAATATGCAATTCTACAGAAAACTGTGCAGCAATCTGCAAAAGGGATGAAATCAATGCGGCTAATGCAGTTTGGCCGAAATCCGTGCGCTATTTCTCCCAAATTTCTCCATTTCAGAGCCGATCTCACCAGAGCCACAGCCCTCTCCCTCTTGGAGCTTCTGGTAGCAGCTCCTTCTGGCCTTCTCCCAGTTCACTCTCCCCTCCGCCGAGCGGCCATCGACCTCCTAGGCAAGGGATTCGTTCACTGGGAGCCTCATCTGGAGATATCCAAGGTCCTCCTTGGCCTTTTGGATCTGGCGGCGAACACAGACAAATCCGTCAAGTGAGTCTCTCTCTCTCTCTCTCTCTCTCTCTCTCTCTCTCTCTCTCTCTCTCTCTCTAAGCCCCTATTTTCCAGTTACATCCCTCCCGGAGCCCCGTTGTCGCCGATTGCTGACGCCTGTCGCACGGCGCGCAACGCGCTGTCTCTGATCGCCGCGGCACGGCCTCCCGCCCTTCTGAATGCCCTCTCCATGGAGGTAAGGGGGCTTTTTGTCAATCGGTTCTACCGTAGTCTATCACTAGCAGCGGATCTGTTTCCAATGTACCAGTGATTTATTTATGCAAATTTCAGGTGGCTAGGTACAACTCGGCCGCCCAACATCAGACCATCCAGCACACCGTCGTCAGTCCTCTGCTGAAGTCGAGGGCGGAGGTAAAAATTTTATCTGGCTCTTCTCCTTTCTTCTCTCATCTAAAAATTTATCTGGATGATTGTCTCGATAACCACCAGCTTTTATTGTGTTCAAAACTTGCTTTACTTGGTATCTATGTCAATTTCGCCTAGACATACAAATTTTGCCCAGTAATTCTACTGGGGCTCCAAAAATTATCCGCTGAGGGTCTCAAGGAGGCCCGGACATATTTAAAGGTTTCACTTTTGGCCAGCAATTAACTGTCTGCCTCCTCTGCGCGAGAGATCGCCGACATGACCCGGATAACATCGGTAGCTGCTATGGTAGGGGTTATATAAGTCAACCCCATAGCCATTCTGAACGTGAGAGGTCCGGTGCCGGTGGTTTCACTACCTGGCGGCCCTCCTTAGTGGATGGGCCTTACGGCAAATGTTCTCCCTGAATGGGCTTGCATAAGTGTTACTCGCCACACGTCTTCGGGCGTCGGAGGCAAGCAACCGATGTGGGTTTCGGGGGATTGTCCAACGGCATCACTTGACCCTCACTTTTGGATTTTTTAAAATACTTTTCACGAGCAGTTCCGTACATACACTAACAAGCTACCCGTGGGATCCATTTGCACGACCCTCCACATTACAGATTCGGCAAATTTCGCAAACATGCATTGTCAAATTCCGCCATATGCGGCGGTGGCCCGTCGCACTTTTAAGTTTTTGGCAATTTTTGTTAAAGAAATGGAGATGTTGCAAAATTTCAAACTTTTAGATTACAGAGGGGGCTGTCGCAAAATTGACCCTCGCGGTGTTTGCCCAGTTTGCAAGCCTCCAAGTGAGAAATTCGGCTCGGCGCGACCCCCTCAACTGAAAGTCGCGGTCGACGTTTTTCTACGGTCTGGTCCATTTCGTCCGGGGATTATATCATTCTTCGCAAGTGAGTGATATCACTGGGGTTCCAAAAATTATCCGCGGAGGGTCTCAAAGAGGCCTACAAGTAAGTTTTAATCAACTTGTTTCGGTCTCGGGCCTATTTTCACAGGCTTAAAAACAGTCAATTTTTGAAATGTCTGCGTGGTCAGAGTAATGTTACTTTTTCCGAATGACTGTATTATTATTCCCCAGTAATTCTACTGGGGTTCCAAAAAAATGTCCCCTGAGGGTCTCAAGGAGGCCCTGGACACATTATAAGGTTTTCATTTTCGGCAATTAAGCGGCGGGGGTCGAAAGAGAGAGAAAGAAAGAGATTTTCTTTTTTCTTTTTTGTTTTGGAGGAAGGGGAGAGAGAGAGAGAGAGAGAGAGAGGGTAAACATTGTTGGTTAGACATTCTTTTTCGGTTTGATCAAGGTGGCTTTCATACTTTCATTTTCAGTTCATGTATTTTCGAAAAATAAAATGAAAACTTTAAATATCTCGCTAAAAGCAAAACAAATGCACGATAGAGGACTCGAACCACCGACCATGCCAGCGAGAGACAGACCTCTTAGCCTGTAAGCCACGGGCGCACATCCGGTTCCATTGCCGCGGCGCCTGATAATCACCGGCGGGGCATGGCAGCGACCGATATGGTACGCGGGTTGGTCGCAGACATTTTGGTACGCCGATTTTCAAAACTTCAAACGCGAATTGCGCAAAAAGTTGTCCGGTTATGCACAAAACGAAGTAGATTTTCGTGATCAGCGTGTTCGAATCTCCCCGTATGCAAATTTGCAGAAAAAGTTATTCACTCTAGGCCTGAATCGTCGTCACAGACGGGAAACCAAAGCGACCGGGGTCATCTAATTGAGACGCTGAGATAAGACGCGGGTGAGAAAATGCACTCTCGCGCGGAGACGCAGGCAGAGGACTGGTTGGGCCCCACACCTGGTCATCATACCACGAAGTATATATTACGACAGCCCCCTCTATTAGAACATTTTTCAAACATTTGCGGTGGCTCAACCTTATACATTGTCAAACTCTACCATAAGCGGCGATGGGGCCGTCGCAATTTTAAGTGTTCGTAAAATTTTATTAAATAAGGTGGTCCTTCGCAAATATTTGGAAACTTTTTGTAATGGAAAGGGGCTGTCGCAAATTGACCCCTGCGGGGGGTTGCCTAAG
The DNA here is from genome assembly GCA_964057215.1 of Oscheius myriophilus. Taxonomy (NCBI): domain Eukaryota; kingdom Metazoa; phylum Nematoda; class Chromadorea; order Rhabditida; family Rhabditidae; genus Oscheius; species Oscheius myriophilus. The sequence continues at coordinate 5,509,319 of OZ059904.1, forward strand.
TATATGGTCTCCTTTCTTAACAATATTTGTGTAAAAGCCAAATTGCGGCACCCTCACCGTCGGGACACGTTGGTGAAACTGTTAACCAAACGAGTGCGTTCCATATCGATAAATTTCTTTTCTGCTCGATTTTAATTCTGGATGGAAGGGCTCAATTTTTATTTACAAAAATTTGCCTCGGGGCCCTTCTTAACAAGTGGGTTTTTGTGGGGACTTTTATTGTGAATGCCCGGTAGTATAGTTTTTTTTCTGTCATTCTCTGCGTCTCTGTGCGAGAGAGCAATTTCTCACCCGCGTATGGCTTCAGCGCCTCAATTAGGTGACCCCTGTCGCTTTTTGGCCAAGATTGAAACCTTGAAATGTGTACAGGGCCTCCTTGAGACCCTCAGCGGACAATTTTTGAAGCCTCAGTAGAATTACTGAGGGAAAATATATCAACACCTCCTCTTTGGTAGGAAAATGGTGGGAGGCTCTCTCTCTCTCTCTCTCTCTCTCTCTCTCTCTCTCTCTCTCTCTCTCTCTAATTAACTCATTTTTCCAGGTCCTTCGAATCATCGACGAGCTATCGGAGAAGAAGTACAACGAGGTCGTGGAGCGCATGCTCCCAGTGGGAGAGGTCCTCGTCCACTGCCTGGACACCTCTCTCCTCAAACAGAAGTCCCTCGCCGATATTTTCCCTCCAATCACCAAGTATGAAGCCTTTTTATTCTGAAAAAAAAACGGTCTATTATGCAGATTCAACATGGTCGCCTACTGCGCCGCGTCGAGGCGCATCGCTTTCGGAGGCTTCAACGGCAACGTGGTTGTGCACGAATTGAGGGCGGCCAAGTCTCATGTGCGTTTTTTTTAACAGCCGAAGTATTTTCCCATTTCAGACCCTGCAATCTCACCAAGGCCCCGTGACCGCGTGTGCCTTCTCCGAAGACGGAAAATACCTCGCGACCTACAGCTCCACAGACGCCAAAATCAACTTCTGGCAGACTACGCAGAGTTTCTTGGTGAGTGAGATATGCTAATTGAGGCGCTGAGGAGAAGAACCATTCCTGGACCCGGTACGGAGGGGGTTCAAGAAGAATGATCCCTCTAAAGGGAAGGGAACCCCAAAAACTGAGTAGCCCCGCAAGCACTGCGTTCAAGTATGACCCGATCAGTCAATGTGTCACTAAAATCGATCGGTTCAGAATTTGTAGTTTGGTCAAACTACAAAGTTCCCGGTCACTACCAAGAGTGGCTAAAACTGGGACCGGACCGCGTAATTTTTTTTTAAAAAATAATTTCTTAATCTATCTCTTTTCAAAGTCCATGTTTAAGTTCTTCGTTGGAACACATAGTTCTAAGTGTGCAAAACCTACTTTGTAAAGGAATATTCGAACTACCCTGTATATATTTTATATAATTTGCATGGCCAAGTGGCTAAGAGACACATGTTCTGTGCGTAGCTAGTTTAAACTTTTTTCCAACTTTAAAAAAAAAATCTCGGTGGGCCGCCGGACGGCCACCCACGGTCACACACTTCACACAAGGGCGGTTTCAAAAAAAACCATTTTACACCCAAGGCCAAATTTTCCACAGTTACCTTTATTATGCACCTTTAAGACAAGGTTCTTTCGGATAATGTTTTCGCAGAGGTTATGAATTTTATATTGTGGACCAAACTGCCATTTCAACGAATTTTTGCCAAATCAATGTAAAAAAATATTTTTTCCGCCATGATGGATATTTTCCTTTTCACGTCATTTCTCAAACCCTTGGTTAGTTTCCAAGATCTCTTTTTTAACTGCCAAGGACCTATCTTAATATTTTGCCGGATTTAGGTCCCTCTTTTGCAGTATGGGGTTAACCAAGGGGGATCGAACGGGGAAACTGGTGGAAAACAGTGGTTTATGGGCATAAATCCGGCGGAATTACGTCACGGGTCGTGCATAATCCGACGGTAATAGGGAAAATCAGGTGGTTTTGGCTGGTGAAAGGGCGATTTATTCATGTTGGTATGTTTTATTTTGGGAATATATTGCACACGCATCGTGTTAATAAACACACCCGTGCGGAATTGGTCCGTTGGGAAGAAAACCATGCGGCAATCGGTGCTGGGGTCGAAAATCGTGCGGCAATTTGTATTTTGACCAAAAAACTTGCGGCAATCGGCATTTGGGAAGAAAACCACGTGGCAATGGGTGTTAGATCAAAACCGTGCGACAGCTGCCAGTATGGCCAACATATGTGGGCAGCACATCACAGCCGATTTGAAATTTCCACGGTTCCATAGGGCCAAAAACCCGAAAACGATTGCCCAATCACTGCCAAATCGAAAATTTCCGGCTTTTCGGGCCTAAAATCCCTTTTCCACAACCGATTTCCCAAAAACCCCCTTCACTCCGGGGGAAGCCCCGCCCACCTATGATGGCCAAGAAGAATGCAGCAATCGGCAGTAGGGCAAAAAATCATGCGGTATTTGGTATTGGGGCCAAAACTTTGCGGCATTCGGGAATTGTAGGAAAATCATACGGCGATGAGTAGTAGTGCCAGAAATCATGCGGTATTCGGCATTTTAACCAAAAACCATGCGGCGATCGACATTTTGGACGAAAACCGTGCGGTAATCGCAGAATTTCTGGCGAAAATCATGCGGCATTCGGCAATTGAGTCAGAAACCACGCGTTAATTTGCGGTATGGCGAAAACCGTGCGGCAAGCAGCAATTGAATCACAAATCGGTCGACTTTTTGCAGTTGAACGAAAACCCAGGCGGAAATCGGCAGTTGACCTAAAAAAAACCATGGGGCAATCGGCGATTTTCCAAAAATATTGGGCTGTTTTCGCTGTGAGACCTAATTTCTCTTTTTCAGGGCATGGGTCAGACGACGATGAAGATGGTGAAATCGCAGCCGGCTCCTTCGATCTCCGCTGCCTCGGCCACCCACACCTTCCACCCGAAACTCGTCTGGATCAATGCCAAATCCGTCACTCTGATGATGGCCGGAGGAAGGGAACAGCGATTCACTATCTAATTTCAATTTGCCCGTTTTTTTTGTATTTACCCTGTCATAATAGCCTCCATTGTAAAAATAAACCCCCTATTTATGTTGTAAAAATGCCCAGATCCTGACATTCTACGCAGTTTGTTAATTATTGTAGCACTAATCTAGTCACTCTTGACTATTAGCTAACCCAAAGATTTGAGACTGTGTTTCGAGAAAACATTCCAGCCAACGCGATTGTCACTTACGTTGTTTTTCGAGCTATAATGTACATAGCGGAGAGGAGCAGCACTAATAAAGATATTCTATTTAAGTAGTCTCTGTTTCATATTGTTACAGTTAAAGTGTGGGCACAGATTTTTGTCCAATTCAGGGCTGGGGAACATTACAAAAGGGCAAATTCGAGGGCCGTTGGGCCAGATTTTCACAGTCCGGCCCGGCTTTTGGCCAGCCATGTCCCCATTAAAATCCACAAGAAAATAATTTTCTGCTAAACATCGAGCATTGAGTGAAATTTATTAAGTGTCTGATTCATGTTTCGGCAATTTGGTGGTTTAATAGCTGTGGAAATAAATCGACTTCTTTAATTCATGCTGTAAAAATAATTGTTTCGGCCATCTAGTTTAATGATAATTTATACTAAAGCTACGCTGTTGTTACTGCAAAAGTGTAAAGAGTGAAATATTTACGTATATAATTTAGGAAAATTGCTTTCTGATTTTAATTTTAAAATTGCCTGATAAAGAACCTTAAAACATTTTTCTATAAACAAAGAGGTAGAATGAAAAAACGCAAAGCGAGGGCCAAATGTAACCGATGTACAATGTCCAATTCACATTGAAGTGATCCAGTACATGACAATTACACATGCGCGAGAATGTGGGAATCTCCACCGGTGCCTTTAGCTTTTCTTCACATTTCGCTTTCCCTTGTATAAGCCCTTCAAAGCGACTTTCTAAGATGATACGGGTTAGAAAATGAATATATCGCGAGGAGGTTGCAGGCATTGGCGTTTAAAGAGATTCCTGTTAACATCCTCCTAAATTCCTATGAGAATATCGGATTTATACCGAAATCTTTGTTTGCTTACAGGTCTAGATCATAAAACTTCGTGTTTTGGGGAGATTTCTCGCCCAACATACCGATAACAGGTGTGTGTTTCGTTGTCTAAACCCTCCAAAAGAGAGTTTTGTTTTGCAATCCATAGGCAGTAAGAAATTCAAACAAACAGGGTTATATAAGCCCGGGCGCTTCTCATTTGTGTGGAGAGGTCCGGCGTTGGTGGGTTATCAATATATATCTCTAAATTCTCGAAATTCCTGTGAGAAAGTTGTTTCGTAGAGGTGAGTCAGTGAAAAAAGTGAGGATGAGAAAGTGAGAGAATCCTCTGACTTTGGAACTTTGGAAAACACAATTTCCCACCGGCTTCAACTTGACCCTCCTTTTTGGTTTTGGAAGGTGAGACGAGAGAGAGAGAGATAGAGAGAGAGAGAGGGAGGGAGAACAAAAAGTGAGGGTCAAAGGATGCCGATGAACAACCCCCGGATCAAGTTCAGTTTGACCAAGTTCGTCACTTTTAATGCGCTGTTATTAACCCCGGCCTTAGGCGCAGCGCTGCCAACAACGCGGACCTTGACTGAAGAATGATCCATTACAAGGAGATCTTACGGAGAAATTCTCACGTTGACACCATCGGCTTCGGACCTCTCACATTGTGATGCATAGCGACTGGGCTTATATAACCCCCTCAGCCGAAATTACCGATCCTTTATGGGTCAAGCTGGTGATCTCTAGCGAAGAGGGGCCAGACAGTCAGGGGTGAGCTCCATGAGTCTTCTAATTACTTCAGTGATAAATTGTCTCCTAGTGAGAAGTCTAAGAAACTCACATACTCACTTCTTCATCTTGAATGCTGATTTAACACTGAGGCGAAGCGATCTTTCGCTAACAATGGATGACTCAGCATGAGAATTGGACACGGGTACCCTTACGTTATTTTTTCTCAACGAATAGGCCGGGAGTGATTGCCTAAAAACTTAAAACGCCGTCTCTGTAAGATTGGAGCGGCGGCCTTAAAGACACAGTCTTAGGAAAAACTTGATAGCACTAGAATTGGTCCAAAAATTTTGAAACTTTTAAGTCATTATCGATTTTTGACCTGGGTTACGGTAGGGTACTGCAATTTTGTAAAATTGATCGAATTCTTTCGAAGTGGTGTTTTTCAAAAGCTTTAGTCGTGGGTACATCAAATCTAACCCTTAAATTTTGAAATATTTGTGTACTTTCGCAAAGGACCCAAAAACCCAAAAAAGTGGAAAACTGCGTTTGAAATTGCAGTTTTTCGCATTTTTCGACTAGGTGACCATCATGACGAAAATCGACTTTGAAACTGAAATTTTCCATCGATTTGATAAGGGAAACTTTTATATTTTGGGAAGTCAAACTTTTTTTGCTCTAAAATTGTTCCAAATATTCACAAGAAAATTTTACCTACCAAAGTAAAAGACTAAAACCTGCTCGAGTTTTCCTGAATAAGCGACTTCACGCCCAATTTTTGAAAAATATGCGGCGGGTCTCATCACAAAGCCTTGATAAACACTGATTTAGCATTCAATTCAAGCAATTCAAATGCAAGAAAGTGAGTTCTATAATGCAGATTTGTAATTTGTATCACGAGTATCACTGCATTTTGCGCAGAATTTAAATAAATGTGAGAAAATCCGCAGAAAAGAAGGCGGGGTCTTGATTTCGTTGCGGGACCTCGGTCCGGCGTTTGCGGCGCAAGCCTTTGATCCTTTGAACAGCTGTGTTGAAATAGGTCACTTCACATTCTGAGATGAACGAACATGTGGGTTTTCTTCGTTAATAATCCCAACTTCATTAAAATTTATAGGCTGTGTTTGATTTTGACGAAATTCCATCAGAACTACGTCGTTTTGTTCTCGAAAAGGTAGAAAGTTCAATAATTCGCTATCTCTTATTATTTTTAGTTCGATTACAATCAATATGTTTGCTTCACTAGGCTATCTAAGCTATCTCATGAGGTAGCCGAAGCACATAGTGGACTCTTCAAGTTTCCCCTTTATACCAGGGAAATCAGAATGGACTGGGTAAGCTTTCATTTTTTTAACCATTCACACGCCATACACACGCGCACACTCACACACTCACACACTCACACACTCACACACTCACACACTCACACACTCACACACTCACACACTCACACACTCACACACTCACACACTCACACACTCACACACTCACACACTCACACACTCACACACTCACACACTCACACACTCACACACTCACACACTCACACACTCACACACTCACACACTCACACACTCACACACTCACACTCACACACTCACACACTCACACACTCACACACTCACACACTCACACACTCACACACTCACACACTCACACACTCACACACTCACACACTCACACACTCACACACTCACACACTCACACACTCACACACTCACACACTCACACACTCACACACTCACACACTCACATTATTTCAGAAGAATGGTCAGCTCCAAGTGAATATGGAAATCAGCCCTGGTCATTTTAAATGGATAGACGTTACATCAGTAAACCAGGCTAATCTGCGGTGGATAATTGCACAAAAATCTTTAGTGAAAGTGAGAAGTCTTTTTTTGTCTTCAAGCACAATTCAGGATCGACTCAACAACGAAAAGTGCATCCAGATTCTCAATGCAATTATCGCCAACAAAATTCGTTGTGATAGTTTGGTATTCCTGCGGATACCGGAGTGCGATCTTTTAAATTTGAAAAAAGTGATTGAGGTAAGATGTTGTTGAATGGAAAAATACTTTGTGGAACTATTTTGCATTTGTGTACTTAAAAATGTTATTTCAATCAATTTTATAACTAGAAAGTTGTAATATAAAAGTATACCACACAAAGAATGTTAACTACACCAAATTGGCTTGATAGCATGGCCGGGTCGGACCGGGCTCGGTACATCAATTTCGTCACCCGGGCTGGTCTGAGCCCGATGTTTAACTACGCCTGGTTTACAATATGTTCACGTATCGCCGCTGTTAATCAAAAAATTAAATAAAGTTTTCTTTGTAGATTGTTAAATGTCTGGATGTGTCTCTGGGCAAGTACTCCGAAATCTACGGAGACGATGATGATGTGGAAATGAGCTTTGATACCGACTTTTTGCCGGACAACGTAAGTAAAAGAACATTTGAACAATCAACGAGAAGAAACAAGTGCACAATTGTGTTGTCTCCCGTAGTTGAATATTCCCTCAGAACAGGCGAACGAACAAACGTAGCATCACCAAAATTTGAGGAGAGGTCGAAATCCTTTTGCAGGTCTCTGCGCGCTAATTTTCAGAAAATTCTATCGAGCAAAACTGAAATGACAGCGAAAAAACTGCACTTTTTCGGATTTCCTTTTAACCGTGGTGTAATGGTGTGCATTCCAGACTCGCAGTCTCGCGACCCGGGTTCGATTCTTTCTTTCGCTTATTGTTTTGCTTTTTGCTTTTTTACGTGTCGCATTTTGAAAAACTCTTGATACCACGCAGTTCTGATATCTCCTACAATTTTTGGATCTGACAAGGGTCTCTCTTTCTATTTTTCTCGTCTATCTTTCTTTATCATGTTTCTCTCAGTTGACTGCTCCCCCTGATGGTTCTGAATTCGAAAAATGAATACCGAAGTGGTTTGGTTCTTTTTTGATTTCAGCAAGTTTTAAGTGTATTTTGTTTCGTGAAAACTTCATATACTAATGATATCCAGATTCGGAAGTTGGCCGTGGAAGGACCTGCGACTTTGACCAACACTCAGTTACTTCTATTAAAGTGTAAATACATGCATTTCGGATTTTGCAAAGTGACCGCCGAAGGAATTAACCAGTTTCTTGAGGTAGCTGTCTAAATTGAAATTTTGAAACTCTTCCTGTTCAGCAATGGAAGAACAAGGAACGAGAAATCACTTTCTGTTCTCTCATCTGCAGTAATCCCTGGGATCTAGAAGGCCTACAAGATATTATGTGGTTGACAGATGACTGGGATAAAGGACGTGTTGAGAGAGACGACGGTGAAATTCTCAAAATTTCACTGGTTGACGAGCGCATCGAAATATGGAAAGCTGAACCCGAAGATGTGCAGGAGAGGGAAGAAGAAAGGGAATCTGAGAACTAATCCTGTGTCAAGTGAAAAACTTCATCATGTTATTGTATTTCTCTATTAACGAAGGTTTCACAGAGAGACAGAGACAGAGAGACAGAGAGAGACTAAGACTGAGACTGAGACTGAGACTGAGACTGAGACTGAGACAGAGACAGAGACTGAGACTGAGACTGAGACTGAGACTGAGACTGAGACTGAGACTGAGACTGAGAATGAGACACTGCTCTTCTCCCTCTCTCTCTATACCTCTCCATATCTCAAGTACTTTGTACTTGTTTTCTCGCTACCCGACCCCGATGTTGCAGACACAGACGTTTGCCGACAGTGTGGATTAAATGCCGCACGGAAGCTCACTTTTCTATTTGCTCAACGGGGGCGACTGTTACTGGGTAACAGAACCGACACAAGTTGTTTTGACAAATGAGTCCGTTCTTTGAATGGTCGTTGGAGATTATTGGCTCAATGGCGTCATTCTGAAGTACCAGACAGTGACAACAGTTTGACCAAAACAGTTTTTCCAAATCTGGTCTGAGGGAGAAGAGGGAGAGTCAAAGAGAAAGAGTAATGATGTGAGGCGGTATGATCTGAACTCTGAACTCCCCGTAAATATTCAAAAACGTTCCTCCGAAACTCGTCCGGCTAAAACCCGGCTCGTCGCGTGTTTAAGTACTGCGGCTGAGTTTGGTGGGCGGGGCTTCGGTCGGCCGGTGCCATTGATCGTTATGATACCTCTAACTGTCGTCGCCGTTTTGATTCTTTTGGCAGACGGACAGGTGCCTCCGGCTTTTGTTACTCAGTCTCCGCAGAGGACTCTGCCTCAGGTTTGTTTTTGAGAATGTGAATAAGACGTAGCGTATGAGAGAGAAAAGTGAGTAAGAGAAAGAGAGAGACAGAGAGAGAAACAGAGAGAAAGAGAGGGAGAAAGAGAGAGAGAGCGAGAGAAAGAGAGAGACGAAGGATTCAAAAGAGGCGCGGAGAGCGAGAGACACCTGCAAATATGTCTCAATTCGCCGTCTTTTAAACCGAATTTAATTATAAAAAGCGGTGAGTAACGATTTCATTAAACAAAGTCTCAGTAGCCGAATTGGATAAACAGACGGCAAAGATCATAGAGAGACCGAATCGGAACTCAAAAGAACCGTCGTGGCTTTGTTTGCTAACGAACATCGAACATGTAAGGGAAGCCCTGGGGCTAAAAACTGTGAAAGGCAGAGTGGGGGGGGGGGCGAGAAAGAGAGAGAGAGAGAGAGAGAGAGAGAGACAGAGAGAGAGAGAGAGAGAAAGAGAGAGAGAGAGCAAGTGAGGGAGAGATAGAACTTGTCGACTCTGCGTCTCCGCGCGAGAGTGAATTTTCTCACCTGCGTCTTATCTCAGCGCCTCAATTAGGTGACCCCGACCGCTTGATAGGGAACCGTGAAACCTTGAAATGTGTCCAGGGCCTCCTTGAGACCCCCAACGGATAATTTTTGGAGCCCCAGTAGAATTACTGGGGAATTAATTGTCAAATTGGATTTTCATTAGATTTTTCGACTGAAAAGTTTAAGAGATTTTTTCGACCTCATGCTATTCTTATTTTTATCCTCTATAGTTCTTTCTGAATTCACTCGCTCCTTCGCTTTCTCCCCGTTTTTCAAAATTACGCAGCGCATATGAAAGAATCACAGTTTTATCGACGAATAGTTGGCAAGAGCAATCCGAAAATATTTTCCAACTCAAGCAACTCGATGCTTCAGGGAGCATTTGGCAATTAATTCCCCAGTAATTCTACTGGGGTTGCAAAAATTGTCCGCTGGGGTCTCAAAGAGGCCCTGGACACATTTTAAGGTTTCACTGTTGTCGATTAAACGACCGGTGTCATATAATTGAGGCGCTGAGATAAGACGCGGGTGAGAAAATACACCCTCGCGCGAAGACGCAGACAGTGGGCTTGTTGGGTCATCTCAACCAAACTTTAAAATGCCTACAATACGACCATCTCCGTCTTAAGATATGTTTACGGAGACCCATATTTGGCGTTCTTTTTCTACTTTTCTCGAAAACGGTAAATTTGCCACCCAAAGTATTGTAAAACACACCTGACTGGCCCTTTAAAGGCAAAGGACCGCGAAAATGGCCAGGGGGCCTGGCCATTTTTTTGTGCATAAAATGCATTTTACCATAGAAAATTACGATCTCTCGTCTGCGTTGCGTGATGGTTTTTTATTTTCATTTTCGCGGTGCCTTTAAAGTCAAAGTTCGTTTTTCATGGTCTATATTCGCAAAATATGCAAAACCTACGTACGTATGTAAATCCATTCTCTGGGAAATTTCTCTCCCATTCTATGCGACTCCGCGCAAGAGCATATTTTCTCAACCGCGTCTTATCTCAGCGCCTTAATTAGATGACCCGGGTCGCTTGATTGTTAACAGTGAAACCTTATGTGTCCAGGGCCTCCTTGAGACCCTCAGCGGACAATTTTTGGAACCCCAGTAGAATTACTGGGGAAATCAGACATGGAGACACCTTGAGACATGGAATGGTTTCTCTTTATTTAAGTCATTTCGTGTCAAAATACTTGTCAACCTGGAAGGGACGGTTTCACAAAGGAAAAATTTGGGGCCGGCTTGACTAGAAATTTCGTAATTTTGATATTTTAATTCTACTTTTGTTGTTGTCTAAATTTCAGCTCAAACATGGTGGGTCGATAAAAATTTCGGAACGAGCCGACCAGAATACATCTTTGGGAATATAAGGGCAGAGAATTGATATTTTAAAATATAAATATATTCGTTAAAATTTTTAAATCGTTTCTTTTTTTGTGCCGGCGTCTTCAAAAAAAAACCGTTAGGGCGAGTTTCAAATTCGAACTGCATTGAATAAAATTTTATTAGAGACAAATTCATAAAATTCAAATTCAGGGCTCTAGAAAACGTTTTTTTCCAAACCCAAGTCAACAATTTCATAAAAAAATTTTCTTATCTAGGTCTCGTATTAACCAGCGCACGTTGGATGTTTGCGTTGTTTACGGCCCTTGTCAACAAAAACCCAATAATTGCCTCGTTCGTCTCGTCGCCCAACCTCTCTTCGCGAGAGTCTCGCCAAATAATCCATAGGCTCTCGGTGGGTTCCGCACACGGGGTTACATAAGCCCGCGCTGTTTCTAAACGGACGGAGAGGTCCGGCGCTGGTGGGTTATCAACAACTCAATAAACCAAAGCAAATACAAGCCTTAGGCTCAAAATTTCCCCCCGAAATTCGTGAGATAGTGGTGAGACAGTGAAAAACTGGGTACTTTGGAACTTTGGAATAAGAAATTTCAATATCCCATCAGCTCTAACTTGACCCTCCTTTTTGTTTTTGAAGGTGAGTTCTGAGGGAGGGAGGGAACAAAAAGAGGTTGAGATGGAGACGGAGAGACAGAGAGACAGAGAGACAGAGAGACAGAGAGACAGAGAGACAGAGAGACAGAGAGACAGAAAGACAGAGAGACAGAGAGGCAGAGAGACAGAGAGACAGAGAGACAGAGAGACAGAGAGACAGAGAGACAGAGAGACAGAGAGACAGAGAGACAGAGAGACAGAGAGACAGAGAGACAGAGAGACAGAGAGACAGAGAGACAGAGAGACAGAGAGACAGAGAGACAGAGAGACAGAGAGACAGAGAGACAGAGAGACAGAGAGACAGAAAGACAGAGAGACAGAGAGGCAGAGAGACAGAGAGACAGAGAGACAGAGAGACAGAGAGACAGAGAGACAGAGAGACAGAGAGACAGAGAGACAGAGAGACAGAGAGACAGAGAGACAGAGAGACAGAGAGACAAATGAGACAGAAACATAATTTTGAGATTTTTCAGTGTCAATGCATTCCGGATGCTTCCGGCCAAGGATGTCTTCAGTATGACAGCCGGCTACAGGTGAATATACCAATTTTTGACTCACAATTCTTTTTCAACAGAAAAACATTGAAACATACATTATAAATTCAGGCTGCCACTCTCGAAGAAGCCATGGCCAGCTTCCCTGACCTGTCGATTGAAAGAAATGAGACAAACCCTGATGATCCATTAGAGGTATGTTTTCAAAATTAATGGTTTTGCACTTTGCAATTTTTTAATTTTAGCTTCAAGCAGCTTGTAACACACAAGAGTGTATGGATTGTCATGAAGATATCAACCTTCGCGTTAGGAAGGTTGGTTCTCTTTTCATATCTCTCTCTCTCTCTCTCTCTCTCTCTCTCTCTCTCTCTCTCTAAGCCAAACTGCAATAGACAGTTAATTACCAAAGTAATTAGAAGATTCATCAAGGTCAGCACTGACTGTCTGCTCCCTCTTCGCTAGAGATCACCCGCTTGACCCATACAGGATCGGTAATTTCGAAAGACAGAGTTATATAAATCTAGTCGCTATGCATTACGGTGTGGGAGGTCCGGGGCTGGTGGTGTCAAGATTAGGACGGGGAAACCTGATTTTTCTACTCATTCTATTTTGAAATGGGGCATACTCAGTCAAGAATTAGGAGCTTTCGGGCTCTGATCTTGGTCGAACTGAATATGTTCCGAGGAGACGTCCATTGGCAACTTTTGACCTTCACTTTTGCAATTTCTCTCTTTCTCACACACTCACACACTCACACACTCACACACTCACACACTCACACACTCACACACTCACACACTCACACACTCACACACTCACACACTCACACACTCACACACTCACACACTCACACACTCACACACTCACACACTCACACACTCACACACTCACACACTCACACACTCACACACTCACACACTCACACACTCACACACTCACACACTCACACACTCACACACTCACACACTCACACACTCACACACTCACACACTCACACACTCACACACTCACACACTCACACACTCACACACTCACACACTCACACACTCACACACTCACACACTCACACACTCACACACTCACACACTCACACACTCACACACTCACACACTCACACACTCACACACTCACACACTCACACACTCACACACTCACACACTCACACACTCACACACTCACACACTCACACACTCACACACTCACACACTCACACACTCACACACTCACACACTCACACACTCACACACTCACACACTCACACACTCACACACTCACACACTCACACACTCACACACTCACACACTCACACACTCACACACTCACACACTCACACACTCACACACTCACACACTCACACACTCACACACTCACACACTCACACACTCACACACTCACACACTCACACACTCACACACTCACACACTCACACACTCACACACTCACACACTCACACACTCACACACTCACACACTCACACACTCACACACTCACACACTCACACACTCACACACTCACACACTCACACACTCACACACTCACACACTCACACACTCACACACTCACACACTCACACACTCACACACTCACACACTCACACACTCACACACTCACACACTCACACACTCACACACTCACACACTCACACACTCACACACTCACACACTCACACACTCACACACTCACACACTCACACACTCACACACTCACACACTCACACACTCACACAAGCGCCCAAGCGCACACTCACACAAGCGCACAAGCGCACACTCACACAAGCGCACAAGCGCACACTCACACAAGCGCACAAGCGCACACTCACACAAGCGCACAAGCGCACACTCACACAAGCGCACAGTTTCTCCACTCTCACCTTCCAAAACCAAAAGGAGGGTCAAGTTGAAGCCGGTGGGATATTGTGTTTTCCAAAGTTCCAAAGTCAGAGGATTCTCTCACTTTCTCGCCCTCACTTTTTTCACTGACTCACATCTACGAAGCAACTTTCTCACAGGAATTTCGAGAATTTAGAGATATATATTGATAACCCATCAACGCCGGACCTCTCCACACATAAGAGAAGCGCCTCGGCTTATATGACCCTGTTTGTTTGAATTTCTTACTTCATATGGATTGCAAAACAAAACTCTCTTTTGGAGGGTTTAGACAACGAAACAGAAACCTGTTATCGCTATGTTGGGCGAGAAAACTTCCCAAACAACGCGAAGTTTTATGATCTAGACCTGTAAGCAAACAAAGATTTCGGTAGAAATCCGATATTCTCATAGGACTTTAGGAGAGGATGTTAACAAGAATCCCTTAAAAAGCCAATGTCTGCGACCTCCTCGCGAGAGATTCATTTTGAAACCCGTAGCATATTAGAAAGTGGCTTTGGTGTTTGCATAAGTGAAAGGGAAATTTTAAGAAAGGGCGAGAGGTCCGGCACCGGTGGAGATTCCCACATTCTCACACGTGTGTAATTGTCCTGTACTAGATCACTTCAATGTGAGTTGGACATTGTGCATCGGTAATATTTGACCCTCCTTTTTGCGTTTTTCGATCTGTATTTTTATCTTTCTGTCCTGTCTCTCTCTCTCTCTCTCTCTCTCTCTCTCTCGCTCTCTTTCGCTCTCTTTCGCTCTCTCTCTCTCTCTCTCTCTCTCTCTCTCTCTCTCTCACATTGCCTTTGAATCTGTGTAACTCTCCGTTCTCTTTGAAAAGCTCACTCTTTCGTGTTTTGGAGCTCTGTCTCTATTTCATCTCTGTCTCTCACATAGTCACCTGTCTCACTGCTCCCCTAAAAAGCGGTACAATCAATTTGTCACTTAGGTCACATAGGAGCCCATTAATTGCCGGTGTCTGTTACCTCCACGCGAGAGATTCTCAACTAAACCCAAATGAGGTCAGCCAGTCGCTCTGACAGGGTTATATAACGATTCGCCAAAGACATAATAACGGGAGGTCCGAGACCGGTGGGTTTTCCATGACCCAGATAGATCATGATTGCTCTGTATAAATGAACTTCGCTTGTGACACATGGGGTGGAGGGATAAGAGCATTGTACACCGGTTACTCTTGATCCCTTTTTTTGATCTCTCTCTCTCTCTCTCTCTCACTCACTCACTCACTCACTCACTCTCTAAATGTCTCATTTTCCTCCAGGTCGGCCTCATCCCAATGACTCCTGCCCAAACTTTGGTCGCCACCGCAGCAGCTCCTCAACTGGCAGCTCGAAACAGCACATGTACCAAGTACAAGTTCTCCCAAAAAGAGGAGGGAACTTACGATAAGGATGAAGAAGAAACAAAACAGAGTAAGTCCAGTCGAATTCCATCTATCTAAGTATTTCAATTTTGGTAGACCGACGTGGAGACTCAGATTCAGATGAGTCGGATGAGGAGGACGAAGAGGAATGGGAGAGAAAGGAGTGGAAAAGGAAGAATAAGAGAGATAAGAGACAGGCGACGGCTGTGGGAGGAACTGTGTCGATTATTGGTGAGTTTGAGAGAGAGAGAGAGAGAGAGAGAGAGAGAGAGGGAGGGAGAAAGAGAGAGAGCATAGTTATATAATTACCCGACCTGTCTCGGAGCCATGTCTGCGCCCTCTTCACGAGAGGATCGTTTGCTCACCCAAACGAGGTCAGGTGCTCCGGTGCACGGGGTTATATAAACCGTGGCCGAGGCTAAGCAACAGAGAGGTCCGGAGTCGGTGGTTTATCAAACTTTGATACTGTTCCTGCACTTTACTAGTCAGGAATAAAGTGAAAAGCCTAGGCATTTCACTCCTCCCCCCACTGACACCACTTGACCCTCTTTTTGGAACCTTTTTTAGAGAGAGAAAGAGAAAAAAGAAAGAGAGAGAGCGAGAGAGAGACAGAGACAGAAAGAGAGAGAGAGAGAGAGAGAGAGAGAGAGAGAGACAGAGACAGAGACACAGAGACACAGAGACACAGAGACACAGAGACACAGAGACACAGAGACACAGAGACACAGAGACACAGAGACACAGAGACACAGAGACACAGAGACACAGAGACACAGAGACACAGAGACACAGAGACACAGAGACACAGAGACACAGAGACACAGAGACTCAGAGACACAGAGACAGAGAGACACAGAGACACAGAGACACAGAGACACAGAGACACAGAGACACAGAGACTCAGAGACACAGAGACAGAGAGACAGTGGGATGCCGAGGCGCTGAATACCTGGATATCTCTCGCCATCAGTCGCTTCCTTTTATGGGGTTATATAACGCCTTGTAATTGTAAAAGCTACAAGAGAGGTCCGGAGCTGGTGATTTCTCTTGAACGCTTTTCTGTCTAATGCTGGTTTCCGGCACTCCACCGGCGCTAATTTGACCCTCTTTTTGTTACTGGGAGAGACAGTAAATAAAGGGAGAGAGTGAGATACTCAGAGACTCAGAGACTTAAAACACCTATTTTCAGGCCAGCGCTACACCTTCAGCTGTTCAGGTAAAGGCGTGGCTGCGGACAATGCAGGGCTTGTTCCCCTCTGCTCCACGTGTTGGGTCTGGAGACAGCTTCCCGCAAACTATCAGCCTCAGTACGTCAATGAGTTGATCTGTGATGACAAAGATGGCGCCTGCTTGAGTGGTACTGTAGTTTTTCTCCCAATTGTTACAGTAATCCCTGTTAAAGGGTACGCAACTTGTGGAAGTGGATACCGATCTGTTGAAGTTGTACGTATTGATGGGAACACAAGGACTACCGTATCCATTTCTGCCGGAAATTACTGTGAATGCAAGATTTCGGTTAGTTTGGGAGTGAGTGAGTGAGTGAGTGAGTGAGTGAGTGAGTGAGTGAGTGAGTGAGTGAGTGAGTGAGTGAGTGAGTGAGTGAGTGAGTGAGTGAGTGAGTGAGTGAGTGAGTGAGTGAGTGAGTGAGTGAGTGAGTGAGTGAGTGAGTGAGTGTGTGAGTGAGCAAGTGAGATCAATTTTTCAGAGAAGCAGCGCTCTCCTCTCCCTTGTCACCGGCAATTCCACAAGCCCTCCTGCCCTCCCAGTCGTCCCGTAGACCTGCTCCAACTCTAAAATGAGCCAGCAATGTACAGCTACAGTATCCATGACCTTGCCAACCTTTAATAAAATCAGTCAGTTACATTATTGATCTGTAAGTATAGCAATCTCTGTGTGATATTCAACACTGTACATGACTTCCTTGTGATAAAGGTGCAACAAATGAACATATAAGTCGTCCCATGTGCATAAACTTTCAGATTACTATAATTCCTTATGGTAAATAACACTAATGGAAGGATCTGAGACATATTCATGGAAAAAAACAAGTAAATCCCGGGCGAAAACCCCATAAACTCGATTCAGGTCCATCCCGATTTCCGCGGCTCCCCGCCGCGGATTATTCCGGGTGGTTCTAACAATATTCCGTGAGCCCCGAAATGCGGTACGCAACATTTTTAATAAAACGCTGCGTCGATTTAGCGAAATTATTTTTTTTTATTTTGCTGTTTTTTTAATGTCTAACCCTGTGTTTTCTTATAAATATAGTTAATTAAAATTTTGTGTTTTATTTAAAATTAATTTGAGTTACTTTATCGTACATTGAACAGCATAAACGCGTTCCAGAAACCTTTGATTTATCCTGTTGCTCCTGAGACTTTTGCAGAGATTTTTAACCGCCTAGTTTCGTTTAAATAGTCATTTGTAGTGTTTTGTGGCTGTAAACTACTATGTTGTCGTTTTATTTGAAAATCACCCATTTTGAGCGCCGGTGCACGTGACAGCTGGGTGGACGTTTCCCCCCCCCCCCCCAATTTGCCCCAAGTCTGGCTCCTACAGCGAATCGTAACTTACGGTAATACAGGCTTTTAAATCAGATGCTTACCATTTTTCTGCTAGGACCCATATGACCCGGGCCTTTAAAATATTCTAATTTTCTCAATTTTGATATCGATTTTCTTTATTCTTTCGGAAAATTCTCTATATTTTATGTGATATTTTCTATTTTGTCCGTTTTCCAGACAATGAGTCTCCCGTGGTACCACCTGGAGATCCCCGCCCGTCGCGTGCTCCTCCGCTGCTACTACTCGGTCTGCTGCCTGGCCTACCCGGCCTACGCCGCCCTGAACTGGAAGGAGTTCATCCCCAGCCGAGACGAAGTGCTCCACTCGCGATCGCTGCGGGACGCCATCATGAATCCCCAGGACATCAAAAAATAGGCCACGCCCCCTGCTCCCACTCACTCGCGACGATACGAGGTATCTCAAGCCTAGGACTGTATAATAAATCGTTGTTTTTGTTGAGAAATCCTTTTTTTTTGTCGATTTTTGTGGGTTTCACACCTTGAACTACCTTATTTTATTGTTTTTTTTGCCTATGTGAAGGTCTATTTTAAGGTACTTTCCAGTCCTTGGAGCCGGATAAAATGGGGTCTCATGTGAGTTTTCATGCTTTTTTTATTACTTATTAGGGGTTCAGAAGAAATTCGAGTCGTCGGATGAGGAAGAGGAGGTAAAGGAGACGAAAGTGAAGGAAAAGAAGGAGAAGAAGAGGGAGAAGAAGGAAAAAGAGAGGGAGGAGGAAGAGCGGAAAGAGGAGAAGAAGGCCAAAGTGAAGAAGTTCGACAGCGACGGAGAGGAGGAGGAGGTTCCTAAGAAGTAGGTTTTAAAGCGAAGATGTTAAATTATTATTCTGTTTAAAAATCTTGTAACAAAACTTGCAAAAATGAAGAGAAAGGTAGGTCATAGCCGTATTCCCTTACGATGGGGATAGGCTGCCATCAATGGGATTGCGGTTAAAGGTCTTTTTTAATTGGAAAACTGTCAATTTCCAATGCAGTGGACGAAATCTTATGTACAACGAGCAAAGTTCCAAATTTGTGTATTTGTTACGGAACTTTTTTTCCCGAAAATTCCACCCTTTCATGGTTGTACGGGGGACGGTCCTGAGGGCCCTGGCGTCAGCAGAGGGCCCTACACGACCCCGGGCCAAAATAGTAGCAGGCGCTGGAATAAAGACAATTTGAATTTTTTAACTTCAAATATTATCTCTTCCCGCGCTTTCCAAACTGGGGGCCGTGAGGGCCGGCCCCCGTGTCGCCCCTGCACCCATTCGCAGAGAAAACCACACTTTAACCTTTCTCATCTTCTTAAACCATTTCTAGCTTCGTTTTCCCGCGAAATTCATTTTTTATTAAATATTACGTTTTTGTTGTTAAATTGTGCGTGCGAAAACAGTTTTAGAAGTTCTATCACATTCGTTAGGATGGCGATGTCAGAGCGTGACTTTGACGCGTAGGAATGAACGTTTTATATATCTATTTATCGTTTTATTTTTTTCATTTCTTTATAAAACAAAAAAAAACTTTAAAAAACATTAGTTACGTCACAAAATAATGAAGAATTCCATTTTTTAATTTGCCGAATTCGCTCGCTTCCGGATATTTCTGGTGCCAGTCAGTTGTTTAAAAATAATTGTTCAAAAGGCTCTGTGAACAATTATTATGATGTCTTAATTGATAATTTTATAACATCAGCTTGGTTGCACTCATTTCCAAAAATCTTCAGGGAAAAATTGCGAGAAATTCAATTTTTTCTTCAGTTTGTCCATTCTGATTCTCCCCAGTGGTTATGATTTTTTTCCCCACCGAGAAGTTTGTAAGCATTTGTTGTTTCGCCGCTGTATATTATGCCAAGAGGGGAAAATCCATTGTGTCAACAACACAAACACACCCGTGGCGTGTGGTCACGCGGTCCTACCGGCTGCACTGTCGTAACTCTATGGAACCTTTTTTGTCCATTTTCAGGGATTCTATATCTTTCACCTAACCTCAGTTTTTTTTAAAGTAATAAGTGACATTTCTTCCGTACTCATTGAAGGACGTGCGGGCAATCAAATTTTACTTTAACTTTATTTTTTGTTTTAGAAAGTCCCGCAAGGACGAGTCGGACTCTCGGGAGGATCGCCGTGAGAGGGGAGGAGAGAAGGATCGCAGGGAGAAGGACCGCCACCACGGCGACCGTGAGAAGCGCAGGGACGACGACGACCGCCGCCACGGCTACGACGACAGGAGACGCGACGACCGGGTAGAGCCCAATTTTTCAATTTTACTTCCTTTTGAAAAATGGGGAGATTTATGATTTTTTAAGCAATTTTTGTTATTTTCCGGTACCAAATTTAGCAGTTTCTTCCATAAGGGCGATAAAATATGTTCAATTCCGAAATGGAAGGTTCCGTTTTTATTTTTCGATCTGTCTTTACCCGAAAAGTCCGTAGTTTTTGTTTCGTTTCAAGCTACAAAAATGTATGTTTTTATGAAAACGGAGTATTGTAGTTTTTTTTGTCAAATTGGTTAGTTTAGTTGCAAAATTTATAGACAATTTATATCCATCACGTTTATAAAAATGGTTATTTTTGCTCGAATTTGTCTACAACAAAAAATTTCTATTTTGTTCAAAAAGACTCGTTTTTGATTTGTCGAAGAATTAGTTTGTCTCTACAACCTACCTACCTACTCGAGGTTCTCACGCGCCAGGCCATTTGGAAAATTTTGGTCGGCCTGGCCCAAGTTATTTAAAGCAGTTTATAAAATTGTGGTGCCGATTTATGCCCAAGTAAAATTTAGTTTTTCATTTGCAGGCCGGGCCGTCTCAAAAATTCCCTCGATCCTCCGGGCCGGCCAGTTAAGCTCCACTTTTTATACTTAACTGATTGGATTTATGACAAATTATCATTATAAATACTGCCTCTCGAGCTAAAACAGATTCCTGCACACAAAAGCCTAAAAATGACCAAAGTCATCCACAACTCACCCAAAATGGTGTAAAAATCCGATTCCTAAGCCCCGTTCTCATTTCGGCTTATAATGTTTGTATGGTCCAGGCGCTCGTCCGTGTTCGGAGCTGAATATTTAGAGTGGAGGAGGCGATTGGCGAGACCGACGCGGAGGCCAGGACTTTGGCAGAGGACGGGACCGACAGGACGAGAGGAGGGGAGGATGGGGCGATAGGAACAGGTAAAATTTATTCATTGGTAAAATTGGAAGAAATTTAGGAAAGACGACCGCCGGAATGACAAGTCCAAGCCATGGGAGACGAAACTCAGCCAGCAGGAGGTATTTTTTCCCGGGAAATTTGTAAAAACAGGGTTTTTTTTCAGATAAGCCAACAGCGCAAGATGTTGTGGAGTAAGAAGGCCGAGCCGCCCGCTGAGGAGAAGGCAGAGGTGCGAAATTTTCGATTGTTTTCGAACTATTTTGTGTGCAATTACATAGAATTTTAGGCTGCTTCTGCCTCCACTTCGGCTGAAACCGCCGCCCCCGGGGACAAGAAGGCCGGCATGTGGTCGAGCGCCATCGCGGCGTCGGGAGTCGGAGGACAGCAGGCCAACAAATTCCTCAAGCTCATGGGGATCAAGAACGCACCCCCGCCCACGGCTGCGGTCGGTTTTTTTAAAAAATAGTTTTTGTTTTTAAACTTTTGTTGCTCGTCTTCGTGAAATGCCGGACAGCGCGTGAAATTTCGAGTTAGCCGACTGGAATTTTAAAAAAGAAAATTGTCGCTGAAAGGTTTCTAAACGTCCCAAAGTTAAGGGATGGGTTTCTAATGTTAAGGCCTTAATGTTAAGGGCGACCATATATAAACGAGTGTGGGGTCCGTTTTGTGTCCCCCGCCACATCACAGATGTGGCGTGTGACCAGAGAAAAACATGAAACACCTTTTCTTAGCTTATTAATGTATACGTGTGGCATGAGTACTTCAAGTTAGAAATTCGGCTCGGTGCAACCCCCTGAACCGAAAATCATACTTGGGCTATCCACCGCGGGGTGGATTGACCAAGTATGATTTTCGACGGCTCCACTGCAGCTTTTGGCGGAGTTTGATAATATATGCCGAAAATCACGGTCAATGCTCCTATGCTTTTCCCCGGGGTAGGTACGCGATTTGCAACCCCCCCCCCTCCACTAGGTATGAATATGAAGAATTTTGAATCTAAAATAAGCTTAAAACTACCTACTAAGGTATTTTTTTCTTAAGTCACTCAAAGCATTGTGTATAACAACGTGCCACAAAAGAACAAAAAAAGAAGAAATTTTCCATACCGGCTTCGAATGTGGTCTTTTGATTTAATTTTTCAACCACAACCACATGGCCAGAGTTCGAAGTTTTCCCATACGCTGACATTGAGAATTTTTATTTTTCTTCCCCAGTAAATCAACTGAGGTTCCAAAAATTATCCGCTGAGGGTCTCAAGGAAGCCCTGGACACATTTTAAGGTTTCATTGTCGGGCATCAAGCGACCGGGGTCACCTAATTGAGGCGCTGAGATCACACGCGGGTGAAAATATACACTCTCACTCGGAGACGCAGACAATGACAGATATGACATAAGAGTTTCTTGGTGACTATTTGAATGCATTTAATTTACATTTGCTTCAAAATACCGAAATAGCCCGTTAATTGACCCCCCTCCACGCCAATTTGTAATAACTTTCATACTACGTTTCACGGCTGGTAATGTTGAGGACTGGGCCGGGCCCGATTTTTAGGGAGCGGGCCGGCTCGCTCTCCGAAGACCAATACCTAATTGAGCCAAATTTGAGGGCCAGCCCGGGCCCGAGTTTTCACAGTGCGGGCCGGCCCGACCTTATGCCAGCCCTGTGTGTGGTTTACCGTTTTTCGTGCCAGCCAGGTCAGTAGAACCCAAATGACGTCGTTATGAGGGTTATCGCCCCCTTTGTAATAAAAATTTAAAAGGGCAAGGCATGCCCGATGACTGCTTACTGTTAAAAACTATTTGAAACGACGTCACAAAACTTTACCATTTTCAGATGGACATGTCCGGTCTGGAGGCGGAGCACAACCGCCAGATGAAGATGATGTCGGACCTGGACCGGCAGTACCAAGTGGCCCGCGAGAGTACCCACATGGGCAAAGGCATGGGCCTCGGCTTCCACTGATACTCCCCTCTCTTTCCTCTTAAAATCCACCAAAACACGATATTTCTCCACTTTGTTGTCTCCACAGAATAAACCTGTACCCATCAATTTCCTTTTTTTGTCCAGAAAGTGTTACACTGCACGGAGTACCTAATAGATTGTGGTTTATGCGTTGTAACATAACAGAAAATACTTAGTTTATGTGGTTTCGCGCCTGCTAGCTGCTGGAAATGGGCAACACTCTCGCTGGGGGTGGAGGCACGGGCCAGCCCGTCGTCAGTCTAGCAGTCGCCAGAGAACACTGTAAGCGGTTTCCTTTTCCTTTTTTTGTTTTAACCTGCGATTCTAACAGTTCCCGAAATGGCAAAGTGTAATGCCTGAGTATTGTATATTTCACCAAACGTAAAACAAAGAACAACAGCGAAACATCAGCACGATTGCGACGTTGGACATACAATGGTGTTGTTAGGAGGGAAATAAATTATGGCTTTCAATCAATAAGCGGAAAGGAACGCGTAATTCCACCGGAAGTAACATCAGTTCGTTGGAAAAGAAAGATTAGTTGAAGAAATGGCGTTACTGGCATGAAATGCGCGGCTTTAGCGCGGCACCCACATTTCCGGTTTCATTAGGGAAACTTCAAAGGAAAAAAGGTCGTATATGAACTAAACTACCGTAATCCATTCTGAATTATTGGCGGCAATGACAAATTCTTGAAGTTTAACGCTCTTTCCACTTAAGTGAATCCTACCGTGATTTGGCAGTTAATATCGAAACGAAAAAAATGACAAGATCAGTGCGTAGCGAACACACTCGCGGGTTTTGGGAAACCGCTACGCTTTTCGTGGCGAAACTCTTTTCTTACATGGGTTTTCTGGGCCAAAACTGCCAAGTCTGTTTGCTCTGTCATTTCGTTCAGTCATTAAAATCGGAAAGGTCGTGAATCTATACTCCTCGCCAAAGCTACATCGGTCAATTTGGTTGCGTACACGGACTGAGTATAGTCTTCGCCAATCCTAGTTCCGTCTATTTGACGCAATAACAGAGGGATACAGTAAACTTTCGCGTTGCAAATGAAATGTCCCATACTGAAAACCTTAAAATGATGACCCCAAGATTCGAACCCACGGCCTTGGAAAGACGTCTGGCTAATAGGCGAACTCGCTACCGCCTGCGCTATGGCGGCACCTGTCTGACGAGCCGCGGCGGAGGCTGAAAAAGCCGCCGGTTTTCTGTTTCAGTAAAAAGAAAAACCGAGTTTTAAAAGTAACTGAAAAACAAACAATATTTTAGAACATTATCAATGAAACATTACGAAACAGTGTAAAAAAAATTGATTCAACCAGCCAAGTTGAGATACCGTAATGAAGGAAAATACCGTGCCGCCGAAAATGGAGTACGTAGTGCCCAAAATGAGGAGGGACTAGAATTGGCTAGGACTATACCCTATATTGCACGCTTTACTCTAAGTACACCATCAAAACATTGGCACGTTGTCCTGAAGTAGTTTTGGCACGAACTATAATTTGACCAAACGTTGGCTTGGTTATTGTAGACCATTAGTTTGACGTTATTACAGGTTTTTCGAACTCAACACCAGAGGCTTGACCCATTTGCGAGAATAACAGAAGTTGGAAATCAATCGATATCACATTATTTGGCGAAGTTTTACCAAGAGGGGGTGTAGTAGAATCGAACTACAAACTTGAGATCCACTCCCTCTTTATCGACAGGAAAACTAATAATTGGTATAACTATCAAATTACGTACAACAACATATGGAATTAAAAGTCGTTCAAAAAACCTTATATGACAGAAATTCAAGGCCAGGCAAAAAGAATAGATTCCACATATTTATTTTTCTCTTTTTCTATACTATTCCTAAGCCGGGGCAGCCATGGGCGGAAGGACGGCGTCGAGCTGGGCGAGGCCGGCTTCCAATTCAGAAATCCTGGTCTCCAGCGCGTCGATCACGACCTGTCCCATTTTCTTCTCATCGTCGGTGGTGTAGCTGGCCGTCAACGTCTTGATCTCCTGAACCGCTTTGAGGAGACTCCGACGGCGATCCAGCAGAATATCGTACGCTTGAAGCAGCCGGGGATCCATGAGGCGACCGGTTGAATGCGGAGGAGAAGGAAGAATGAGGTGTTGCATTTCAGCTAGCCTTAATTTGACTGAATTCGGCCGGACTATTAGCGTACTATTTGGTCATGCTAATGAGTAGGCCTTGTCCACGGACACGGTACGACGAGTCGAAAAGTAAGGCTCCCAAAGCTAGGAGGACCCTAAAAACTGAAGGTCCTTCCGTTTCACAAGGCCCCCATACTAAACAAACCCCAAGGTCCCACCAGCACTACCTTTTGCCGCCGAGACATGTCTATGGGAAATGGCTTATTGGAGAAAAAGCCCCCTTTTTAAAACCCGTTATAAGCGAGCCCCCACCACCGTTAGCGGCAAGCCGTGGGCGTTTAACGGCAGTTACATACAGGTTGTAGTTTGATCTTATTACTGCACTATAAATTTGACAAATACTGTAGAGAGCTCAAGGCGCAAGCCCCCAACTTGTGCATGAGTGGTAGCGGAAGCCCTCTTAAAATATTTGTAACCATTTTCAACCAAACTAATTGTGTAGTACCTTACGTCCGCTTATGATGGTAAAGCTTGCACAAGTTCATTTTGCTGGCGACTTTTGTTATTGAAAGGGGGTGTCTCCATTTTTCGAAAGTTTTGGTAAAAACTCGACAGTTGACCAAAATGATTTAAGAAATCCGTAAGTGTTGGTAAAAAAATTGATTTTATTCACATCACAAGGTTACATACCAACAACCGGGATTCTCACGGGCGGGGCCAGCTGGAAAATTTTTGTCGGCCCGGCCCGTTTTCCTTGGACCACCCAGTCAAATTGCCACCCACACGACCAGGGTTCGATCCCGGTCGGTGACATTCTTTTTTGTACGACTGATATTGACTTATATGTTAGTAACAAACATTATTAAGTAATTTAAAACAGTTAAAAAAATAATTATTGTAGCGATTTATACAAAATTTAAAATTTAATTTTTCAAACCCGGGCCGTCCCAAAAAAATCCCTCGGCCCGGCGGGCCGGCCCGTCATTTGAGAACCCCGCAAACAACAAAATTTGAAGTAATCTTCACAGAAAACAGTCTGTTCACAAATCTTTCCTGAGAAAACAATATGTGACAGGAATTTTGGGCGAACCTATTGGAACACAATATATTTAAACAAGAATACGTGATTCGCACATTTATTCTCACTATCGCTGCATATCCTACTTCGGACCATCACTGGGAGGGTGGGCAACGGCGAGCTGGGCGATGGCTTCATCAATTTCGGAGATCTTGTTCTCCACCATAACGATCATCGCCTCCACGATCTTCCTCTCGCCGTCGGTGTTGCAGCCCTCCATCATTTTCTTTGACCCATCGAGCACGTTGACGAACCTCCCGCGGCCATCTTGCAACTCATCGTAGTTTGTGAGCAGAAAATCCATGACGACTGGTTGCTGGGAGAGTAGGAGCAGAAATGGTGTGATACGCCTTAATAAGCCCTAATTTGACTGAATTCCACTCAAAAAAATTGGCATAAGCATACCATGAACATGCTAATTAGGTCATCACGCCCAATTTTCCCCCACCTTCTTCTTCTTTGCGGCCTTGCCATGGATTTCTTTATCCACGTCTACGAACGCCTTCGGGAGGAGCGAATGGCCATCGTGAGGGTGCTTCGAGAGGTTGGTAAAGTGATGGAGATATTTAATGTTTAAATGGAGAATATGGCGGAGCTGGAGATGATCACCACTCTGAAGCAACAAATCTCTGAAATCGACATGGAAATGGACCTTCTTGATGATCTTCTTCCGCCCAAGGCTGCCCCGGCGTAGGAGAAATGGAGAAAATGTTAATAAATGTGTTGGATCTACAAGAACGGTTTCATGTTTTGGCTATGGGTCATACATGAACAAGCTACCTGTGGGGTCCGTTTTACGCGACCCCCACAATACAAGAGAGACGTGTGGCGCGAGTCCCCCAAATAGGAAATTAGGCTTGGCGCGACCCCCTCTACCGAATCTACGGGGGCTTGTTCATCTATGCTATGGGTCTAAGTTGAGCCATCTTACATCATACATGAACAAGCTGTGGGGTCCGTTTTGGACGATCCCCTATAATACAAATAAGACGTGTGGCGCAAGTTCCCCAAATAGAAACTTGGCTCGGCGGGACCCCCTCAGCCCGTAATCACCGTGGATGTTCTTCTATGTCCTCTATTCTAGTGTCCTTGGAAACTATAGAATTTTAGACCAACTTGCGACTGCTGCACAGTTTTGGTTTCGCCGATAGTCGCATGGTTTTCTGCCGTTTGACTGACTGCCGATTGCTGCACATTTTTCGGGTTAAAATGCCGAGTTTTGCACGTTTTTTGGCCCAACTACTTATTTCAACTCAGTTTTGGATACAACTGTCATTTGCCGCACGTTGTTTGTGGCATAACTGCCGATCCTCACACGCCATCTGGCCATCTATCTGGCCACCATGAACCATCTGGCCGGCAATGAACGACTTCCTTGGCCAGCTTTGAAATTCTTGATATAATGGGTTCTGCGAACGTTCCAGTGATCCGCTGTTAACGCCATGCTTCCCAACGGCAATAACCGATATTGTGAACTTTCGTTTCGGGACCCATTTCAAATGGGTGTTCCGTAGAAAGAAAGCCAATCAGTTCCAAACCGCGCTGCGTACTGATTCATTGAAGAACTGTTGAAATCAGCCATGCCGCACTGTATTTAGCGCAAATAGCCCATGTCCGGTCGAAGGTTGTATAACTTAGCCTTTTAAAAGTTGTATAACTATGAGGTTGTGCGTCAAAAGTCACAATAACGCCATTTTTTGAGCTCTATTGACAGCCAGCTGGCACACAATACAGTTGGCCATCCACGAAGTATGGTCATTATTACAAAAGAAGGCGGCGCACTGTATATAGCGCAAATAGCCCATGACTGGTTGAATTTGAAAGCAAAGTGGGCCAAATAGCGAAAAAGGCGTTCAAATAACACAAGAACTGAGCAATTTTCAAACGAGAAAATAGAACTTTGTTTATTCCATTAGTTCACTGCTCTTAGCCCTCCAAATCATCCTCCCTTGACCAGCGGCGGCAGGAATGGCTCCCACAGTCCCAGAACGCGATCGATTTCCTTATTCTCCTGTTTGGTCACTTTTATCAATTCCTTTGTGTCTTCATTCGGATGGTCCGGGAAATCTGCCATAAACTTCTTGGCCTTGCGAATCCAGTTGACGTTCTTGGAGCGGTCCAGCCGGAGGCGGTATTCCATGTCCAAAATTTCGTTTAAGTCCATTTGAGATGACCTGGGAGAAGAAGTAGAAATGAGCAGGTTTTTGGGAATTCCACGTACCCAAACGTAACGGAAACTACCCGTTTCTACCCCTTCATTCGTCTCTCCCGGTTGTTTCCAAGATGGACGCCGAGTTACTCGACATGGAACTCCGCCTGAGAATCATCCGCTGGAAACAGATCAAGCACCTCGAGTTGGCCAAGGAGAGCCGTGCTGAATTTGAATCGATGGACTTCGACGATCAAATGATGTTTAAAGAGCTGGGAGAGCGGTTGGATAGGATCATTGAAGAAGTGGAGGGTCATATTGCTGACTCGGATGAACTTCTGGCCGTGTTCGACGCTGTCCTGCCTCCGATTGTTCCTGGTGGATAATTGGGTACCGTAATTCGAGTGAGGACAATAAAATTAATGGAATTGCGTGAATTGTTCTGCCTATTATCGATTAAGAAGGTTTTATTATCGTCTGCAATTGGCGTAGTCGTTTTTCTGTTTACCTCCCGATTTCCGCGACGGCTCCATACTGTATGTGCGATATATTGACGATTTTACGCACGGTTTTCGATATTACTGGCGGTTGTTGTGCGCTTTATTTAGTCCACCTGCCGATTGCTGCACGGTTTTGGGCTGAACTGCCGATTGCCGCACAGTTTTTTTTGCCCAAGTGCCGTTCTTCGCACGGTTTTGGCATCAATGCTATTTGCCGCACGCATTTTATTCCTAACTGTCGATTTCTTTACCGTTTCGATAAAACTAGCCGGTTTTTCCCAATTAAACGTGAAGAAATTTCCGTAAATTCACGTTAACTAAATGAGCCACACCCATTTTATTCCTTTCATCACATCATTGCGGTTGTATCATGGATTCTTCAAAATTTTACTCAAAAACCACCACGTGTATGTTTTCTTTGACTTCATTTTCGGGGGTCTTTGAGTTGGTACGCGTGGATACAACTGTTCTCTCGCAGAGGAGATGCAGACAGTGAAACTGAAAGCCTTATTTCATTACAAAAATATCTTTTCGAGCTTAATTAAACAATATTTTTCAGTAAACGACGACGAGTTCAACCGCATCCATGCCGCCTTCTCTCGCTTCAAGAAGACCCACCTCTCATTTGACGTAACTCCAGTTCATTTTGTAATTTTCACATCGAAATCTTCAGGATTTCTGTCTCCACGTGCTGGGCGGAGGGAAAGTGCCCGAAGAGCAGCAGCGCCTTCTTTTCGACTTCTGTACGCGAGGAACCGACTCACTCTCTTTTGAGAACCTCATTTGCTCCCTGGTGGGACTGTGTCGGATTCAGGATGTACGAGCAGGTGAATATCAATATATCGGGTAAAAAGGTTTTTTTAATACAAGAGCAATTTTAAATGCAAAAAGCGAGGGTCAAAGGCCGCCTTTGGACATCTCCCAAGCCATCTCTGCCCCATATCATCCTCCAGGGAGTTTGATACCAGATGGACGACCCATTAAGGGAGGGTGTATACTCACACAGTCAACGCGAACGTTTCTCCTCACGAGGTAGTCGAGTTTCTTGTACCCATGTGAGCAGTGAAACCGGGGTTCTCACGGGCCGGGCCGGGCCATTTCGAAAATTTTGGTCGGCCCGGTTGGCCCCTTTTACTCTGGACCACCCAGTCAGATTGCCACCCACACGACCAGGGTTCGATCCCGGTCGGTGACATTCTTTTTTGTACAACGAATATTGACTTAAATGTTAGTAACAAACATTATTAAAGGGACGTAAGGGGCCTTTTCTGATTGGAAATGGAACGTATGCTAATCGAGCCATTTCAATTGAAATAATTTTTCCGAACACCGCTCCAGACTACGGCCGTGCGCAAAATGCCTGCCAAGTCTTCATTAGCATGCGATTCTGAAAAGGCCCCTTACGAGCACTTTAAGTAATTTAAAACAGTTTAAAAAATTATTGTACCGATTTATACAAAAATTAAAATTTAATTTTTCATACCCGGGCCGACCGGGCCGGGCCATCCCAAAAAATCCCCCTGGCAGACATGCCATATGACCTATGAGTAGAGTCTGCTAATTACCTAAAGTAATTAACTTTCTACCCCCTCGGCGTTAGAGATCAATATGATCAGAAAACTACCGTTTGTTGTCATGCGGGATTCTCAAATGGCGGGCCCAAATTTTTCACTGAACTGGATCGAACTCAGGGTAAACGGGCCGTTCGGGGCCGGACTGTCCAAAATTTTCCAAATAGCCCGTCCCGTCCTGTGAGAACCCTGCTGCCATGGATGGAGTAATTTAAGTCAGACCATTAGCCAATCACAACGTGGAGGTCCGGTACTTTGTGTCCACTTCTCTTTTCTTTCTCAAGAGATTTTGCACTTCTCAAGAGATTTTGCGAATTGAACGAAAAATGTTGATGAAAGTACTTTAAGAAAGATGTAAAGAAAGATGAAGGCTGTGATTTTTAATTGTAGACGTCCTTATGGCCCAAACCTTGCTTTTTCACTGTTCTTTTACATAATGGGGATGCATCAGGCCATAATGATGCTGTTCAAGGCCCTATTGGCACCAATCTGGTACGAAATACGATATACCGCCCACGGAGTATGGAAATTATTACAAAAGAAGTGTGCACACTGCATGTAGCTCAAACTTTTTCCACACCTCGAGATGGTTTGGGGACTGATGCACTCACCCTTAACTTTGCGACTCTTAGGAATGCTATGACCGGTATAAACAAAAGGTGCCCCTAACCGCTCTTAGAATCGGATAGTCGTAGTGTTTACCACACTTATAGCCTGGAGAAACTTGGACATGCACTCTTGATGTGTGCTGATGCCATTTAACAAAGAGAAAAAAAATAACAAAAACAAAAAATGCAAGGGTCAAAGGCCGCCGTTGGACAACCTCCCAGATAGAGCGAAATTATTTGCCCATTAAGAGAGGCTATATGCTCACCACAGGTCAACTCGAAAGTTACCCACAGGAACAATGAAACCACCGGCACCGGACCTCTCGCACAGTTGAGGATTTCGCCTAGACTTATATAACCCCGTTAACCCAAGTCACCGCAGATATACGGGTCAAACGATTGATCTCTCGCGAAGAGAGGGCAGACATTCCATGTGACCCAGGGAGAGTCTGCTAATTGACCCAATAATTAACTGTCTACCCCCTCCTCGCGAGAGATCACCGACATAACCCGGATAGGATCGGTAGCTGCTACAGATGGGGTTATATAAGTAAAACCCCTAGCCAATCTCAACGTGAGAGGTCCGTTGCCGATGGTTTCACATGCGGGTGTATCCCGGCCGATGTTCTCCCTAAATGGACTTGCATAACTATACTGGCCACGCGTCTTATGACCTAGAAGGCAAGTGAGCTATGCGGGATCCGGGAGAATGTCCAACGGCATCACTCGACCCTCACTTTTGGGGGTTTTTTAAAAATTGTTTTTTGGAAAGCAGATTGAAGATCCAGTTTGGATTCTGGTAATGTCAGCTAATTACCCCTCCCCAGTAATTAACTATCTGGGGTACATCAACCGATATGTTCGTTGTCGACCTTCTGAATCGTTATTTTTCAGCATTCATCAAGGAAAATTGCGAATTCGCCACCTGGGGGCTGATCCCGCCCCGTCTCACTCTGCCGATGAAGGATGACTACATCTCCTTCTACGAAGTCATGTCCTACGTCACTCATTGTGAGTTATCTCTATATCTCTCTTTCTCTTTCTCTCTCTCTCTCTCTCTCTCTCTCTCTCTCTCTCTCTCAACCCTTGAGGCTTTTTTCAATTTTCCCCAGTTAATTCAGCTGGGGTTCCAAAAATTGTCCGCTGAGGGCCTCAAGGAGGCCCCGAACACATTTGAAGGTTTCACTTTTGCGTTTCAAGCGACCGGGGTCACTTAATAATTGAGGAGTTGAGGTCATACACAGATGAGGAAATCCACTCTCGCTCAGAGACGCAGATATTCCGAAGCAGATGCGTTTAAAAAGCTAGATTCTCTGCGTCTCCGAGCGAGAGTGCATTTCCCCACCCGCGTAGGACTTCAGAGTCTCAATTAGATGACCTCAGTCGCTTGCTCGTTAACAGTGAAATCTTGAAATGTGTCCGGGGCCTCCTTGAGACCCTTAGCGGATAATTTTTGCAGCCTCAGTAGAATTACTTTGGAAAATATTTGAATACCTCCTTTTTGGGAAGTAAATGCAGTCTCTCTCTCTCTCTCTCTCTCTCTCTCTCTCTCTCTTTCTCTCTCTCTCTATCACTCTCAGTCTCTCTCAACCAAACTCAACTTTTCAGTGGCCGTGGAAGAAGTAATGGAGCTCGAAAAGGTCTTTGCCACTATTAGTGACCGGCACGTGTGCAAAATGTCGACGGAGAGTTGGGACTCCTGCCTGGCCGGCTGCTACCCGGAGGCCTTCTCAAAGAGGCTCTTCTGTGTTTTGGACGAGAACAGCGACGGATTTATAGACTTCCGCGAGCTGGTGTGCGGAGTATCCGGGTTGTGCAGGGCACCGTACCCAAGTCGACTGTCATGTGAGTTAGAGAGAGAGAGAGAGAGAGAGAGAGAGAGAGAGAGAGAGAGAGAGAGATAGGGAGAGAGAGATAGAGAGAGGCAGAGACTGAGACAATCCCGCCCTTTTCAGTTCTGGCCAAGCTTTGGGATTTTGACGGTGACGGCCAGCTCTCCGATGAAGAACTCGAAGCCATGTACAACGACCTCAAAGTGGTAAGCTTAGATGCTCAGGGCAATTGGGTTACGGTACCTATTTCAGTCTCCGGCGGATCGGACGATTTCGAAGAGTGTGGGAGAGAAGGCCGCAGTGGTGGACGTGGCCACCTGGGCTGTTGGGAACGATTACCTAAAAGACTACATCGTCATGGCGGAGGAGGTAAATCTTTTGCTTACTTTTACAGTCTTTCGTGATCGGCGTGGTATGTTTCGAAGCGGTCTGAGGCTATTTGGTTAGCCCCACAGCGACCGGAGGCTGCCTAAATTCAATCGAAAGCGGACTCAGATTGCCTGAATTCTACCAAAAAGGCCCAAGATTGCCTGAATTCTCTCTAAAGGGACCTGAACGATTCAATCAAGTGAGACCCGAGGATAATCTTGAGTTCTATCCAAGGAGGGTGAATTTTGTCCGTCAAACGCAACCTTAGGTGGCCTAGAGTTTATCGAAAGCGGCCTGAGACTACCAAAAATTGTCAGCGTCTCAAAGACAATATTGTAACCAAAAGCGGACTGATGCTGCAAGAGGCATGGGGCACCTGGATTCAACTATCTGCGTGTGGATGCCCTGATTTTATCAAAAACGGTTTGAGCTTGCCTGATTTTTATAAAAGGTGGCTGGGTTCGCCTGGTTATTTTCGAATACGGTCTGAGGTTATCTTTTTCTTTGAAAATTCGTATGTGGCTGCCTAAATTCTGCACGAAACGTCATGAGGGTACCTAGGTTTTTTTTTTCAAAAGTGGCCTGATGGCGCCTTGTTATTAACAAAGGCTGTCTATGTATCATTGCAAGCGGCCTGAAGTTGAATGGATTCTACCAAAATAGGATTGATATTATCAGACCACTGTCAGTATATTACTGTAGTCTATCCGAAGCTTCAAAATCTTCAGTTCAGATTCTAGCGGCTTCAGCTTGCCTGAATGCTGCCAAAGCGGCCTAAGGCCGCCTTAATAGTCCAAAATACTGAATTATATTTCCCCTTCCAGATCGGTCACATTTGCCTCGGCCTCCGTCCTCTCGACCGCTCCGTCGAATTCTCCACCGTTAGCTCCTTCCTCTCTCGCACCGATGCCCTCCCAATTGCCGAACGGAGCATAGTCTCCTCTCATTGGTTCAAACAGTGGGATCAGACCACCTCAGCGGTAATTTTCGTCTCATTTTCGTCTCGTGTTAAAATCGAAATTTTAGGGAAAAACAGCCCCTCCCATCGACAACAGTCTCATCCGAGGAACCAAGGAAGACGAAGGCTGGAGTGGGAAAGTCGCCTGCATCTCCATTGAGTCGTCTAGCCTGAAAACCGGGCTGGCCCGGTCCGAGTACATAGCCGTTCCGCCACCCCTGTGGAGAGCGTGGCTCAGATGGCACGGAAGCCCTCTTTCGGTTGGTTTTCCAATTTTATGATTTTAATTACAATATTTAGCTGGATTGCCAATTTACCAGAAAGTACTTGGGAGGAGAGTTCTTCGAAGACGACAATCCTGGGCTGGAACTCTACCCGTTGGATATTCTCCTAGTTGGACACGATAAGAAAAGGAAGGATCAGGATGGAGTGCAACAGCTGTCGCCGTGGGCGTGTGCACAGGTAAAGTTTGGCACCGACCACCCCTTCTTTGGAATTTTGGGTCAGCGTGGACCACCCTGCTAGGCGGGGGTGAATGGGGCCGCTGGAAGGACCACCCATTGAGCCGGAAGTGAAGGGTATACACCCAATTTGCAGGAAGTTTGGCGAAAAATAATTTGGGGCCGGGCCGTGAAAAATTTGGGAGAGACACCCAGCTAGCCGGAAGAGCTGGGTTGCTGGAGACCACTCGGTTATTTTTTTTTTTTTTTTGGGGGGGGGGGGGGGAATGGCACCACTCATTCGGAAGCGTTGAATGGTCGAAAGGGGTCACCCAGATGGCCGAAAGTTGAGGGTGACTGGAACCACACAGTTAGCTGGAAGCATGAATGAACAAGCTACCCGTGGGGTCCATTTGCGTGACCCTCCCCTCCCACGTACACATTCGACGTATGGCGCAAGCCCACCAAGTGAGAAATTCGGCTCGGCGCGACCCCCTCAACCGAAATTTACGGTCGATGTTTTTCTATGGCAATGGAATTAAAAATATAACCACCCAGTTGTAATCGAAAAGCTTGGAGTGGTTGACAAAAAGAGGAACCACCCTGATATCCGAAATGTGGGATGCAGGGGGTGCACACAGGCATCCGGAAGTGGGGCGGTTAAAGCTATCCGCTCAGACCACCCAGTCAGCTATTACTTCAACATGAACCAAAAACAACAAATGAGTACTATTTATTTATCCCACTTTTCCTGAATTCCACACCGAATTCATCCTCCCTTGACCAGCGGAGGCAGGAATGGCTCGAACTCTCCCAGAATGCGGTCGAATTCCGCGTTCTGCCGCTCCATGTCTTTAATCAATTCATTCATCTCTTCATCCGGATGGCCAGGAGAATCAGCCACCAGCTTCTTGGCCTCCCGAAGCCAGTGGAGGTTGGAGGAACGAGCTAGCCTGATGCGATAGTCCAGGTCCCGGAGGGCGTTGAGATCCATGGGAGACGACCTCTCGGCTGGGAGAAAAGGGAAGAAATGAGTAAATTTTTGGGAACCCCGCGAGCATACGTAATCCAAACAACGCGTTTATACCTCTTTATTAGGCTCTCACATTTTCATCTCTGCCGCGTTGTTCACATCTTCTCGCTCGTGTTCAACAGAACACAGTTGATGTTATATTGTCATATTTTCCCCAGTAATTCTACTGGGGTTCCAAAAATTGTCCGATGTGGGTCTCAAGGAGGCCCTGGGCATATTTAAAGGATTCATTTTTGGCGTATCAGTGTCAGAGGTCACCTAATTGAGGCATTGAGGTCATACACGGGTGGAGAAAAGGCACTCTCGCGTGGAGACCCAGAGATGCTTGCTAGTGAAACGCAAGTGTCAAAGAAACGCTGCGTCTCCTAGCGAGAGAGCGTTTCCCTCCCTCGCATGCCCTCAACGCCTCAATTAGGTGACCCCGGTCGCTTGATTGCAGACAGTGAAACCTTATAAAGTGTACAGGGCCTCCTTGAGACCCGCATCGGATTATTTTTGGAACCCCAGTTGAATTACTAGGGGAAATTTCATGGAACTTGGTTTGACCGAGTATTAAACGCCAAATTACCTTTTTAGGCTAAGTTATCTCTAGTTTCCGGGCGTTTATTGATTTCATAACACGAAAAAAGCGAAAATCCCCTTGCTGAACACAACAGCGAAGTTATCTTTCGCCATAACTTAGTACCTACTTAACATCTCCTTTTCAGGTCTCTCGCAGTACCACTTTGGAATGTCTTCTGGAGCTGTGTAACAGTGAGCTGCGACTGAAGGACAACGAGTGTCGCCTGTGGCTGGCTGTGAAGGAGAACGGCGCCGAGGACAACTTCACCCTCCTCGATGAGGAACACATTACTCTCTATGACCTGAAGCTCTCGAACAAGAAGGTCAACAAGGTACCGCTCATTTTAAATACAAGGTCGCTTTTGATGGAATCTTGGCAGCCTCAGGCCGCTTCTGGCAGAATTCAAGGGACATTGCGCCGCTTACAGAATGCATGTAGCCTCAGGCTGCTTCTGATAGAATCCGGACAACCAGTTACTGCTTTTGATGGAATCGAGCCAGCCGAAGGCCGCTTATGGTCGAATCCAGACCGCGTCAGGCCGCCTCTGGCAGAACTCATTTAGCTTTGGGCCGGTTATTGCCTCAGGACGCCTGTTTGAATGCAGGTAGCCTGGCCGCCTTTTTTTGTTAGTATTCAAACAGCCCCGGGCCGCTTTTTGTAGGCTTTTTTTTGTGTTCAAGCCGGTTTTAATCAGATATAGGCAGTCTTAGGCCGCGTTTTGTGGTTTCCTGGTTAGACCGCTTCTGGTAGCCAAAGGCCGCTTCTGATAGAATCGGGTCGCTTGGAACCTTGCCTTTTCAGTTCCTCCTTGAAGTCCGTGACCCGAGCACCGGCGTCTGGCCTGAAGAACTCCGTGCCTCCGTCACCGGAACCCAAATCAAATCGATCGGAAATACCGTAGCCAGTGGGTGAAGCCTCCGTCCTTTAATTTTTATCGGAAGTTCAGCTCGTCCCGGCGCTGTGGGCCTCGTCAACGCGGGCAACTTCTGCTACCGCAATGCGGCCGTTCAGTGCCTGGCCAGGGTCTCCCCACTGACGGAATTTCTGCTGAAGGATGAGAATATCTGCCTTTTGAGCAAGTGAGTTTCACAGAGTGAAATGAGTTACGACAGAAGAATTTAGGGACATTGTGAACAACAATCGATCGGTTATCACGGCGTTGGAGTACGCCAATCTGTTGAAGGAGATGTGGACGGGGAAGAAGAAGAACATATCGCCGATCGATTTTAATGTGGGTGGTATCTCTCTCTCTCTCTCTCTCTCTCTCTCTCTCTCTCTCTCTCTATCTCAAAACCTCTCTCTCTATCTCAAAACCTTTCTTTCCAGAACGCTGTCAGAACAGCATCCGACCTCTTCGAATGTGGAGAACAGCACGACTGCCAGGAATTCGTCTCCTTCCTCATCGAAAGTCTCCACAGTTGTATGCACGAAGAGGTGATTTTCATGCCTTTTACGCTTTTTATAGGACTAATTTTCAGCCAATAGTGACTGAGAAACCGCCTCTTCCCGAAAATGGCGTTGAAGAGGAAAAGAAAGAAGAGGAGAAAAAAGATGCAGAGGAGAAAGAAGTGGATGATGACACGAAGGCGGACGACGCATGGGAGACATACGCCAAGAGGGAGCACTCTCTAGTGACGTCACTTTTCTCAGGTAGGGAGAGAAAAACAGACAGTTAGCCGGATAGAGACGCAGACAGTCAGAGAAATGGTTGGAGACGCATACAGACAGATCAATCGATAGATACAAAGAAGCAGATAGATATTGGAACTGATAGAGA
Organism: Oscheius myriophilus; assembly: GCA_964057215.1. Lineage (NCBI taxonomy): Eukaryota > Metazoa > Nematoda > Chromadorea > Rhabditida > Rhabditidae > Oscheius > Oscheius myriophilus. The sequence goes on from OZ059904.1 coordinate 5,547,257, forward strand.
CAGAGACGCAGACAGACAGAGGAATCGCTAAGATACCGGGAAGCTGAGAGACATAGGAATGGTCAGAGACACAGACAGAGCAATGGTTAGAGACGCAGATTAAGCAATTGTTAGAGAGGCAGACATACCGAGCAATGGTTAGAGACGCAGACAGACAGAGCAGTGCTAGAAACACAGGCATACAAAACAATGGATTAGAGACCCAAACAGGCAGATTAATGGTTAGAGACGTTTACAAACAGAACTATGGTTAGAGACACAGACAGACAGAGCAAGGTTAGAGACGCAGACAGGCTTAGCCGTGCTAGAGACACAGAAATACAGAGCAAAGTTTAGAGACACATACAGACAGGTGCAATGGTTAGAGACGCAGATATACAGAGCAAGGTTAGAGACGCAAGCAGACAGATCAATGGTTAGAGAAAGAGACGCAGACATTTAGAGGATTGGTTAGAAGCAGAGACGCAGACATGCATAGAAATCGATACTGATAGAGATATAGGCAAATGTTGGAATGTTTCGGAACAGAGACGCAGAGAGAGAAATGATTAGAGACGAAATACAGAAGTGACCCAGAGATGTTGAGACATCCAGACAGTTAGAGACGCAGAGAAGCCTGTCAGAATCAGACATACAGAATAAAAGAGACGCAGACACCTCGCTATTTTCAGGGCAGCTCCGTTCGCGCCTGATCTGCCGTGCCTGCCAGTCGGCGTCTACCGTATTCGAGCCCTTCTCTTCTCTCAGTCTCCCCATCGGCTTCGACAACACCGAGCCTTTCCAAGTTATAGGTTGGGTTTTGTCTAGATTTCACGGAAGAATAATTGGTTACAGTAATCCGTCTGGATGGGACCATTCCACACCGCTATGGCTTCTTGGTGTCGCGAGAGGCGACCATCGCTCAGTTTAAAGGACTGATTTCGGATGCAGCAAGATTGAGTCCGGAGAGAATGACGCTCCAGTGCTTCAGGAGAAGGCGATCTTTCCCGGTAAGAGTTGCGCATAAACTTTGGCTTCTAACGTTGATTGAGTATTATAGCTGTCGCCAAACAAGCATCCTGCCAAAAACGGCCTTAATACAGCAGCCGTGCGATACTCAGGCGGAAATAGCGTGCGAGAAGCGCAGACGCAGAGAAAAAGCGGCGTTTAACAGCCGGTGCTCGTTTGGCGAAGGCTGTATATACTGAAGCCACCCCGACTGTAACGGTTACTTTAACTACGAATATTTTCAGAACACGGGAAACACGGAGGTTTTTGACTCGTTGAGGCTGAGACAGTTCGCCCCGGGGACCAGTTTCTACGCTATGGAGCTGCCCGAAGACGGCAGCGAGTGGAGGCTGACTGCGCATAGGAAATTGGTAAGATTGTGGAGGAAATCATGCGGAAATCGGTAGTTTGACCCCTAATTACTTCAACTTATACGGAAAACTAGACTCTGACTGGTATTTAGACGAAACACCGTGAAGCTATTGGCTCTTGGACAAAAAACTATGCGACAATCGATATTTAAGTCGAAAACCGTGCGACAATCGACAGTTATTCCAAAAACTGTGCGGCAATCAGTATTTAAGCCGAAAACCCTACGGCAGTCGGCAGCTGTTCCGAAAACTGTGTTGTTCAGTATTTAAGCCTAAACCAGCGCCGAAATCAGCAGTTTGGCTACAACTCCGCTATTTATGCCGAAAACCGTGGTACTTGCGGCAGTTGAACTGCAAATTGTATGCCAATCAATTGTATTTAGTCCGAAATTCAAGCAAATGTTGGCAGTGTACTCTTAAAGTAAACAAAAACGCACGAGTTAAACAGAAAGAAACGTAAGTTTCGTATGAACAAACAATAGCAGTTACAAATTGTGAGGGAGTATATTTATCTATCGCTGCAATCGTCTTACTTCAACACAATCCTAAGCCGGAGGTGCAATGGGCGGGAGGATCTCGTTGAGCTCAGCGAGGAGCCTGTCGATGGAGGGAAGGCGTGCCTGCAGACGCTCGATCAGCCTCTGGTACTTCGGCTTACAGGCTTCTATCTTCGTTTTCTCCTTGTAGTACATAGCTTCACGAAGCATCATCATGCACTCGATACGCGATTTCCTCACTTGTTCGAAGAGCGCGAGGTCGTCCATCTAGGCAACCGGGAGGCGGAGTGGGAAAGGAGAGAATGACTCGCTCTAGCATCGCCTTCGCATGCTAATTATGTGCCTTTACTTAATTTTGAGCGGCTCAATTTGAAATTCGGTCCTTGTGACAAAAAACTGTGTGCTATGCTGCAATAGAACAATATACTATTCGAAAATCGGTAGTTTAACCACAGTAACTTCATAGTTATAGCGAAAACTGTGATCCAATCGATATTTAACCCGAAAACCGTGCGGCAATCGGCAGCTGTGCGGCATTAAACAGTTGTGCCGAAAAAAAAACAGTGCGGCAATCGGCAGTTGTGTCACAAACTCTGCGGCAATCAACAGTTGTGACAAAAACTGCGCGGCAATTAGCAGTTTTGCCACAAATTGTGCTACAATCAGCAGTCGTACCAAAACTGTGTGGCATTCGGCAGCTGCGACAAAAACTATGCGGCAATCGGCAGTTGTGCCAAAAACTGTGCGGGATTCGGCATTTATATCAAAAACTGTGCGGAAACCGGCCTTAGTACTAACAACTATTTAATTGTGCTGCAATCGGCAGTTAATCCAGAAAACTGCGGAATGCGGCAGTTCAACAACAATACTGTGCGGAATTCAGCAGTTTAACCAGATGACTGCGCGGAATTCGGCAGTTATTTTAAAAACTGTGCGGCAGTCGCCAGTTGTGCCAAAAATGGTGTGGCAATCATCAATAATTGGACCAATAATCGTGCAGAAAGCTACAGGTCACTAAAAACTACACGAAAAGCAAGAGTTAAACAGAGAAAACACGGCGCTGTAAACGGCGGGTTCCATTAAAACCTTTTAGAAATAATCTATTCACTAATCAACACCCAGGATTTCACTATTTATGTTCTTACTGTTACTCGAACCAAGGTACCGAGTCATCCACCAGTCGCGATCGGGGGCAGGCGGGAATTGAAGTATTCCAAAATTCCCTCCGCTTCTGCGATTCCTCCCTTCAACTCTTCGATCTGCGTATCCAGCCGCTGTCCCAGATCTTCATACAGCATTTTTCTCTCCAAATCCAACGATTCAATGTAAGCGCGCTTCTCGTACAGCTGTTCCAACTTCTTTTTCTGTTTTCCGATGAGGATCCTCACTCGGAGGTCCATGTCGAACAGATTGGCTTGAGCCATCCAGGAAACGACCGGAAGAGGCGAAGTGAGAGGTAGAAACTAGCTGTTTCGGTTACGTTTGGGTACGTGGAATTTCCGAGAACGGCTCATTCCTACTTCTTTTCCAAGCCGAGTGGTCGTTTCCAATGGATCTCAACTACCTCTTGGACCTCGACTACGACTTGAGGCGCGAGCGCTCCGCCAACCTCCGCCGGATTCAGGAGGCTAAGAAGTTGATGGCCGATTTCCCGGGTCAGCGGGAGCATGAGTTGAAGGAGCTGCTAGAAGGCTTCGAGCAGCACGGTGCAGAATTGGACCTCTTCCTGAAGGAGTTGGAGCCGTTCCTGCCCCCGATTGTCCAGGGAGGATGAATTGGATTCAGAGGAGCAAGAGCAGTGATTGCGGAAAATAAATGTATTTTCTTTTCCTATTGCAAAACTGATAATTTTTTGTGAGTTGAACTGCTGTAGCTTATTGGCTTGCGATGACCATCGATTCAATTAAGTTACCGAATTTTGCGAAAATTCGGCACGCGGACCAAAAAATATGCGACAATGATCAGTAGATTCTAAAATTATGCGACAGTATACTCCTCGCCCACCGACCTTTTTGGAAATTTCGATTACCTGCGAATCTAAGCTAATTAGAACGAGTAATGACATAGCTATACATTCACATTTTTGCATAATTTTCCATTATTTCTTGCTCAAAGTTATGCTAATGCCAAAGATTTGCGAGAAAGGTCGTTGGGCGACGAGTATAGGTAGTTCGCTCAAAAAATCGCGCGCCTTTTTGTGTCAAAATCCCAAGCATTGTGGTAATTGTGTGCTGGGCCGAAATTGTTCCAGTTTTCGGCAATATACCCCCAAACCGCGCTACAATCGAAGTTTGGTTTAAAAAAACTAAGTGGCAACCCAAATTAGCAGCAAACGCCGCGCGCCTTTCTGAACTCCAGCCGAAAGCGTTCTGCCGAACTGCCGATTGCCGCACAATTTTCTGGTTGAACTGCCGAATTCCCTGTTTGGCGGCAGCTATACACGAAACACATTCAGCGTAATTGTGATATTTGGAGTATTTTCATCCTATTTATCTCTAAATTTGGTAACTAACACATATATTTGTAACAACGATGTATTTGGTTGATGTGTCGATCGCCGCACAGTTTTCTGGTTGAATCCACAATCATTTATCATTACCAGTTTCTGCCGGTTTGAGGTAACATGAATCAAGGATAGGAGCACTCAAAGTATCGTTTAACAGCCCGTCGTTAGTGTGTCTGTCGGTTTCTCACAAATTTACGCCGTCATCTAACCCTGGAAATCAGCTTCCCAGCGTTGTTACCTCACTTTTATTCAACAAAAATCATACGACTATACATCGGGGGACCATTATTAGCTTATACCAGGTTAATAGTTGTAGATGCCCAAAAATGCAAAAGTTACGAGGGTTAGGCACTTTTTCGTAAAAATTCAGCTCACATGGTCAAGCTTCTACCCCATTTTGTTCTGAAAAGTTCGGTCGGTTTGACTGCGTGCGTAGCAGCCTTAATTTTCATTATTACCGAAAACGGTGCAACAATTACCTAAAACTGTGTGGTAATATGTAGTATTCGCAAATACTATGCGGTATTGCGCAGTCCAACCAAAAAGTGTGCATATAGCTGTCGCCAAAATGAAATCATATGCTAATTGCGGAAATGTGCAAAGCATGCTCTGTCGTCTAGTGATTAGACTACGAAGTTCAATGTCAACAGAGGATCACTGGAACATTCTAATTTTATTGGCATGATTTCGATTTGGCGACAGCTATATATCGGCAGTTATACAGAAATGTGTAAATTAAGTAGTTTCATATTTCGTTCGGTTTTCGAAACGCTCGGAAATCGACATGTATGTCGAAAATTGTTAATTGATCGACAGTCTTGTGGAAAACGGTGCCCGAAACAGCAGTTTGATGAAAAATTGTGCGGCAGTCAGCAGCCCTTCTTAAAAACTGTGTTCTTGTGAAATTTTCAGTTGCATGCCAACCGTAAGGCGACTTTATGCGATTTTCAGTACTGTGGCTCAAATCCCCGAAAAAAGAAATTCGACGCAGCGCGGCCCTTCTACTAATGTCATCATTAACGCAGATTTTCGAAGCAAGCAGATTTTCGGGCCGGCCCGGGCTGAAAGAATTCGGCATTGAAAAATCAGCAGTGCTATCGTTCAGATATTCATCTACCGTTTTCAGCAATACAACCTGGAGCCCTACCTCCTCGGCGCCACCGGTGGCTGCATCCCCTCCCGCTTCGGCCTCCCTCTGATCCTCTCTCGCCCTGAAGGAGCCACCGGCCGCGTGCTCTACGAAGACGTCATGAACCAGATGCGTCGCTTCATGGTCGCCCCACCGCCCTCTTTCTCCAACAGAGCCATGGATCCGTTAGTTGAACCCTATTGGCCTCAGAATCCTACTCTTTTAAGGTGCGAGGACCGTTCCTCCGGCTACCCTTTCTCACTCTCCGTTGTCGACAAGAACTGGGAGTGGTGTGGCCAGTGCGAGGCCCTTCGATTCTGCCGAGGCTGCACAATAAGGCCGGATGACTCTTTGGTGAGTTAGATGTGCAGGTGGATATGACGGTAGTTTAGGCCTACATCCCGGAGGACTGCTCGATTGCGGTGGATTGGCTGCCGACGGCGCTCTACTTAAAGTACAACCATTCTCAGGAGCTGGTGAGTTTTGTGGCAATACAGTTGCCTGAGGTTGCCTGAGGAGTTTCAGCAGCGGCCTTAAGCTGCCTGGAATGATTTGGCTGCCTTATTTGTACAATCAGTGGCGTGACGCTGCCTTAATTATTTTGCGAGCGGCCTGAGGCTGCCTGAATTCTCAAGTTTTTCATCTTGTCTGATTTTCCATTGAAGTCTCTGAATTGGCTTTGTACGAAAAGCTGGAATTTAAAACGTAAAATTCCATATTTTCGAGATTCGATGGGTTCTGCGCGGAAGTAGACAGTGTTCTCGTTATTTGAGTTTTAAAAATAGGACACCCATTCCAAAGGCTTTACAGAGTTTTAAAAATTACAATACCCTACCGTAACCCTGGTCAAAAACTCGTTATTGATCTAAAAGGTTTCGGACGATTTTACCCCCCTCCCCTCCTCAACGGTATATACATGCCCCTCTCCTCAACAGTGTATAAATGTTCTAAAAAAACACAAAAATTCTGTTGTTTTTGGTCTCCTGCTCGAAAATGCACAGTCCTTTCCCTATTCGAATGTTCGATTCGGCCTTTACACGTTGTATTCTTAAAGAATTCATGTATTTAAAGACCAATTTCTTAAAGTTACAGCACCCTATCGTAACCCAGGGCAAGAAAATCGATTTTGAACTAAAAGCTTCAGAATGGTATGCAAATGTCGAAGAAAGGTTATATACCAAAATAGAGCCAAATGCAGTTTGTCGCTCAATTTTTCCACAGACTGGGTCTTTAGACAACGTAAGGCAGCCTAAGGCCATCTTAGGATAACTTTGGCAGTCTTATAGTCCAAAATTGGTCTATAACCTTTCTTATTAACATTTTTATTGGTCTATAACCTTTAAAAAGACCCAAATAAGGCATTTTGAAAAAAAGCATAGACATAGGCATGCAGCGTCAGACGGCTTTAGTTGGAATCCAGGCATTAGTATACCTCTTTTGCTGGAATATAGGCAGCCTTCGGCCGCTTTTGGTAAAATAAAGGCATCCTAAGGCCGCTTAGAGTTCAGAAAGCCTCTGGACGCTTACAGTAGTATCTAGGCACTCCAGGTAACCACAGGCCACTTTCGGTAGAATTCATATAGCACTAAGACCGGTTTCGGCGACATTGAAGGAAATAGTTGTATAATCTTTTTGGTTGTGAGGAATTGGACGAAGACGAGATTGACAAGACAATGACAATACGGGCTAAACCGTTGTTGGGTCAACCATTTTGGATCCTCGAATGATTTCACGATATTTATGCGGCCTGAGGCTGCCTAAATTTTGTAATATGCGGTTCGCTAATTCTGTTTTCCGCGGGCTGAGGCTGTATGTGACGCTATGTAACCCCATTGTTCAGAAATGCATCGAAGACCCGTCCGTTGCCGAAACGATGAATCGCTACGCGGCGCCCTCGTCGCTAGAAGAGTGCCTGGCCAAGTTCAGCTGTCCCGAGAACCTCGAAGAACCCCTCCATTGCGATAAGTGCAAAAGGAAGACGAACAGAAGCAAAGTGATGTCGATATGGAGGCTTCCCCGCTACGTGGTAAGCCTTTTCTTCTGCATTTTGTAAAAGAAGGGGTTTAGATTGTCCATCTGAAGCGATTCGAGTACCTCGTCAACGAGCAGCACGTGGGCAAATGCAAGAGGACGATCGACTTCCCGCTGAACAACTTCGACCCGTCGGCCTTTGTGAATCGGCCCGATGGGGGACGCTACGACTGCATCGCCACCGCGGTGGGGCCATTTTGCTGGGGAAATTGGAAGCAGTGGGTTTCAGAATCACTACGGAGAGCTGTCATCGGGGCACTTTGTCGCCTACGCCAGAGGGAAGGACGAGAAGTGGCTGCTGTTGAACGACTGTTCAGTGAGGGTGAGTTCAGAGGAAAAGTCCGGGCAGGCTCAGGCCGCTTTGGATAGCCGGTATCAGCCCAGCCCCAGGCCGCGTTGTACTTGCGGCAGCCTTAGGGCGCTTACGATAGTATCCAGGACGCCTCAGGCAACTTTCGATTGAATCCGGGATGTCGCAGGACGCCTTATACAGCATAAAGGCAGCCTCAGGCCGCTTACAATAGAAACCAATCAGCCTTAGGCCGCTTTCAACATAATTGGGACATCCTAAGGCCGCTTTGGTTGGATTCTGTATATCCTCAAGCCGCTGCTTTAAAAAAGCCACACAGCATCAGGCCGCTTTCGATTGAATCTAGGCAGTCCCAGACCGCTTTCAACAGCATAAACGCAGCCTCAGGCCGCTTTCATTTATACATCCTCAGGTCGCTTTCGATAGATTATATGCAACCTCATGTCGATATTGAATGAATCCAGGCAACCTCAGGGCGTATTTAATTTAAACTTTTCTTTAAATATTAATTTTAATCGCTTTAAATAAAATCAAGCCATCCTCACTCTCAGGCCGGCTTCGGTAGAATTTAAGCAATTGCAGGCTTTCGTAAAAATCCACACTGCTCACCCCAATTTGGATAAACTTCACGCAGATTCAGGCCGCTTGCCTTACAAACTATGAATCATTGAGCGCTTTCTGTAAAATCCAGACTGCCCCTGGCCGCTTTCTATAGACACTTGACATCCTTGGGCCGCTTTCATTAGACTTTTGGAATCCTCATACGGCTTTAGATAGAATTCAGGCATCCGCGAGATTATTCGCAGTCTCAGGCAGCTATTGGAAAATTCTAGGCACCCCCGGCCGCTTTCGGTCGAATCCAGGCAGTCCTCTGACCGCTTTTGATTAAACATTGGCAGGCTCCGGTCGCTGGGAAGGGAAAACTAATACTATCTCTTTCTTTATCAGGAAGTGGCCGAGGACGAGGTTGACAAGACGGCCGCCTACTTACTCTTCTACGAGCGACAGAACTCTTAATTTCCAGAACCTACCTACAGATTCCATACAGTGCCCTATTTAGTTCCTCCCTTAAGTGCAATGACAATAGAGACCTCTTAACCTTTCACTTCCCCAACGCCCTGGAAGGCGTTTTTAGCCTTATGTACATAGCCATTTTCATAGAGACGAGTTTTCGCCCTGCTTTTTTATGTTCCATAGGAGAGAGTACAAGGTTGTGTATCGTGTAAAAACCATGTCATAATAAAGCTAATAAATGTTTTTGATATTTTCGCCCGCTAAACTTATGGGTTCACAGTGAAAATACCGTATTTCAAAAATGGCGTGTGATTTAAAATATGGTATGCAATTCGACCAAAATTCCTTGGAGTTTGGATGGACTAATATACAGATGTTTATGAGTAAGTATACGTAGCTGTATAAATGACTTTATTTTATTGCTTAAGAGATCGGTTACTTCTGATAGGGAAATCTGGCGGACGAAGTGGAGACCGAGCCAGCGGTGACCGGCCACAACGACGGCCGCTGCGGTGCTGCCGATGAAGAGCAGAAGGGAGATGGAGAACATCAGCAGGAGACAGCCCTGGAATAGGCTGATTTATTAGTCACATCTCGTCGTGGGCAGGTTTGGTAGATCTTTTCACCCATTTCCAAAACCAATTTGGCTGCGTTGGTAGCCTGAGTATCCTTTATACTACCCTACAATGTGAGAACACGACGATATGCGAATCATTCGTCCTTTACGGGAAACCGGCGGACCGCTTTTGTGACACGCAAGCGAGTTAAATGGGTCCCGCAACGAAAGTCATGAAAATCAACAAAGGCGCCGTTAAAAGTTCGCCGGTAGGTTATAATTATTAAAATTTTGCTGATTTTCAGGGCTTTCGTTGCCAGACCCATCTCATCTTGCATGCGTGTCGCAACAGCGGCCTGCTGCTTTTTTGTACGAGGGCGAGTGCAATCGATTCTATCAGAAAAAATCACCGTGAGAACAACATCCAAACTTTGGCACAATGCGTGTAAGTAGGTTTGCGGATCAACCACGGTTCATACGGTATGCACGGTTCTCCGACGAATTTTCATTTTTCAGCCATACTTTTCAATCATTACTGCATTATAGCGCTACATGTGAAGCACAGAGTGTAATTCTTTGGGCTCCGGAAAAAATCCTCCTTCAAAAATCGTACAGTGCCTTTCAAAGCTTCAAAAGTTTTCAATATTGGACCGTACGTTGCCTTTCCAAACTTTTCTTACGTAGAAAAGGTTCGTTTACAGTCATCATTTAATTTCAAGCCCTATTGACACCAGGCTGGTACGAAATACAGCAGACCACCCCCACCCCCATACTGTGGAATTTATCACAAAAGAGGTGCGTACTGGATCCAGGACACACTTATATCCAATGGCTGGTTTTACCGTTGAGCGTAGGTATACGTTGAGCTAGAAAGGGTTGATTGACAATTTCGTCTCTCTCCTCTCTACTTTTTCTAGATTAGATTTTGATATAGAAATTTACTTCTGGGATGCGCCAAAGGTTAAAATGTGGTAACTTTTGTCCAAAATAGACCACCTATTGCTGAAGAAACGGTGGCTGTCAAAAGATATATAGCAAAATTGAAGCCGAAGAATGGTACTGAGCTGCGCTGTTTAATCTCTTCTTCTTCTTCTCTCTCTCCATAAGCGGGGATTCTCTGACCCGAGCGTAATGTAACCCTCTGGTCTACTATACTTGCCAGGATCATGGTAGTTGTTAATGTGACCTCCCCTTCAGAAGGAGGTTGGTGCCATGTTCAGGTTTGATCTGTTAACTTACCACGCCAACTTGCGAATCCTCACTTGACCCGTCCGCGGAACTAGTCGTCTCCGTGCTCGTCTTGGTCCTCTTAGCCCTCCTGCTCCTAGTCCTGGTCCTAGTGTCCGACGACTTCCTCTCCGCCGGCGAGTTTGGCGACCTCGGCGATTTCACAGACTTCATATGCCTTTTCTTCTTCGATTTCTTCTTACTCCGTTTGTGAGGAACAACGACTGGAACTGCATAATCTCACCTGTTTTACTATATAACAACCCCACCACGTTTCATCTTTTTCGGATCGTCGGAGTTCAGGTCGACGTCGTCGTCATCTCTCAAAGGCATCGGAATCATGTAGACCGCCGACTTGTTTTCCCGAAGCGCAGGAGATACCGGCGACTTCTTCGGCGACGGCGAGTTGCCTTTGAAGTGATGATCGGAGCCATGGAGTTTTACTTGGCGGCCAGGAATATGATCTTTGGGCATCTGGAAAGCTATCAAATCGAGGAGTGAGAGGGGAACCAACCGGTTAGTGAGGTAAGAGCTGGAACAATGAGGCTCGTGAGGATTTATGAATCTTGCGTCAGATTGCGCTGAGCTACATTTGACTCCGTCACGATGCGTATATACTCTTCGACAATTCTACTTCGGCAACAAATGGGCCGCAACCCTTTCTTAGAGTCACTCACTCACTTATTCACACACTTTCTCACATCCAGCCTTCCAAAACCAAAAAGGAGGGTCAAGTTGAAGCTGGTGGGAAATTGTTTTTCCAAAGTTCCAAAGTCAGACTTACCTCTACGAAACAGCTCTCTCAGATGAATTTCGAGAATTTAGAGATATATATTGATAACCCACCAACGCCGGACCTCTCCAAGCGTATGAGAAGCGCCCGGGCTTATATAACCCTGTTTGTTTGAATTTCTTACTTCCTACGGATTGCAAAACACGACTCTCTTTCAGAGGGTTTAGACAACGAAAGACACACCTGTTATCGGTATGTTGGGTGAGAAATCTCCCCAAAACACGAAGTTTTATGGACTAGACCTGTCAGCAAACAAAGATTTCGGATGAAATCCGATCTTCTCATAGCACTTTAGGAGGATGATAACAAGAATCCCTTAAAAAGCCAATGTCTGCAACCTCTTCGCGAGAGTTTCATTTTCTAACCCGTATAATCTTAGAAAGTCGCTTTGAAGGGCTTATATAAGGGAAAGCGAAATGTGAAGAAAAGCTAAAGGCACCGGTGGAGATTCCCACATTCTCGCGCATGTGTAATTGTCCTGTACTAAATCACTTCAATGTGAGTTGGACATTGTACATCGGTTACATTTGACCCTCTTTTTTGCGTTTTTTTTCACTCCGCGGTGTTGGGGTAAATGATTTCAATTGAAATGACTCGATTAGCATACCATTCATTTCCAATCCGAAAAGGCCCCTGACGGTGCCTTTAAGGTTCTTTCTTGATCAGGCATTGTTAAAATTAAAATCCTACTGCAATTTTCCTAAATTACGTCAATATTTCTGTCTTTACAATAAACTATTCCAGTAACAACAGCGTAGATTTGGTACAAATTATCATTAACTAGATTGGCCGAAACAAATATTTTTACAACATGAATTAAAGAAGCCAATTTATTTCCACAATTATGAAACCAATAAATTGTCGAAACAGGAATCAGACCCAAACTGTGAACGCTGATACATTTCAATCAATGCCGGATGTTTAGCACTCACTCAGTCACTCACTCACTCACTCACTCACTCACTCTTTTTCTGTCACTATTTTATTTCTCTCATTCTCTGTATCTGCGATAACTTTTCCTGCGAACGTTGAGCGTCAATGGGGAAGAACCTCGAAAATTGAATTTCCAAATATTTTTTTTAACATCTTGAATAGATGCCAGTTTCACGACTTTAAAACGTCTTCCTTTTATAGCCGGTGCACGTATACACGGTCGTATATGGGTGCAGATGCACGACAGGGAAAGGCGAGAGAGCGCGGGAAATTGAGAGATGTCAGAGTGGCGCGTAATTTGATCCATATTTTCACCTTAAACCTCAAGTGCTCCTATTCCCTTTTTTGCTCCTAAAATGGAACACTTTACAATATCAGGAGAATGAGGTCTACATAATTATCACAAAAATGGAAAATGTTTTTATGCAGACATTCACCTTTAAACAAAAATATCTAGATTTTCGCACCAAGTAACCGGGAAAAAAATATATAAAGCAACAACGGGAAAATAGATAAGCAGATCGCAAACAATTAAAATAATAGAGTAGCTAGAAGAATAAACTGCGTGATAATTTGCTCATTTGTCTAAAAATAACTTTTTAAAATAAAATACCAAAACCTTACCTTTACAAAGCGGCACGATTCAACTACATTTTAGCAGTCTCAGGCCCTTTTTTTATAGATAAGTCCAAGCTACTTTCGGTAAAGCAGCCTTAGACCATTATATTTTCATTTGAGGCTGTGTGTTCAGTTGGAAGCTAAGTACCATACCGACCTGAAGAATATATTGATACCTACGGCTTTGTATTATATTTATACAGCGGCAATGATCCTCATTGACGCAACTTCCTACTGGAAGTGTTTGTGTCTTGAGGAGCAAAAACATTACATAAACTGTTCATAGACTGTTCTCAGTTTATTAAAAAAATGGTGCCGCGCAGGTGAAAAACTACTTTAACAAACATTGAGCTCTGCTCATGCTGTATCCACAACTTTTCCTTTTGGTCATTGATATATTTGGCCTTACGACAAACTTTGTGTTTATGTATTCCTTTTTCTCATATAATAGTTTGAAAATTGGAGCTTATCGCTACTTTTTATTACTTACATGTGTATTTGACATGGTTTACGAATTCCTCATGCTGCTGGTTCAAGCCGTGAGTTCGTGGAATTTCAGTTTTTCTACGTTTTAGCACTTATCTGCTGACGAACACTTCATTTTCCTATTTCCAACTGGCGTGGTCTCAAAAATTTCCTTCCTCAAGTCACTTTATCATCTATGTCCTTCACTATGTTGGGAATAGGATGTAGCTTTCTTTGTAGCTTCCTTTATCGATATTTTCTTCTTTGCCGGTGAGTTGCCTATAATATTTTTTCTATAATGATCAGACCCCGATTTCTTTGCGTATTTTATAATCCATACTGTGTTATTACTTTTGTCGTGGTTCTTGGAGTAGTTGGAGTGCAGTGGTGCTTTTTGTTTGACAAATTTTGTGGGTCCTATCATGCGGAACTTTGGCCATATTTTCGTAATTTCGAATTTGATGTTCCAAGTTATATATTTGCGTGTGATGTGGTTTGTTTTAATTCATAAGTCTTGTGCACAGGAACAAACTGAGCATATTTCAGTCTGGCCTCGTAAAGAGCTATAATATTTGATAAAAAGAAAAGAGCAATTTTCAGCATCCCGACAAAATACAGCGCCCTGTAATGTGGATTATTATTCAAACAGAGCTTCTGATAATTGTAACTGTCATCACTGCTATATGTTCGACCATTGGTATTGTTCGCGCCTTATTTGTAAAAACAATGAGTGCCGGTACACGTAAAATGCATAAGAAACTCATATTATTGCTACTGTTACAGGTAAAGATTGATAAACAAAACATTCGAATCGTTTTCAGCTTACAAATGCTTTCGTTTTTCAAGGCATTCCACTAAGCCTTACGTTCTACCTTGGAAGTCAAGGAGTTTCCATTGACCGCGGAAGTTCAGATGTCGCGACTTTTGGATTATCATTAGCCCCGGCATTAAATCCCATTTTTATTTTTATTTTTGTTAAGCAATTTCGATCAAACGTATTGTGCTACAAGAAAGTTGTTGCGGAAGTTTCAACTGTATGCTTTTAATAAACTTATGCTAGCCGCGTGTACTACTACAACACTATTTACAGACGTTTTTTCTTTGAAAATGTTTTTTTGAACATGCTGTTACACATGCTCTGAAAACAGCTTTAAACGTTTTCTTTATCAATTTGTCTTCTTCCAAAACAGTATAACAACGAGTATAACAACTTTTGGCTTATTCTTCGCCCTTGTCATAAGCCCCACTTTTATTTTTATTGTTTTGAGACAATGTCGATCCCCGAGTATGTGTACTGAAAAATTGCCTCGGGACTTTATAATGTATGTTCTAGTCACATTGCCTAATACATTACCACTTAGTAGACAGTTTCATGCTTATTTTCCCCCGACAACATAATTTATGATCACTGATTTATGGTTCTTCATAATCCTATGCAAGAGAAAGAAAAACGTTAAGCAATCGCCTTCTTGCTTGACCCGGAAGATGAAAAAGCGAAAAAAAATAAATTTTTAAGACGTTCAGACTTCTGACATAAACACCCTGCAATGACGATCTTCATTCACGCTAAATCTTCATTCACGCTAAATCTTCACCACCGAGCGGTCGGTTCTACCTTCGCTCCGCCGCCTAGCTGAATCCGGCCCCAGAACCTCGTCAAGGAAGGGCCGTCATCGACACTACTCCCATTTGCTGTGAGGGATCGAATACAGAAACTACTGCTCAACGTCTACCTACACAAGAAGCACTGGGATCCGCCGGCAGAGCAAAAACACCAGCTCAAGATCTACTCTCATGATCCAGCCGTGATTCGGGAATAAAATTGAATTGAATTGAATTGAATGACGATTGTTTTCAAACATCGCAAAACATATCAACCGTTATTATTGCTGTAGGTTTGACAGTTGGTATAGCTCAAGTCTTCTACAAATAAACATTGAGTGTCGATATAAGCTTCAAGAGTTTTTATAATTTTCTTTTGTAACAAAACAATTTAAGTTACAGGTGAAACGTACCTGCCTGCTATTGCCAAAATAATTTTTGGAACATGCAACCGATTAACATGCTTCTACTGTGCATAGATATTTTTGGTATCTTAATAAATATAATTTTCTTACATTCATATTTCCAAGCTCATGATTTAAAAATGGGAATTTATCGTTATTTCTTACTGCTTGCTTGTGTTGTTGACATTATGTATAAAGTAATGATGCTATTCACTCAAGTTGTGAGCTGCTGAAAAGTTTGCATTCAATGTATCTTTTTAGCATTTATCTTCAAACGGCTATTTCTTTTTTTTCTTTTCAACAGGTGTTATAAGTCAAATGTATTTTTGGATACCAAAAATAGCTTTATTAGCTGTTTGCATTTGCTCGCTGGCGATAGGCTGGGTATTTTTCTTTAGCTTTCTCTACCGATTTTGCGTTGTTTGCTAGTTAGCAATTTTGATTATCAAACAATTTCGACGTTAAGCCCAAATATTCTTTCTTGTTTTGCTAATCCATTTTGTATCTTTTCTGCAGTTCTCTTACTTGGAGTCATTGGAGGACAGTGTTGCTATTTTATTGATAAATTCTGTGGTACGCTATATTCCGAACGATGGTCATTTTTTGGCAATAGTGCCAGTGAAAATACAACTTACCTGTTTGCATGTGATTTGGTTTGTAGCAAGTGAATATGAGGTGTTTTTGTTTTTTTTTTAAATTATAGAAACTCGACCGACTACAAATACCTGTGATGTGGCTTGCTATTGAATCTGAACTTTTAATAATTATCGTAGGAGGTACTTCATTTTTCTGCACTGTTGGAATTTTGCGAGGACTACATGGACATTCCATGAGTGCGGCTACTAGAAACATGCACAAAAAGCTTATACTGCTACTCGCCTTACAAGTACCTTAGTGCAAAACAAATGTTTTAATTGTTTTCTAGCAAACAAACGCTCTAATTTTTCAAGCAATTCCGATTATGCTAACATTATACTTAGCAAGCCAAGGAGTTTCTATGAACAGAGAAAGCTCGAATATGATTACGCTCGGATTTTCTCTTGCCCCTGCCCTAAACACAATTTTTATATTTATTGTAGTAAGACAATTTCGAACTTCAGTTTGGTGTTTTAAAAAAGTTGGTCCGGTTGTTTCCACTGTACGCTTGTAAATAACTATTTGACTTACTATTTGACTCTTAATAATCTAATGCTAACTCTTAATGCTAACTGATTGTGCTAGTGCATTTTTTGTAAAAACATATTGAAAAACGTTCATTTCTCAGCCACAGTTTCTTGAGCTGTTACATGCATACTCTGAAATAGCTTCAAACGTTGTTATTAATTTCTTTTTTGTCGGTTTTCAAAAACAATGTAAGATGCAGGTGAAGATTGTCTGGCTTCAGTGGCCTGATAAAATTGTGTGATCATGCAACCGATCAACTTACTTCTACTGTGTATTGACTTTTTTGGTCTTTTAACAAATTTTGTTTTCTTGTACTCATATTTCCAAACCCATAATTTAAAAATGGGAATTTATCGCTATTTCTTCTTGCTCACTTGCGTTGCTGATATCATGTATGAGGTTATGATGCTCTTCACGCAGGTGGTAAGTTGTGTTAAAATTTTCAAGCAATCATAATTTTAGCATTTATCTTCAGGCGACTATTTCTTTTTCCTCTTTTCTACTGGTGTTATAAGTAAAATGCATTTTTGGGTACCGAGAATTGCTATACTGGCAATGTGCATCGGCGCGCTTGTAATTGGATGGGTGTTTTCGTTGAGCTTTATCTACCGATTCTGCGTCATTTGCAAGTTAGTTTTTTTATAATTATGAAATATTTTCAATGTCAAGGCCAAAGTTTCCTCTTTATTTTGCTGACCCATTCTGTATTTTTGTTTCTGTTTTCATACTTGGAGTTTTTGGAGGCCAGTGGTATTATGTTCTTGATACTTTTTGTGGTTCGCAACTTCCGGAACTTTGGTCCTATTTTAACGATAGTGCAAGTGGAAGTATAAATTACCTATTTGCATGTGATTTGGTTTGTATTATTCAATTATGGTTTGTTTAAATAAATGTTTTTTTTAGAAACCCGGTCGACTACAAGCTCATGTGATGTGGCTTGGTATTCAAGCTGAACTGTTAGTGATGGTTGTAGGAAGTACTTCTGTTTTCTGTACCATAGGCATTTTGCGAGGTCTACATGGAAAGCCCTTGAGCATTGCTTCTAGAAAAATGCACAAGAAACTTATATTGTTCCTCTCATAACAAGTAACTCGGCAAACTCGCAACATTTTTTTTGATTTTCAGCAGATTAATGCATTTATTTGAAAAGCAATTCCGATTATGCTCACATTCTACTTAGCGCGGCAAGGAATTTTAATGGAAAAAGCAATCTCGAATATGGCAACGTTAGGCTTGTCTCTTGCCCCTGCCCTTAACCCGACTTTTATATTTATTGTAGTAAGACAATTTCAAAGCCCAATTTTGTGTAAGAAAAAAGTTTCTTCGGAGGTTTCGACTGTATGTTTGTAAACAACTAAACCATAGGCTTATTAGTATGTTTTTTGTAAATAAACCTAATGCTAACACCTTAATTATTGTACTACCAAATGCTTATAAAAAAAAAAGTTTGTTTCTTTGCAAAAGTTATTTGACACTGCTGTAACAAACATGATCTCTGAAAAACGTTGTTAACAATTTCTTATGGTCGAAAACAATGTAAGCTGCAGGTGAAACAAGAGTGTCTGCTAGAGCTTGTTATAATTTTGCGAACATGCGACTTGGAAATATACTTCTTTTGTGCATTGATTCGTTTGGGATTTCGACAAACTTGGTTTTTCTATATTCTTATTTTCAAAGTCATGATCTAAAAATGGGAATTTACCGCTATTTCTTCTTGATGGCCTCTTTGTTTGACATTCTGTATGAGGTTATGATGCTAGTGACGCAGGCTGTAAGTTGTTAAACAATTTGATCCATAAAAAGAAAACGCAGCATTTATCTAGTGGGGAGTATTTCTTTTTCTATTATTCTAGCGGAATTGTAACTCAGGATCTTTGGGTACAGAAAATAATTTTATTAGCTATGTGCTTTGTTGCGTTAGCAATAGGTTGGGTATTTTTGTTTAGCTTTCTTTATCGATATATCCTAATTTGCCAGTAAGTTAAAGTGCTTATCGAACATTTTAAGACGTTGTTTAGTTCAACGTTTCTGCATGTTTTTACTAATCCCTGCTGTATTTTTGTTTTCATAAGTATTGTTGTTGTAATTGGAGCACAATGGTGTTATCTCACTAATAACTTCTGTGGTTTACAACATCCAGAATTTTTATACTATCTTGATGTTGTTGAAAATTCGAGTTATATGTTTGCATGTGATTTGGTTTGTTCAGAAACCGAACCGTCTGCAATTGCCCGTAATGTGGCTTGGTATTCAAGCCGAATTGATTTTAGTTCTCATAGGAGCTACGTCCTTTTTCTGTACCGTAGGCATTGTTCGTGGCCTACACGGAAAATCTATGAGTACAGCTACTAAAGCAATGCACAAGAAGCTTATACTCCTACTTTTATTGCAAGTGATTTTGCCAATTTTCTTAAATATTGCATTTGTTTTTCAGCAAATGAATGCTTTCATCTTGCAAGGAATTCCAATAATGCTTACCTTCTTTTTAGCACGTCAAGGAGTTTCGATAGATAGAGGAAGTTCAAGTTTGACAACCTTCGGCTTGTTATATTTATTGTAGTGAGACAATTTCGAACCCCAATTTTGTGTAAGAAAAAAGTCGCTTCGGATTCTTCCACTGTCTGTTTGTAATCAACATTATGTTTTGTTTTTAACACCTATTTAAATAGTATAATCTTCCGATCACATCATTTATGATCACTGGTTTTTTTTATTTTGTGTAAGAAGAAAAACACTTCGGAACTTCACTGCCTGCTTGTAATCAACGTGTTTCAATGTGTTACTTATATCATTAATTCAGATAGTTTTTTGCCCGTTTACATAATTTGTGATCACTCGTTTATTTTTCTTTAAAAGTTTTGCAGGTGAAATAAAATGTTATCAGTCTTCATTTATTTAACAGCATTGCTTCTCAAAAAAAAACAATCTACCTAGAAGATTTTGTTGCATGTTTTTACATCCAGTACCTGAATCATTTTCCTTTTTTGTGCCTCACGTGGATTTTCGGTCCTGATAACACAAATTAAATTACAGGTGAAACGATTGTTTAGTCTGCTTGACTTTGTATTGCGCAAATGCAGCCGTTTAATCTTCTTTTCCTCTGCATTGATATTTTTGGTCTTTTTACAAATTTGATATTTCTCTATTCTTACTTCCAAAATAATGTTTTGAAAATGGGAATCTATCGGTATTTTTTCTTGCTTGCTGCTTGGTGTGACATCTTGTATGAGATTATGATGTTGATTACCCAACTAGTATGCTGTTCTGGCCTATTCATAGTTAATTTTGTTTTAGCATTCATCTACACACCAGTATTTCTATATTCTAGATGCTACTGGTATTATTACACAAATGAATACTGTGCTACAGCAAATAGCAATGTTGGTAATGTGCATCATGGTGTTAGCGATAGGAATGTTATTTTTATTAAGCTTCGTTTATCGATATTGTCTTATTTGCCAGTAAGTAACTATTTGAATAAAAATATAGTTTTTAGACCAAAATATCTTTTTGCTTTCACTGACGCTCGCTGTGTTTTAATTGTTTTAATCTTATTTGGAGTTGTTGGAGGACAATGGGGTTTTTTGATGACTAAATTTTGTGGTTCACAACAACAGAAATTTTTGTCTTCTTTAAGTGTTGTTGAAAGCGACACTCCAAGGTACATGTTTGTGTGTGATATGGTTTGTGAAACGCTAACATTATGTTTTACTTTTTTTATAGCATCCTGCGCGACTACAAGTGCCTGTAATGTTGCTTTGGATTCAAACCGAACTATTAGTCGTTTTCGTCGCAGGAACATCAACTCTTTGTACTATATGCATAATTCGAGGGCTTCATGGAAAGACCATGAGTGCAGCTTCTAAAAAGATGCACAAAAACCTTATACTACTCCTGGTTTTACAAGTAATTTCACGATTATGACATGTTTGGTTTATATTTTCAGCAAATAAATGCTTTCGTTTTTCAAGGACTTCCAATAATGCTCACATTTAACTTAGCACGCCAAGGGATATCGATGAATGGATGGAGTTCGAACATCACAACTTTTGGATTGACTATTGCCCCTGCCCTAAACCCTACTTTCACATTTGTTATTGTAAAACAATTTCGGTCCAAAATTTTGTGCAAGAAAAACGTTGTCTCGGATGTGTCCACTGTATGCTTTTAATAAACATTAAAGCACTGTTATTATTTTTTGCAAGTTACTTGAATCTTGTTTTTTGATTTTCAGACAGCTTAATTTATGATCACTCGTTTGTTTTCTCAAAACCCCCTACCCAGGTGAAAGTTAAAAGAACTCACTTTTTTCAGTTTAGTCTACGTCAGTTATATGCAATGAATGTTTTCACTGGTCTAAATGTGGCCATCGCCACTTTTGGTATCATTTGAAATGTTTGTTTTCTTTATGCCTATTTTAAATGTAACAATTTGAAAATGGGACGTTGCTTATGAGAGTCTTATGTCACTGGCGCAATCTGTAAGTTAGTGTTTTTTTGAAAACAAAATTTTCAGCATGTGTCTGCAAGTGGGTATCTCTTTTTATTATTTTCTTCTGGTCTAGCAGCACATTTTGGTCCGAAGCCATTCTGTTGTGCACAGTCGCCACTATAATAACAATAGCATTTACAATTGGTTGTAGCTTTCTTTACAGATATTTTTTGATTTGCCAGTAAGTATTATATGCAAAATTATTTTCATTGCGTTTAGCCAATATTGCTTATGCATATTTATGAATCCGTACTACTTTTTCATATTTGTAATTTTATATGGCATTGTAGTTGTTCATACATGCTATGTTTTTGATTCATTTTGCGGTTCCACAAATTTAGATTCTTGGCTATCTTTTTCCATAAACGAATTTAATTCACCAAGTTATTTTATGGCTTGCAATTTGGTTTGATTAATTGAATATATATATAAAACCAATTTTAGGCTCCTGACCAAAATACATTTTCAGTAACAATTTTTAAGCTGTCCCTTGAATTTATGTCATCTTCCCTGCTTATAGTTTCATTTTTCTCTACTATTTGTTTTTTTTTTCGAAATTTACGCAAACAAACAATGAGCTGTGTGACAACAAGAATGTATAAAAAATTGATAATACTCTTGATAATGCAGGTTTTGTTATATGTTTTCTTATAAATACTCATTCATTTGTTTTGCAGATTGCCAATTTTGCTTTTTTTGCAAGAATGTTTTATTATGTTTACGTTTTACTCAGCTTGCCGAGGAATTTCAATTAATAATTCGAATTGGGCAACAGTCAGCTGTTCTCTCGCTCCGGCATTAAACCCGGTGTTAATTTTTGTTGTGGTTAAATCATTTAGACAATGTCTACCGTGCTTCAAAATTGTCCCTGAAGTTTCTACAGTTTGCTTATAATTCACAATGAATGTTCAAGAATAAACGGCCTTCACTAGAACATACATGTTCGTTTATTCAAAATATTTTCTAGTGCTAGTTTGATGGGATCACATTAAGGTAACCTTACGTTGGTTTTAATTTAGTGCGAGGAAAAAAATCTAAATTTAAACATATGAGTATCAAGTTTATTATACAAGGAAAAATACTACAGGATCCAATAATAGATACTTAGAGCTAGAGAGAGAAGGGTAGAGATAAGATAAGGGCCTGGTTTACATGATTGTTGCTAAGAGAAGACTGAGAAGAGAATGTCCTACGGGAAACGCCCCGGGGAATCCCGTTGTACAGTGACGTATCGTGGCGATAGTCACGACAGTAATAAACATATGAATAAATCATGGTTTGCCATCCCCTAAAGGCGAGGTGAGAAACGGGCCCATGTGGAACTTGAGCTGGAATTCCTTTTGGGTGGGCATAGTAAAAAGTAAAATACTATAAATTGCTAACAAACCTTTATAGCTTTGTATGCTGCAAATTCATGTAGCAAAAGTATTTTTTGTGTTCAATTATCAAATGTGAGCAAAAGTTCTTATTGTGAGCGAGTGTTTTAAAAACCACTCTTGTCTCTTTGGCGTACACGAGTAGCAATAACTTTTTATTTTTGAAGTAACACTGTGTGACCGTAGCCTTATCTAACAGAAAAGAGATGTGATTAAATTGAATAAATTTCTAAAACACTTTCAGCTATTTTTCATTGATCGTCTTCTGTTCTATTTTGACCCCAAAAATATTTTTTTTAAATTAACACTGTAATTGAGTAAAGTCATTAAGCAAACCGAAGTTATAAGAATTGCTTCTTTTTGTGAACTGGTCTTTTTGAGCCCCCAATTGTTTGCATGATCAATAAAAACTCAGATTTTTTTATTCTGTTATAGCTATTGTTTAAAAAACACTGAATACTTTTGCTCACTGTATTCTCGAAGCGTAACTCCTTTTCGTTTCCCCGTTCACAAATAATAAAGCACTACAAAAGCATTTATTATTCACTGACATTGAAGGTGAACACCGTGTAATTCTTGCTGCTCATGACATTTATATACAAACTCTTTTTGTCCGATTTTCTGGTCAGCACAACTTTCGGCAGGGAGCACATTGACAACCAACATTTTTCAAAATCAGCATTGCTCAAAATGTCCAATTTGAAAAAATGTTCCGAAAAAGTTTGTTGTAAAACAGCGGCTTCTTTTAGCGACAGAACTTTGTCTCCTTCAAATTTCACGACAAAACTGATTTGGTGAACGTCCGGGTTTGACCAAATCTGAAGTGGTATTTTATATAAGAAACTTTAGACTCTTACTTCGGCAAGAGTAAACATGACGTAGTAAAAATGCTCCCAGCTGAAGTGGACAACAGTTTCCGAAAATCTTTCTCCCAAGCGGTTTAAGTAGTGGATCTTGTTTTTCGAGCCATGAGTGAATCTCTTGAACCACGTGTCGTCACTGTTTATGCGAAGTTTGGGTCGTTCTAAATTTAAATTTAAATAATATATCCGAGTAGGGGAATGATTTAGCTTAACAACTTACTTTTGAGTTCTCCTATCACCAGTAAATAACATTCATACAGCTCGTCCCACAACACCCAAGTGTATGGATTGACTACCACGTTTTTTACAATACAGCCAGAAGAAGTTAACACATCGTTGAACGGTTTCTCCACTTCTGTGAACAAAGGGATTTCCTACAATTTTTTTTCATAGTTTTCAATAAAACCTACTTACAAAAATTAGTTGATCGATGTTGACTCTTGAGAACAAATATTCGAAAAATGTTGTAAAATGCAGGCGAAAAGGCAGCTTTGCAACTGAAATCAAAATATCAAATAAAAAAGTTGTACACTCACCTTGTTTATCATATTCTCGGAAAAATCTCCACGTCAGGGGTTTATCCCGATTGTAGACGATGCCATAGCAACCGAAGTACACGTTGAACTCTCCTTTACGTGTGATAATTGTGAATACTTGCCTCGGTACCTGAAAAACAACGTTTTATCATAAAAATTATATGAACCCACTCTGTCAAACACACGTTCTTTTAGAACTTTGATGTCAACCCATGGCTTTTGCGGAGGGAGTGATTTGCGGTGTTTGTGCATGAACTGCTTCAACGTGTTGTTAACGTTCTTCATAGCTGACAGATCGTCTCCGGGAAGGTTTTTCAAAATGTTGACCAGCAGTTCAGCAGGAATTTTGTCCATGTCTGTGAAATAAATTTTTTAGAAAGATTGGACATCAAAAATTCAAGTACACAGAGAAGATGAATAAAGCTCTATTTGAACAAAAAGGGTGGTTTTTGGTCAACAGTTTAAAATTAATTCAATTTGGTATTTATTTAAACAAACACTTTAAGCTATTAATGTGTGATTATATATAAATTACTGGTTTGTGAAGAAATTAGAGAAAAATGTATCCAGGAAGTGACATGTTGACGGGGGAAATTGTTTGAAATGGCGCAAAAACTCGTAATTGGCTCCCATGTGACATCCGCCGGCAATTTGAGCAAAGATCAAAAAAGAAACTAGAAATTGTTAGCTAGCAAAATTATGAAGAGAAAAAAACCAATCAGACGCGGAGCGCTGGTAAACTAAATGGAACAGAAAATGGTGAGTAAGGGCAAATGTTTTCATCACTATCGGAGTGTTTTCGTGTTTTGATGCAACAACATCCGAGATACAAAGTGCAAAACATAATTTTTAACCCCGAGAGAAGTAAGGCGCCAGACGTAAACAAAGTTTTCGTGGAAATGCAATTCGCCGTTCGAAGTTGTCGTGTTTGTTTGAATTCTTAATGTTTGACGGAATCAGGAAAACTAAAAAATCAAGCGTGAACAGCATTTGTGTTCGAATAACAAAACAAAAAGGCGTAATGAAGGTCAAAACACATTGCAAAGATCTTGTTTGTTTCATGTTCACCGCAAGGAAAAAGTAGCTGCAAAAGACTGGAAAGGCGAGCTGGGAAATTGCCTCGGAAAATTGCCACGGTGAAAAAAATTAAGCTGTACAAATAAGAGTGCAGAGTGCATTTCGGCAAACAGGCAAAAAAAAACAAAAGATTGGTTAAACAGATCGAAGCACAAAAAATCTTAATTGTGGTCAACAATTCTTGTCAACAAATGGAAAAAGGCAATTACACTGGCACTACAATTACTCGACGCTAATAGTCCCATAGAAAAAAGGCTGTTTTCAGCATCGACGGGCAAGAGAGAAAAAAAGGGAGAGAAGCGAAAATGGGGTGAAAAAGAGGAGAGAGGAGAGAGAGGAGAGAAAGGAAATAGAGGAGAGAGTACAGAAAGGAAGTAGAGGGAAAAGAGAAGAGAGAAGAGAGAGAAAAGGAAGGAAAAGGAGAGCAGAGGGAGGAGAGGGTTAGAGAGAGAGAGAGAGAGAGAGAGAGAGAGAGAGAGAGAGAGAGAAGAGGGAGGGGAAAGAAAGGAAAGACAGGAGAAAGAGAAGATAGAGGAGAGAGAGAGAGTGAAATGAAAGAGAGGAAAGAGATGAGAGTAGAAAAAAGCAATACAACAAGCTAGCAAGTAAACCTCTCAAAAAGATTCATCGTAATGCGGCTTCCGAATTACATGAGTTTATGTCACTTCTCGAGTGTTTGCGTTTTTCTGCAACAGCAGAATTAGAGACCGATAGTGCAAAACACAAGATTTGCAGCAAGCTGTCACAAGCTTTCTTGGAATGGCTTTAAAAGGCCGCGGCGGAAGATTGTAATCAGCTCAACTGACGATAACAGTTTTCCGTTTCGATAACAACGGAGTACGTGTGGCGGTTCGGGGTGTTTTGCACTCCGGCAAAACGTTTTTGGTTTTCGTAGCCTGAAGATTAGGAACGAGTTTTTAGACACACCCCCGCCCCGTTCGGAGATTTCTCGCGATCCCTGTGACAGTTTGTGTTTTGATGCCGCACTAAACACAACAAAAGTGTCAATTGTTACTTTTTAAACAAACACTGATTTTGTTCGTTACATTATTAGCCAATGTAAGGCAGCAGGGGTTTTTGATAGTTATAAAGAATTTAATTTATTATGAGCCCGTTTTGGTCCGTCCCGGCCCGCTTTGGCCCGCCAACTCGGACCACCTAGTCAAACTGTCACCCACACGACCAAGGTTCGATCCCGGTCGGGGTACTTAGTTTTTTCTAACGTAAAATCAGTTCAAGAGCTGAAATACGATATAAAAATAGTTTTAGTTCGACGGCAAGTTTACAAACCGGCGCGAAATTGGCCGGACAGTTTTCGCCCGGCCCGTCACTCTCTTTCTCTCTCTCTCTCTCTCTCTCTCTCTCTCTCTCTCTCTCTCTGTCTAAACAAGCCAACACTTATCGTGAGAACTATGCAGAGAGGCACAGAGAGGCACTGAGAAAAAGAGAGAGATGCAAAAAGAGAGAGATGACACAGATACAATCGCAGAGAGATACACAGAGGTAAAGATACAGAAAAATAGACACAAAGAGACATATATACTGAGAGAGAGAGAGAGAGAGAGAGAGAGAGAGAGAGAAAGAAAGAAAGAGAGAGAGACAGAGAGACGCAGAAAGACACATAACCACTTAGAGTCCAAGAGACAAAAAAACATACAGATAGAGACAAAGAGAATCATAGAAATAGAAAAAGAGACGCAGTTTGACACATATAGTGACGCAGTGGTATAGAGAGACGGAGGGACACATAGAGGCAGAGAGAGAGAGAAAGAGAGGGAGAGAGAGAGAGAGAGAGAGAGAGAGAGAGAGAGAGAGAGAGACGAAGCGCGGCCATTCCAGTCTCGATTTGACGGTATATATATATATATATATATATATATATATATATATATATATATATATATATATATATATATATATATATATATATATATATATATATATATATATATAGCGAAAAAGTGGGAGTGGCCTCCGATTCGCATTTCAAAACAGCAAAATATGGTGACCAACAGCTACCGTAACCGGGAACAAAACCAATTCTCAGTAGGTTTTACTTGACGATTTGTGAGAAGTTTTAATCAAACTGCAAGTAAGTCATAAACCGGTAAAATGTTTTTGTTTCAAAAGTTTTCATCGCGTTTTAATCCACTTTTCGAAACACGCTTTGACGTAATTCACGCAATTTCAGCGCAAATCTCTGTGTTCTGATATTAGATCACTAAATAACGGGGAACACCGTTTGAGTCGGTGAAAAACACAGTTTGAACCTCAAACAAATACATTCTCGATTGTTGGAAAACTAGTTTGCAATGCTCGCAGCTAAGGATACAGTAATCCGCTACAAATTCCAAATTTACACATTTTTTTAACATGATAGTCGTACTTGCTTGTTAGGAACCCTTTTTTCAAAATTTAATTCGATCCAAAGGCTTGAGACATTTTTAGGGTTTTTTCTATTTAAATAATATGTAAGGCCCAAAACTGTAAAGGGCATGCCATTGAATGAGGAGAACAAAAGTGCATTTAAAGATAAAAAGCAGATAAAGGGGGATAATGATCATAAAAGTAGAAACAGGAAAACAAGAGAGAAAGAGAGAGAAAGAAAGAGAGAGAGAGAGAGAGAGAGAGAGAGAGAGAGAGAGGAGCAATATGAACTTGTGACAGAGAGGGACCGGGGTAAAGAGACAAAATTGGGTAAAGAAAAATTGGACTCAGAGAGAAATGCAGAGTGAGATGTTTAGATAGATTCCGAGAGAGAGAGAGATAGAGAGAGAGAGAGAGAGAGAGAGAGAGAGAGAGAGAGATAGATAGAGGATTAAACGATGCACAGAGAAAGTAAGGAGAAGGAAAATAGAGTAGCACAAAAAGAAATATAGTGACAGAGAGAGAGAGAGAGAGAGAGAGAGAGAGAGAATGAAGAGCGAAAGAGAAACAAAGAGAAAGAGAAAAAAGAGACCTGGGAGAGAGACAGAGGGAAAGAGAGAGAGAGAGAGAGAGAGAGAGAGAGAGAGAAAACATGACACGAAGTATGGGACACAGGTCTCCCAACCTTGATTGGACGGTATATATAGGGTTCCAAAAAGAGGCGTGGCTTCTATTTCGAGTTTCTCAACAGCATGTTTTTCATATCTCGCCTTACTTTTAGTGTTTTGATGTTAACACAAAACACACCTTCAGGGCAAAACACAAGGAAGCCTTAATCCTGAATTTGAACAATATGCAGAAATGGATGTCGAGTTAGTCAAAACTACCACCTACCGTAACCCGTAAAATGCAGCTTTAAACGATTGTATAATTGTCGATTTCTCAAAAATACAAAAACATAAAAAAAATTTAGTAAAAATAACTTTGCTTCATACAAAGGTGCGTTTTTTAGCAATGCCAGAAAATCCATCGTAACTCGGAAAAAGTGAACGGGATACTCAACCGGCAGAAAACATTTTCACCATGACAGTTAAAGGTTTTGCCAAGTTTGGTTCAATTTTCCAGAAAAAATATTTTTGACCTACCAAATTTGAATGTTTTTCTGATCAAATCGATGGAAAAAATTCATCTTTAAAGTCGATTTCGTTGTGAAGGTCACGGAGTTTTTATGACTTTAATTTTTCAAAATGTGCGCAAAATCACGGAGAATTCAATCATTATACTGCCTTTTTGCGCAACTTTTATTCCAAGGTCGAAAAATGCGAAAAACTGCAATTTTATAAGGAATATTTTGCTTTTCGATGTTTTCTGACTCCTGTGTAGAAGTGCACGACATTTTCGTCAATTGACTGATATATTTGATCTAATCACTGCATAGATATCAAATGAAAAGTAGTTTCAGTCATTTTGACCAACTTGGAAAAATTACAGTACCCACCGTCAAAGAGCTGTTTGAGCATAGCCAAAGCGCCAAAGCGGGCTGGGCTGAAATGGGGCAGGCCGGGAAAAAGGCCTTCTCGGCCCATTTTGGCTCGGTTGGTCGCCGTGACGCAATTACATGTTTTCAAAATGAGACCACCTTGCGAGTGCACTGCGATCGACTTGATCTCTCGGTTTTTCGTACTCTGACACACTACGCAATGGTTCCCTAGCCACGCCTCTGTGTGTTCTGCTCGATCAACAATAGCAAGTGTTTTGGTGCTTAGAGGGACGTCAGGGGCTGTTCCGATTCGCTTTTTATGGGATACAATCGTTTTTCAAGCGATACAATTTTCATAAAATTTTAGAGTGGCCTCTATAGTCTATTGCCAACGAAAGATTGGCGACTTTTCAGCGACTTTGATATATACTCGTATTTAACCATCGACAATTTCAAACATAAAAAAAGTGAATAAAACTTAAAATACAAAATAGCACTGTGAAAAAGGAGTGCGCAGACAAATAAACGATCGCGACGGGACCTAATGTGCCATCCTTTAAGGTTTTGGCCAAAACAGGTGCCGTTTTTTTTGTTGAAAACACACTATAGAAAGCAGGTGCCTTTTGCAAAGCGAGACAGCCTCAGAATTGACTCAAAATAGGTCCAGAGTCTTTCTAGGATCCAAAAAGGCCATTTTAAAACTTTTAGGATAATATCGATTTTTTTACCAGCGCTACGGTAGGGTACTGTAATTATTCAAAGTTGGTCAAAATAACTGAAACTTGTGTTTGCTTGAAAGCTTCTGCCGTGCATACATCAAATCTACCACTCAAATGTTGAAAGTAGCGGGCATTACCACATAGGAGTCCTAAAACCTCAAAAAGTGGCTTTTTCGTTTTAAATTCCACGTTTTCGCATTTTTCGACTTTTGACATAAAAGTTGCGCAAAATGCGTTTTGATAATTAACTTCTTCGTGTTACTCCGCAATTTTTGAAAAATTAAAGTCCCAAAAACTCCATGACCTTCATAACGAAAATACACTTTGAAGTAAAATTTTTCCATCGATTTGATCAGAGAGAAAAAAATCACTTTTTGGTAGGTTAAAATTTTTTTGGCACAGTTTCTCTTACCGTGTGGCCCAAAATAATTAAAGTATTCTTCTGATTTTGGGTCAATTTCAGAGCAGAAAATGATTCTGATCACTCTGACCTACACAAAGGGTGTTTTATCCCGCTCAAAACAATATAAAGTAGATCTTGGTTAATTTTGTTAAAAAAAAATTGTCGTTACAAAATATTGCATGAGCTGAAAAAAACGATATAACAAGTATAAATTGACAAGTTTCACTGAAAACGGGTCGGGCTGACACTTTTCTCAGCCCGGCGATTCTCATAAGGACTATGACTTTTTAGTATTGGAGTCGCCACTATGATCCACCGTGGTTCCAAGAAATTTTGTAAAGAAATTTTTACAGTAAATAAGAAATTGAGACATTGAGGGCATACGCAGATGAGGTAATTCTCTCTCGTGCAGAGACGCTTCTTTGTTCACCCTACGGCTTTCTTCAAGAAACTTTCCTTGAAGCACATGCTGCCAGGGCTTTTTCAAAATCCATTTTTTGGTTTAAAAGGAATAGGCAAAACGAAAGAGTCGTCTTGGTTTGTGACCGAAAAAAGTTTCTTATTATCCATTCAGCTAACGAAAATTTTGAGTTTAAAATTATTCCCCAGTAAAATTCTACTGGGGTTCCAAAAATTGTCCGCTGAGGGTCTCAAGGAGGCCCTGGACACTTTTCAAGGTTTCAGTGTTGGCTAGCAAGCGACAGGGGTCACCTAATTGAGGCGTTGACGCCATGCGCGGATTAGAAAATGTTCTCTCGTGCGGAGACGCAGAGTTCTTTGAGATGCCCCGCGACCCTCCCCGTAGGGTGAATTTGCTAGGTTCGGTGATATAAAATGGCTCTCATTTACTTTTTTGCAACACTTTTAAGCATTTTTCAACAATAAAAAGAGAGGCATGACCAAAAAATTTTACAGGCGATAACTTGATAAAAAGCAGGAAAAAAGAATCAGTATCCCAAACTTTGAGTCGAAATCTCTATCTCTCTCTTTCTCTCTCTCTTTCTCTCTCTATCTCTCTCTCTATCTCTCTCTCTCTCTCTCTCTCGCTCCCGCTCTCTAGATAAGAAGAGATAAAAACAGATAGAGAGAGATAGAGAGAGATAAATAGAGAGAGAGGGAAAGAGAGATGAGGGAGGGAGGGATTAGAGCCAAATAAGAATGAGATAAAGCCTTGATTGGACGGTATATATAGGGTTCCAAAAAGAGGCGTGGCTTCTATTTCGAGTTTCTCAACAGCATGTTTTCATATCTCGCCTTACTTTTAGTGTTTTGATGTTAACACAAAACACACCTACAGGGCAAAACACACTCACTCTTTCATTTAAATTCGAAATTAGGTAAAACTAAATGAATGAGTGAGCAAAAAAGAGAGAGAGAGAGAGAGAGAGAGATAAACTCAGAAAGTTTAGAAACAGGAAGGAATGACAAAATACCCTGTCGAATCTCCATTGGCCGGTATATATAGCCAGAATCAGGGGATTGGCCTTCATTTCGCGTTTCACAATCGCATGTTGTTCATTTCTCGCCTTAGTTTTCGGGTTTTGATGCCAACAAAACACAGATTCGCAGGAAAAAACACAACAAATGTGGAATTCTAAACGGCGAAAATGCATTTTTATATCAAAAATTGTCGATTTCAAACAGCTTGATGGGTTTTCGTTTTATCACCTAATGTATCTTTCAGTTATACGGTGAGCATCTACAGTATCTACCGTGAACCCAGAGTCCAAGACATTAGTCATAAACTGGAAAATAAACAGCGAAAGTCACAATTCTTTTGCATCTTGAAGGAAATTTTTTTGATGCAGTAGGATTTAGGATTTTAAGGATCTCATTAATCCCACAAGGCCTTATTTTTTAGCCTGAAGCTTTAACGGTTTAGGCTATCTGCCCTGAAATTTCTTCTCATTTTAATTCGAAGTTCGTGTTTTGGCGTTTGGAAAACAGTGTTTTCGCGTTGAGTCAAATAGCCAAACAGGTATTGGAGCAAAACAAAAGGTGGGAAAACACCTGGTTTAGTCATTTTTTGAAATTATTGCGGTGTGATTTGAACTGGGCGACCAGGCTTCGACCCCTTTCAATGATCAATATTTCAGTTGGATCCCGCCACGAAAATTAAGTGGAGGAGGGGTAAAGTTGCGTTTGATTCATCTGCGTTTTCGATGGTAACCTAACTGTCGTTACGGGACAAATTACATATTCTTGTGACTTGGAGAAAAATGAAAAAAAACGGAAATAATGAAAACGGTAACGAAAATTCGAAGATAATATTCCCTATTAGTGTGCCAAAAACTTTTCTTTACCCGATGTGTATGCAGATGTGTTTTTACCCACTAATAAAAATAATGTGCAAAAAAAGAAGGTGAACGGAAAAAAAACCTACAAAAAGTGAATTTTCTCCTAAATCGAATAGATGAGACTTTGTAGTTTGTATTCAATGCGCGCAAACACACAGAGTTGAACGGTTTAAGCCACATTTTGGGTCTTATGATTTAAAAAAAATTGAAAAACTACGAATTCAAATGCAAAATATCACTTTTTCAAGGCTTTCGGGCACCCCGCTCGAGTAAGCAGTTTTTTTAGTTGAGCTTTCATGGCAAATTCTTTCAAAAGTTTTAACAAATGTTGAAAAATTACAGTATCCTACAGTAACCCATATCGAATTCCACCTTAGACGGTGTCTAAACTTGTGCCTTTTTTTTTGTAAAAAATTGAAGGGCTTTTTTGCACTTAAAAAGGTTAATTTAAAAAATTTCAGATTCACCAATTTTTTTCAGAGACCGGTTAATTCATCTCAATGTCATGGCCACTTCGGCAAAAACTGTGATCTCCGTCTGTTAGCAAAAGTGATACAAGCTTAATAAACACATTAAGGCCTTATCTTTCAGATACTGTACTTTGAACAATGGTGCCAAAGTGTGTTCAAAACACGCCTCAGGCAATTTTAGCGGGATGTTAGTGTTTTAATGCTATTCACACTTTGATCTTGAATCTTGAAAAACAACACAAAAAATGTGGATTTGTTATTCAATGTGGTAAAAACAAGTGTCACTGTGATTTATTCTTGTAGTTGTTTAGCTGTTTTGTTTTTGAGATTTTAAGAAAATCATTATCGCAGCGAAAAAGTGGCAAAAACATGCCGGTAATACTAAAAAAAGGGGAAAAATCAGTTCGGAACTGTAATAAACGAAAATTAAACGCATTTTTTTTCCCGCTAGACCTTTTATGTGTTTTAGGCGTGCAACATTGCAAGAAAACCTTTTTGATAAGAAAATCGCGGCGTCGAGCGGGCAAAAACGGATTCGCGATGTGTGTTCTGAACGCCAAAACACACTTTTCCAAGTGTGTTTTCAGCACCAAAACACATTTCTCTCGGCGAAAATACTGAAAAGTGAATAAATACGCTTATCAGGCCGCGATTAGGATTTTCGCCGCCTTTTGAAGGAAAAATACTGAATTCGAGATTTGTTGATGGAAAAACTGAAGGGGGAAAGTCGTGTGTGGAAATGAATGCGTGGCGTTACGCGGTTACAAATTCACACAGAAATCATAGATCATCGTGATCATCGAGATCATAGGTTTTGGGATTTTCAAGAAA
Source organism: Oscheius myriophilus (assembly GCA_964057215.1). Classification (NCBI taxonomy): domain Eukaryota; kingdom Metazoa; phylum Nematoda; class Chromadorea; order Rhabditida; family Rhabditidae; genus Oscheius; species Oscheius myriophilus. Next base: position 5,580,774 of record OZ059904.1, read on the forward strand.
CAAATTTCACACTAACCCTTTATCCAAACCAAGGGTGGCTACGGGCCGGGCCGGCCCGCTCCCCAAAAATTCACGGCCCAGCCCGCGGCCCGAGGTCAAAATTTCCAAATGTTGAAAAAAAAAGTTTTTCACGATTTATGTGCAGGAATTACGTTTCTATTGTACCTAATGTATAAAACAACTATGGCAAAAAAGTTTTGCCGGCGGGGGATCGGGCAACTTCGGATTACCAGTCCGACCTCTTAGCCACTCCACCATGAAAAACATACAAAATATATATAGGGTAGTTCGAATCCTCTTTCACACAGTATGTTTTGCACAATTAGAACTATGTTTTGCAACAAACAGAACTTAAAAATAATGACTTTGAAAAGAGATACATTTAAAAAATGATTTTCAAAAAAGTGGGGCCGGCCCGTTCATCAGATTTTCTCGGCCCGGCCCGGCCCGCTAAACAGCCACCCTTGATCTAAACCACCCCTTCTGTTGCGGCTAGCTTTTTCGCACGCGAGCGACTGCAGATTGCAGCTTTTTCAGCCGCTTTTTTAGAGGATGCGCTCGAAACAGATGCGATTTGGTTCATCAGTGATTTTTGTCTTCGGTAGGCGACACTGAATTTTGGTCGCAACCTTCAATCTCGTTCGAATTCAAAAACTAGTCTCTGCTTCTCTGCATCTCTGTATTTTTCGCTACTGGTTTCTGCCTCAACTTTCGCCCTAGCCCCAATTTGCCTCTGCCTCATTTGACGAGGGCACAGTTCCTGTTAAAAAAACGGGCCCATATTGGCTGTACAATCGTTGTAAATTGTTGTGAAATTGTAAAATCACTGTTTTGAGATATTTTGAAATTATTTACGTATTGCTAAGATTTTGACACCAGAATTACCTCGAAAATGATAAAAATACACGTTTAGATGACCTCGGAAAAAATGCGACATAGACAATGGAGCACGCATTTGGCAGTGGAGCATGAAAGTGGCTAAAACTCTAAAACTCTACTCGTTTCAACTTTCTTGATTAACAGCTTGTTTAGTTTATTTATTCAAAAGGAAAACAGAAGGTTTCTACATTCATTTTTATTATCCCTGACGAATTATAGGCCGCCAAAGTTGAAATATTGCGATAACGTTTTTGGGGAGGTTGGATATTTTTTTAATTTTATTCGTTTTTTTGTGTAACATGCAGTACTGAGCATAATAGTCATGATCACTTGAGTGCTCCCGACCTAACTTGGAAATTATGAACAGAAAACGAAGAAAATATAGTTTTTCTCCTGAATATTGATTGAATTTTGTGTTTTAACATTCCGTATTCCGTGTTGAAATAGAGGATTTCGTAAAAATACGCTCGCAGGCATTTTTGCGGTCCCTACTCATATTGCCTCACGACCCCCAGTGCAAGGAAAAAATTGTAGCGACCGAGGGCGCCCGCCCCTCCACACAGCACTTTGAGAAATACCCATGTATATGCCTCGATCCCCGTGCAATAATCGATAGTTTATCCTGCGGCCGTAAAGGGCCGGGGGGAGGGACAGCCGGCTGCCCTCAAGACAAAGAACAACTAGCGTTGACTCAGCTTTTACGACTGTTATGATTGTTTCCGCTCAATTATTCCTCATGATTCATATTCTCTGTTGACAAAGAGACATTTTCCAGCAGTGTTTCTTTTAAAGCCTATTTTATTTTAAAACCCCCATTTCTTTTAAAGCCCTTCTTTTAAAACTTACTTTCACTTAATTGACCAAAATTAAATGCTTTCTAAGCGAGTTAAGATCCATTTAGACCCACTTTTTTGCAACGTTTTTTGAATTTAGTGTAAAACACAATGACGTCATTTGAAATTATGTTATTGTCGGCTGTGAAGGAACGATCCCTCTCTCAAAGTATGACGTCATACGGAATGCCGAAACAAGAGCATCGAGGACGAATCTCTTTTTTGGCAGCCGCACCGCGACCTGACGCGGCGCGGTTTGACGAAACATTGGAAACATTGCAATAATTTTGTAATCTTAGATAAATTTACATTTGTTGAATTGGTATTAATTGTGTAAATAATATGAAATTCCAGATATAACTCTTCTTAAAATGGAATTTCTTCCCACGGAGCTACTTATTTGTGTTTTCAAAAACTTGCCTCCTATGGAACGCTTTCGTCTCAAATCTGTATGCTCAAGATACAGGAATATCCTGGAGGACCCCAGAAACTCGAACGTGTTCCCAAACCCCATAGTCAGATTGGAATTCATTGTTCTTCCCATGGTGAGTGAATGAGTGCGTGAGTGCGTGCGTGCGTGCGTGAGTGCGTGAGAATAATCAGGAAAAGGCGCAAAAAATGGTATCAACAACAATAGTTTCAGAGTGTCCGCATTGTTCTTACCACGGAGAAAGGGATAAAATATAGAGCTACATGCCACGGAATTATCTTGGAGAAGTTCCGGCACAAAGATGAGATTTTCTTCGCAGCTTTCAAGCTCCACGGTAAGCACATCACACCCTCTTATACTCATGCACCTTTTTGCAGAGTTTACTTATGGAAACACTGCCGAAGGATTGTTAAAATGGATATTCTCAAACTTCCGTATCATCCTTGTTGTTGTAGGTTACCCTGTTAATAATGGCTAGCTCACTCTTTGCAGAACGGAATTTTAGAGGGAAATTATTTTGAAAACTTTTTGGAGCACATTGTAAGAGAAGAACCGAAGGCTGTTTTTAAGATTGTAACAGGCGACAATTACTTTCGGATTGTCGACGGCTGGTTTGCTAGGGAGCATGGTGCGTCCGTCTCACTCACTCACTCACTCACACACTCACACACTCACACACTCACACACTCACACACTCACACACTCACACACTCACACACTCACACACTCACACACTCACACACTCACACACTCACACACTCACACACTCACACACTCACACACTCACACACTCACACACTTGCACACTCACACACTCACTCACTCTCACTCACTCACTCACTTACACACTCACACACTCACACACTCACACACTTACACACTCACACACTCACTCACTCTCACTCACTCACTCACTCACTCACTCACTCACTCACTCACTCACTCACTCACTCACTCACTCACTTACACACTCACACACTCACACACTCACACACTTGCACACTCACACACTCACTCACTCTCACTCACTCACTCACTCACTCACTCACTCACTCACTTACACACTCACACACTCACACACTCACACACTCACACACTCACACACTCACACACTCACACACTCACACACTCACACACTCACACACTCACACACTCACACACTCACACACTCACACACTCACACACTCACACACACTCACACACTCACACACTCACACACTCACACACTCACACACTCACACACTCACACACTCACACACTCACACACTCACACACTCACACACTCACACACTCACACACTCACACACTCACACACTCACACACTCACACACTCACACACTCACACACTCACACACTCACACACTCACACACTCACACACTTGCACACTCACACACTCACTCACTCTCACTCACTCACTCACTTACACACTCACACACTCACACACTCACACACTTACACACTCACACACTCACTCACTCTCACTCACTCACTCACTCACTCACTCACTCACTCACTCACTCACTCACTCACTTACACACTCACACACTCACACACTCACACACTCACACACTCACACACTTACACACTCACACACTCACTCACTCTCACTCACTCACTCACTCACTCACTCACTCACTCACTCACTCACTCACTTACACACTCACACACTCACACACTCACACACTTACACACTCACACACTCACTCACTCTCACTCACTCACTCACTCACTCACTCACTCACTCACTCACTTACACACTCACACACTCACACACTCACACACTCACACACTCACACACTCACACACTCACACACTCACACACTCACACACTCACATACTCACACACTCACACACTTACACACTCACACACTCACACACTCACACACTCACACACTCACACACTCACACACTTGCACACTCACACACTCACTCACTCTCACTCACTCACTCACTTACACACTCACACACTCACACACTCACACACTTACACACTCACACACTCTCACTCACTCACTCACTCACTCACTCACTCACTCACTCACATATTTTCAGCTCCTTACGATATTCACTTTGAAGTGTTCTCCACAAATGGTCTCCACAACCAGGGTGCCATTTTTTTATTGCTAATTTGACAGTGGATCCCACGAAATATGATTTTCCTATCCTGGTTAGATCGCAATTGTTATTGTATTCACAGCTCTCACACCTGATTTGCGTAAGCTACATAAGATATCATATTTGTACACAATAAACATTTCAGAACTTCCGTGCGCTTGATAGAATTCCTTTCGAACTGGAATTCGATGGTGGTATTCGTCTTGATTTCGCTGGCCGTAGCTTCGATCTCTTACGATCTGAAGGCTTTAATTTGAATAAGCGCCTTTGGTATCGGCTCAGTGCTGAGCATAATTGTCCTTCTGATGTTACCGTAGAAGACGAGCAGACTGGTGACACATTTAGGATTATCGTCCGTAGGGAGAATGAAAGAACAATATTCAGTTTCGAGATTAGTAAGAATGTTGTGTGATTTTTTATTTGTTTTCGCTTTGTGACAATGAATTTGTATGATTTTTGAAATTCTTTGATAAATTTAAGGCGCGATTTCAAATGCATTCGATATGGCGCTGACTTGATTATTCAATGTTGTTAAACATTTATTAAAATGGTTTTTAGCAAAACTTTTTTTCTGGTCTTGTGTTAAATGAGTAGATCAATCTCTTGATTCAAAAATGTGTCCCATTTTCTCCTTTTGAAGCAAAATGAACCAAGTTAAGACAGCGTATCTGAGAAATTCGAATAGGTCACTGTCTTAGAAATTAGACCTTCCTAGGGCCAATTTACAACATTTTCAAAGTTTTGGGTCGATACCATTTTTCGACCTGGGGTACGGTAGGCTACTGTAATTTTGTGAAATTGGTCAAAATTATTGGAAACGCGAATAAAAATTCATTTTTGATTGGTCAAAATGTTTTTTTTTTTATAAATTTTGACCTACCAAAAGTGAAACACATTCAAAGACAATTTTTGTCATGATGGGCTCTAGACAATTTCAACATCTGCGCAAAGAAACGTAGATTTCTTTTTTGAGGCTTTCTGGGTTCTCTGCGGAAATTCACAAAACTTTTCATCATTTTAAGATTAGATTTGGTGTATTCACGACTAAAGCTACTGAAAAAACACCACTTAGAAAGAATTAGGCCATTTTTGCAAAATCACAGCACCCTACCGTAACCCAGGTCAAAAAATCGATATTGACGTGAAAGTTTCAAAATGGTCTATACGGCCCACTTGAAGGTTATAGACCAAGTTTGTGCCGATTCTAGCGCTATCAACGTTATTTTAAGACATTGGACGCCGCTCGAATCTTACAGAGACGGCGTCTTAAAAGCTGTGGAAAAAAACACCACTTCCAATTGTTTCAACCAATTTTACAAAATTTCAGTTTCCTACCGTAACCCAGATAAAAAATCGATATCGAGCTGAAACTTTCAAAATGGCTTCTATTTGCCCTTAGCAGGTTTTACACCAAATCTGAGCCGATTCTGAGACTATGACCTAATTTCTAAGACATCTACGGGGCCGCTCCAGGCTTCCAAAAACTGTGTTTTAATAGCGCCTGAAGTTTCGTTTGAATAGCGCACTGCAAATCTTCTATCAATGTGTATACAAGGTCCGTTTACAAAAAGCCATAAAATCCAACAGTTCAGCTCGCTCGGCTCGCTATGATAGCACGCTATTTCCTGTTTGGTGTATCTTTCTTCTATTTTATAACATGCACCTCTTCTAATAAACACTAGATCATTTAGAATTGTTCTAATTCACCTCACAATCTATTGCTTTCCTTTTCCTTCAATTTTCTAATCGCTTTAAGACCCTCAAGACCTGCTTCTCGTAATTAAGTGCTTTAACCGGAACGCATGGAAAAAGTTTGAACGCTGTTAAAAGTTTTTTTTCAGAAATTTCCCATTCTTTGATCAAATAGACCTTTTTTTCTATTTGTTCTCCGGAGGAGTTTTTCCATAAAAAGAAGTTTTGCTGTGAAGTTACGACCCACTTAAATCAATACGACGAATTCCTTTTGCTGCCGCGACGCGCCCTGACGCGGCGCGGTCAGACGAAAAAACGTGTAAATCTTGTATCGTAATTAAATTTTTAATATATTAAATTCCAGATAAAACACTTCTTTTTAAAATGGAATCTCTACCGACTGAGCATCTTGTTAAAATATTCGAAAAACTGACGCCTGTGGACCGCCTTCGTCTGAAATCTGTTTGTTCCAGATACAAAAACATTCTGGAAGACCCCAGAAACTCGAATGAGCTCCCAAAGCCTGTGATGACATTGGACTTCTAATATAATACCCGGGTGAGGGTGTAAATGGAAGACCAGAAATTGTTAAGAAATGGGTGTGAGTGCGCATGTTTGGGAAAGGTGTTAAGAAATGGGTGAGGGTGCGCATGTTTGGGAAAAGTGTTAAGAAATGGGTGCGGGTGCGCATGTTTGGGAAAGGTGTTAAGAAATGGGTGCGGGTGCGCATGTTTGGGAAAAGTGTTAAGAAATGGGTGCGGGTGCGCATGTTTGGGAAAAGTGTTAAGAAATGGGTGCGGGTGCGCATGTTTGGGAAAAGTGTTAAGAAATAGGTGCGGGTGCGCATGTTTGGGAAAATTTTAAGAAATGGGTGCGGGTGCGCATGTAAGGGAATGTGTTAAGAAATGGGTGTTAGTGCGTATGTTTGGGAAAAGTGTTAAGAAATGGGTGCGGGTGCGCATGCGTGACAAAAGTGTTAAGAAATGGGTGCGGGTGCGCATGTTTGGGAAAAGTGTTAAGAAATAGGTGCGGGTGCGCATGTTTGGGAAAATTTTAAGAAATGGGTGCGGGTGCGCATGTAAGGGAATGTGTTAAGAAATGGGTGTTAGTGCGTATGTTTGGGAAAAGTGTTAAGAAATGGGTGCGGGTGCGCATGCGTGACAAAAGTGTTAAGAAATGGGTGCGGGTGCGCATGTTTGGGAAAAGTGTTAAGAAATAGGTGCGGGTGCGCATGTTTGGGAAAATTTTAAGAAATGGGTGCGGGTGCGCATGTAAGGGAATGTGTTAAGAAATGGGTGTTAGTGCGTATGTTTGGGAAAAGTGTTAAGAAATGGGTGCGGGTGCGCATGCGTGACAAAAGTGTTAAGAAATGGGTGTAGGTGCGCATGTGTGGAAAAAGTGTTAAGAAATGGGTGTGTGTGCGCATGCGTGGGAAAAGTGTTAAGAAATGGGTGTGAGTGCGTATGTTTGGGAAAAGTGTTAAGAAATGGGTGCGGGTGCGCATGCGTGACAAAAGTGTTAAGAAATGGGTGTAGGTGCGCATGTGTGGGAAAAGTGTTAAGAAATGGGTGCGGGTGCGCATGCGTGACAAAAGTGTTAAGAAATGGGTGTGAGTGCGTATGTTTGGGAAAAGTGTTAAGAAATGGGTGTTAGTGCGTATGTTTGGGAAAAGTGTTAAGAAATGGGTGCGGGTGCGCATGTGTGGGAAAAGTGTTAAGAAATGGGTGTGAGTGCGTATGTTTGGGAAAAGTGTTAAGAAATGGGTGTTGGTGCGCATGTTTGAGAAAGGTGTTAAGAAATGGGTGTGGGTGCGCATGTTTGGGAAAAGTGTTAAGAAATGGGTGTGGGTGCGCATGTTTGGGAAAAGTGTTAAGAAATGAGTGGGAAGGAGTCAACCGCTCAACCGCCCCCTTTCAATGGAAATGACCACTCGCCCCCTTCATTCACATACGCTAATTCCACCCCCACCGGTAGTCAACCGAAAGACCGACCGGTCCCGGTAGAAATGAACGACTCACTCACTCTGAAGCCTCTAATTTCTCGCTGCATTTCCGTCAATTCTCCGTGACGTGCGAAAGCGCTAGGCGAGAGAGTGAGGGAATAAGAGAGACTCAGAACAGCTGGCGTAATTCAGCGGCGGACACACACACACACAAACAGACCGACACCAATCCTCGATTGTAAAAATGAGGACCAGGAGTTCTGACCCGCCTACGGCGGGTCATCACTCCTGGAGCGTGTGGGATGGGCATATTTTGGACTGTCTTTTGGTACTAAACATGAAGTGGTTATGGGGGTGCGTTAAGAAATGGGTTTGGGTGTTAAGAGTTGGTGCGGGAGCGCATGTGTGAAAAAAGTGTTAAGAAATGGGTGTGGGTTCGAATGTGTGGGGAAGGTGTTAAGAAATGGGAGTGTGTGCGAATCTGTGAGAAAAGTGTTAGGAAATGGGCGTGGGTGCGCATCTGCGGGAAAGGTGTTAAGAAATGGGTGTGGGTGCGCATGTTTGGGAAAAGTGTTAAGAAATGGGAGTGGGTGCGCATGTGTGGGAAAAGTGTTAAGAAATGAGTGGGAAGGAGTCAACCGCTCAACCGCCCCCTTTCAATGGAAATGACCACTCGCCCCCTTCATTCACATACGCTAATTCCACCCCCACCGGTAGTCAACCGAAAGACCGACCGGTCCCGGTAGAAATGAACGACTCACTCACTCTGAAGCCTCTAATTTCTCGCTGCATTTCCGTCAATTCTCCGTGACGTGCGAAAGCGCTAGGCGAGAGAGTGAGGGAATAAGAGAGACTCAGAACAGCTGGCGTAATTCAGCGGCGGACACACACACACACAAACAGACCGACACCAATCCTCGATTGTAAAAATGAGGACCAGGAGTTCTGACCCGCCTACGGCGGGTCATCACTCCTGGATCGTGTGGGATGGGCACATTTTGGGCTTCCGTTTGATACTAAAATTGACGTTGTTTTTGGGGGATGTGTTAAGATGTTTGTGTCTGCATGAAAAGTGTTAAGAAATGGGCATGTGTGCGCATGTGTGGAAAATGTGTTAAGAAATGGTTGTGGGTCCGCATGTGTGGGAAAAGTTTTAAAAAATGGGAGTGGGTGCGAATCTGTGAGAAAAGTGTTAGGAAATGGGCGTGGGTGCGCATCTGCGGGAAAGGTGTTAAGAAATGGGTGTGGGTGCGCATGTTTGGGAAAAGTGTTAAGAAATGGGAGTGGGTGCGCATGTGTGGGAAAAGTGTTAAGAAATGGGTGTGGGTGCGCATGTTTGGGAAAAGTGTTAAGAAATGGGCATGGGTGCGCATGTGTGGAAAATGTGTTAAGAAATGGGTGTGTGTGCGCATGCATGGGAAAAGTGTTAAGAAATGGGTGTGTGTGCGTATGTGTGGGGAAGGTGTTAAGAAATGGGTGTGTGTGCGTATGTGTGGGAAAAGTGTTAAGAAATGGGTGTGGGTGCGCATGTGTGATAAAGGTGTTAAAAATGGGCATGGGTGCGCATGTGTGGAAAATGTGTTAAGAAATGGGTGTGTGTGCGCATGCGTGGGAAAAGTGTTAAGAAATGGGTGTGGGTGCGCATGTGTGATAAAGGTGTTAAAAATGGGTGTGGGTGCGCATGTGTAGGAACAGTGTTAAGAAAGAGAGTGTATGAGAATCTCAACCGCACAACCGACCCCTCCCCCTCATCCCGTTACGCTAATTCCACTCCCACCGGTAGTCAACCGAAAGACCGACCGGTGCCGGTGGAAATGAACGACTCTGTCACTCTGAAGCCTCTAATTTCTCGCTGCATTTCCGTCATTTCTCCGTGACATGCGAAAGCGCTAGGCGAGAGAGTGAGGGAATAAGAGAGACTCAGAACAGCGGACGTACTCTGGCGTCGGACATGACAGACAGACAGACAGAGCGACACCATTGCTCAACTGTAAAAATGAGGACCAGGAGTTCTGACCCGCCTACGGCGGGTCATCACTCCTGGAGCGTGTGGGATGGGCATATTTTGGACTGTCTTTTGGTACTAAACATGAAGTGGTTATGGGGGTGCGTTAAGAAATGGGTTTGGGTGTTAAGAGTTGGTGCGGGAGCGCATGTGTGAAAAAAGTGTTAAGAAATGGGTGTGGGTTCGAATGTGTGGGGAAGGTGTTAAGAAATGGGAGTGTGTGCGAATCTGTGAGAAAAGTGTTAGGAAATGGGTGTGGGTTCGCATGTGTGGGAAAAGTTTCAAGAAATGGTTGTGGGTCCGCATGTGTGGGAAAAGTTTTAAAAAATGGGAGTGGGTGCGAATCTGTGAGAAAAGTGTTAGGAAATGGGCGTGGGTGCGCATCTGCGGGAAAGGTGTTAAGAAATGGGTGTGGGTTCGAATGTGTGGGGAAAGTGTTAAGAAATGGGAGTGTGTGCGAATCTGTGAGAAAAGTGTTAGGAAATGGGCGTGGTGCGCATCTGCGGGAAAGGTGTTAAGAAATGGGTGTGGGTTCGAATGTGTGGGGAAAGTGTTAAGAAATGGGAGTGTGTGCGAATCTGTGAGAAAAGTGTTAGGAAATGGGCGTGGTGCGCATCTGCGGGAAAGGTGTTAAGAAATGGGTGTGGGTGCGCATGTTTGGGAAAAGTGTTAAGAAATGGGAGTGGGTGCGCATGTGTGGGAAAAGTGTTAAGAAATGGGTGTGGGTGCGCATGTTTGAAAAAAAGTGTTAAGAGATGGGTGTGGGTTCGTACCCACGTAAAGTGTTAAGAAATGGATGTGGGTGCGCATGTTCGGGAAAGGTGTTAAGAAATGGGTGTGGGTGCGCATGTTTGGGAAAGGTGTTAAGAAATGGGTGTGGGTACGCATGTGTGGGAAAAGTGTTAAGAAATGGGCGTGGGTGCGCATGTTCGGGAAAGGTGTTAAGAAATGGGAGTGGGTACGCATGTGTGGGAAAAGTGTTAAGAAATGGGCGTGGGTGCGCATGTTCGGGAAAGCCCTCACTTTGAGCAAGTTTTCAGTTTCCTTCAAAATATATAGAAACAGAGGCGGTAACACCCGGGAGGCGTGGTTAATTTACTAAATACATTGTTTATGTTTAATTTAAGAACTAAAACACAATTTCCATCCGCGCCCTTGTTTGCGAAATTTTTTTTTGAATATACAAGTTTAGGCAAAAATCGCCGACTTTCCATGCTCCATTGCTAAATACCGTATCCAGAGCCGTTTTGAAAAGGTTTCAAAAATTATTAAAAACCATTTTAAAACATGTATAAATGTAAACTCTCTCAAAAAGGGGGATTCCGACATTAAGCAAAAATCAGCCCGTTGTTTAGCAGAGCCTGCGCCCAGGTCAGACAAACCCCGCCCATCCACGGCCGCCGCAATACAAAACTCGGAATCATATTCTGGCATTCAAATCGGAATATCTCGCTTCGTTTTGGATGAAATTTCAAAGTGTAAAAAAAAAATTTAAGTTATGAACCTATCTTGCGTTATATGTGTGTTGAAAAAAAAAATTAATTTCACGTTTTGTTCTTCCCTAAGTATCGGTCATTCCTTTCTTTCGTTTTTTATAGATCTTGGAAAACTAACACTGTTTACGCCAATACAATGGGAGAAAAGTAAATCAATCTTTTTTTTTTTTAAATTTGCTGTTAAATCAGTAGTCGCAGCGAATTCCGCATCATATACCAATCGATAGATCTCATCAAGGCGAACAAAACCGCATATACCTTGACGATTCTTTTTTTTATTTTTAGAAGCATGACCAGTTCAATCCTTAATGCTCTTGAATCTCTGACTTTCCGTTAAATCCCATTTTTTTCCAGCCATGTCTGATTTTGAAGGAAAGGGCATCGTGGTGGATAATGGCTCCGGAATGTGCAAGGCAGGATTTGCCTCTCGGCCGGCGGCCGTCTTTCCCTCGATCATCGGGCGTCCTCGCCAGGCCCACGTTGGAAAAAGCCAAAAAGAATTTTATATAGGAGCAGAGGCGCAGAATCGACAAGGTTTTCAATACACAGGCAGGAAAACACAATTTTTTTTTGAAGAATTTTTGACCCTCAAATATCCGATAGAAAACGGCGTTGTCACAAACTGGGAGGACATGGAGAAGGTCTGGAACTACATGTTCCACGACATGCTCCGAGTGGCTCCCGAGGAACAACGGGTGCTGATGAGTGAGGCGGCACTTGTTCCAAAATCCAATCGTGCCAAGATGGCAGAGGCATTCTGGTCTAAAGAAACAACTGAATGCGGCTTTTAGGTCATGTTCGAGAAATTCCAGACGCCCTCAATGAATGTTTTCCCGGCTGCTGTTCTTGGGATAATGAGCACTTGTCGGGGTGATGGAATCGTCATCAACAGCGGAGATGGTGTAACCGAAGTCGTGCCTGTTAGAAATGGAAGACCATTGCATGCGATTGAATGTGGAGGAGTGGCCGGCCGCCACCTAACCGAGAGTCTAATGCGATTGCTGCCGCAATACTCATTCAGCTCTTCAGCTACAACCTTTTTTTTAAATGTATGATTAATTTAATGGCGCTCTAACTGGGGAATGTCTTAAAGTTCCCTCCCAGTTTCTTGATCTAACCCAAACTAGGAATGTGGAGGAGTGGCCGGCCGCCACTCCTCCACATTCAACCGCAGACGCGCCCTCCACGCAGGCAGTCCGAAATGCTAATAAAATATGTTTTGGCGGTTCGCGCGCCCATTTTAAAGAGCTTTTTTGCCCTCTTCATGGAAACTTAAGTAAGATTACACGATAAAAACTATGCGATAAGTGAAAACGCGAATTTTCAACAACAAATTGGCAAAAACCCAAATTTTTCTAGTTTTCAGGCCGTTAAAACTAAGCTGAGTGGATAACACGTTTGTCTTTTATATTGTTATAATCCCCTGTAAAAGTTACGTTAAATAAAATAAAAAATAAAAAATCCCTCGGCGCCGAAAAAAGTTGGGACTTTTTTCTATTTGGCGGCCTCAATTTAGATTTTTGACAGCACGCCAGTACCCCAAATAGCTTAAAAAGGCTTTCAAAAACTGTTTTTTTACTTACACATTAAATAAAACAAGCGGACAGCTAAAAAAACAACAAAATATATGCGGTTTTCTAACCCTCACTTTCAGCAGTTTTCAGTTTCTGGAGGCGTAGTTAATTTACTAAATACATTGTTTAAATTTCATTTAAGACCTAAAACACAATTTTCCATCCGCGCCCTCGTTTGCGAAATTTTTTTTTGAATATACAAGTTTAGGCAAAATCGGCGACTGTCCGCGCTTTAATGCTAAATACCGTATTCAGAGCCGTTTTGAAAAAGGCCGTTTAAATCTGTATTTTGAATATTTTCGAGATGTATTTGGTTTCAAAAATGACAAAATTATGGAAACCCATATTAAAACATGTATACAGTAAACTCTCTAAAAAAGAGGAATTCGAAAAGCGAAAATCTGTTCGTTGTTTAGCGGTATATCTCGCTTCGTTCTGGATGAATTTTCAAAAAGTAAAAATGAAAAGTTTAAGTTATGGACTTATCTTTGGTTACGTTAAGAAATAATTTTAAAAAAAATTATTTTTAAGTTTTATTCTGCTGTCCCAAACCCAAACACAAAAATTGCTTAACAGCAGTCCGGTTTGACTGAATTCGTTTGTTTAAGAGGATCGTGAAATTGTCCGCGGCATCAAGGAACAGTCGTGCTACGCCGCCCTTGATTTTAAGAAAGAGATGTTCAAGCCGGAAGCCTCACTGAAGAAGATTTTTACGCTCCCTAACAAACAGGCAACAGCTGAAAAAATGGGGCAAACTGAATGTTTAGAAGGTCACTGTCGGAACGGAAAGATTCATGTGCCCGGAACTTCTCTTCGATCCCCGTTTGATGGAAATGGGCTCCTACGGAATTCACGAAATGACTTACAAATCGATTATGCGATGCGATGCAGATATTCGTAAGTTTCCTGTCAATTTTATCAGAAACATTTAAAAAAGACATTCAGGAAGCTTTTTATTTTCTTTTTGATAAAATATGGTTGAAATGTATTCTGAATTATTTTGCAAAACTTTCTGAGACACTCCTCAGTTTTCGAGCTCTTTCCTCGAATTAGAATGCCATCTTCAAAATTTTCAATCCCTGCTAAACACCGTACATGCAGGCGTCGCGATCATCCGCAGAATCTGCGGATGGTCGGCCGGTTTTGAAGAGTTTTGGCAATTTCGAAAACGGGGAATTTTGGACTGAATTTTGGACGAATTTCGGACTCCATTTTGTATAGAGTTTTTCGTTTTTATAGAGTCGGGGGCTTTCAAAATTCTCATGGTGTAGCATTTGAAGTCCTTTCTCATGTTTCTTGCCGAAAAAACTTGAGTATAGTTCTAGCCAAAAACTAAAGAAAAATACATTTTCGGTCTCACGCAAATTTGCGTACAAAGTTGCATTTTCAAAGTCGAAATTTTTTATTGTTATATAAAGTCGGTTTCCAAAAAAAACGGAACAAGATTTTATAGGATCGGGAGGACATGGTCTCGCAACGGTCTCTCTTACTGCCTGCGCACTCCTTTTTCAGCATGCTATTTCGCCAAATATATTAATTTTCCCTCCCATGATTTAAATGTTTATAGGTTAAAACGTATATTTTACCACGGCCACCCGAATGTTGCTGACCTTTTCTTGGTAATAGACTATACAAAAGAGAAATTCTTAGAACTCCAAATTTCGACACCATCATTTTGATACAAATTAGCATATTCCTCCGAACACGTCAGTGTTTGTGAATGGAAATAGACTATATATTGATTTCGAGAATTGCGCCGCAAGGTTTTTTTTACAATCATACTCTTTGAGGCCGCACTCTGTATTCGAACATCATCGTACTTGGAGGAAACACACAGTTTGATGGTTTCTACGAGCGCCTCAAAAAGGAGATAACAACATTGGCCCCCAGGTTTACCGCGGTTTAAAAACCCGATTTTTGCATTTTCAGCACCATACCGGTCAGAGTCATCGCCCCTCCCGATGATACCACATACCACAGTGTCTGGGTCGGCGGTTCCATATTCGCCTCTATGAAAAACACGGAGTGGCTGTTTACTTCCAGGCAAGAGTACGATGAGTGCGGTCCCTCGTCTCTGGATAAATGATATAACTGGAATTGCCTATAACCGCCTTCTCCATGTCAGAAAATTACTCATTATTTTTTTTATCGGAATAGCAAGACATTGGACCAGAGGCAAATAAAGAACAAAAAAAGAGATAGAGAGAGAGAGAGAGAGAGAGAGAGAGAGAGAGAGAAAGCGAGTAATAGACAAAGGAGAGGTAGATGGAAAGATAGTATGAGAGAGTGAGAGTGAGAGAGAGGGAGACAAAGTGAGAGAGATTGACACAGAATGAGAGAGAAAAGAAGATTTGAGTTGAAAATATAGGAGATCAAGATAAAATGTTTAGAGAGGAAATGAAAAATAGGAGACCGGGAACGACAGACAGGGGGCTATTTTTTTTCTTTGTTTTGTTTATTTCTCTGGTGATAAGAATATGATGCAAGTAAGAGAGAAAGAAAAAGAAAGGGAGAAAGAGAGAGAAAAGAGGGAGAGATATGAAGTCAGAGGAAGCTAGATTTGATGACAGAAAGAGAATGAAAGAACTATTTAAAAACGTCAAAGAGATACAAGCAGCGAGATAGAGACAAGAGCAGCTACAGAGATAAAGAGAGTGAGAGATGCAGATCACGAAAGAGAGACAGTCAAAGTAAACTGAGACTGAGACTGAGACTGAGACTGACTGAGACTGAGACTGAGACTGAGACTGAGACTGAGGCTAAGATTGAGAGAGACAGAGAGAGTGAGACTGAGATAAAAAGAGAGAAAACTCATCAGTGTCGCCTTTTCCATCCGCTGAATCCGACAAAGACTCTCATGTTCATAACCTCCTCCCCATCGGAGACATCTTGCCAAATCGTTTACACTGCCCAAAGGCAAGACAGCAACCGGCGGTCTCCCATGAGGAAAGCCGATTTTGTCTGAAAATAAATGTTAAAAGTTAAAATTTTAAACATTCAGTCTGAAATGTAATTTTACATTTGGTGCTTGTGTGTTTGGCCTGTTCGATGACTTTTTCTCATTTGAGCGCAATTCGCATGAAAGGGTCGTGGCCTAGCTGGGGTATTGCCAGCTGCTTTTCGAGAGGATGCTCGAATCAGATATAGCTGTAATCGGCATCCTGCCAAAAACGACCTTAATGCAGAAGTCGGGTGATACGAAGGCGGAAATTGTGTGTGACCGGCGCAGACGCAGAGAGAAAGCGGCTTTTTTCCGCGGATGCGTGTTTGGCAACACGGAATACGATTTGGCTCATTAGTGATTTTCGTCCGGGTTACGGTAGGTGACACTGAATTTTGGTTACAACCGTTAATCTCTTTCGAATTCAAAAATATAGTCTCTGCCTCGCTGCATCTGTTTTTTCAGCACCAGTTTATGCATCCACTCTCGCCTTGGCCACTCATTGCCTCAGCCTCATCTGCCCACTTCAATCTCTTTCTCTCTCTCTCTCTCTCTCTCTCTCTCTCGATCCCTATGCAATAATCGATATTTCGGTCCACCAGCTGGCTGTCAGAAAACAAAAACAAAAAAACTCGCGCTAGCCCTATATTTACGACTGTTTTGTCACTTTGCTCAACTTGGACCACTTCTTTGACACATAGCTGGACGTGAGGTACTCGGGGTACCTACGTAATTCGGTGTTTGGTTTAAAATACTATAAAAAATCTATAGGGGGCTTACGTTGCCTGCGAAGTACCATTTGTGGATCTTACGCATAGAGCCCCCAAACGCTTCCCGTCCAGCTATTCTTTGACCTGAAATGCCGATTTCCATCGTTTTCAAACGTCTGAAAAATTCCCAAGACATAAAACAATTTCTAATCTATTTCTCATTTGTTTAACCAAAATTATCCACGTTTTAACCGCATTGCACCTGTTTTAGAACACTTTTGCGCAATGTGGACCGTTCCTTTGACCAATAAAGCCAAGTTTAATGCTTTTATATCAATTAATTAACATAATTGTGTTAATTACTCAACTACTTCCCTGCGGCACCCCCTTCTGTGACCTCATACAGAACCCGCGGCTAGGGCGCTCCCGAGGGCACGCCCGCGTCCTTTCGCGGCGCCCGGATGTATCATGTCTCATAATTCCATTTTTCTCTTCTCACCGAGGTGTGAATTAATTATAAGTATTGATTTATCTGTTAATAATGATAATGTTCTTTTAAACAAAAACGGATTCTCTCCCTACCGAATTTCTTATCCATATTTCCGAAAATTCGCCGGTTCTTGAACGCCTTCGCTTAAAATTTGTGAGTGTTAGTGGTGTGTGAGTGAGTGAGTGAGTGATGCCATAAAAACTCTTATTTCACTGTTTTCCACCAAAATGCCTCATAAATATAACTATTTTGCGCCTTTAAGGTTCGACCCCCCTTCCGAATCAACACGTCATACAGAGTTTCGCCCCTAAAGAATTCCATATGAGTCATAGGCTGAGACGAACTTCATTAAGACCCGCGACGCGTCCTGACGCGGCGTGGTCGAACAAAAAATAAAATGAAAGCGGGCAAATATAGCCGGTACAAACGGAAAACGGAGAGAAAAGCCGCTTTTCCCATGTGCCTTCGCTTTTTGCACGTTTTTTTCGCCTGCGTATCCCTCGAATGCTAGCTGTTTTTGGCAGGACTCCCAGTTGGAGATAGCTATTGCTCAGTGAGAAAACGCTAATCCCACATTATCTGCCACTTTTACATTTTTGAACAGGTTGTAGCTTGCAAATGTGTAAATCTTGTCTTGTTATAAAATGTGTACTGTCTTGAATTCCAGTTAAAACTCTTCTTAAAATGCAATCTCTACCGACAGAAATTCTTGTAAACATTTTCGAAAAACTGCCACCTCTGAAACGCCTTCGTCTGAAATCGGTTTGCTCCAGATACAAAAACATTCTGGAAGACCCCAGAAACTCGAATGAGTTTCCAAACCCAGATATTCAACATCCATAATAGGCAAAGTGAGCCATTTCCAGAGAGGAGAGAGTGGAGGATACCAAAGTGCGGCCGGAGGCCGCTTTGGCAGCGAAGTTCAAGAGCGATCGGCCGCCTTTTGTGACCCTCCCCGAGTGTTCACGCACTTATCCTCCTAAGGCCGCAAAGCGGCTTTATCCCTGATGCGGCCGACGCCGTCTTTCTTCAAAGTCTGGACGGCCCTGGCCATACCTCGGGAGACCCTGACAGTTGACGGACCCACCCGTAACTTTTGGGGCCATAAATGGGTTAACCCCCGCCCCCGCCTTAACTTTTAGCCTTCCGAGCTGAATTTTACGCAAAAAGTTTCTGTCTCTCTGCATTTCTCTAAACTTTCTTCCTCTGAAATGACCACTTGTTAAAAAAAATCGAATCAGAAGGTCACTGTTTATATCCTCTCTTATACACAACGCTTATGGTCTCTCTCTCTCTCTCTCTCTCTCTCTGTGCGTGTGTGCGTGTGCGCGTGTGTGCGTGTGTGTGTGTGTGTGCGTGTGTGTGCGTGTGTGTGTGTGTGTGCGCGTGTGTGTGTGCGTGTGTGTGTGCGTGTGTGCGTGTGTGTGTGTGCGTGTGTGTGTGTGTGTGTGTGTGTGTGTGTGTGTGTGTGTGCGTGTGTGTGTG
Source organism: Oscheius myriophilus (assembly GCA_964057215.1). Taxonomy (NCBI): domain Eukaryota; kingdom Metazoa; phylum Nematoda; class Chromadorea; order Rhabditida; family Rhabditidae; genus Oscheius; species Oscheius myriophilus. Next base: position 5,599,367 of record OZ059904.1, read on the forward strand.
TGTGTGTGTGTGTGTGTGTGTGTGTGTGTGCGTGTGCGTGTGTGCGTGTGTGTGGGTGTGTGTGTGTTGTCCCACGGTGAAACTGCGCAGAGTCCGTCACGTGTCTGCGTCTCTCCAATTCATCTGCACTCTCTCTTTCTCTCTCTTACGGGTTCTAACTCCACGTATAGTCTTCGCCAATTTTACTTCTTTGCCGATTCGCAAATGTAACCCTGACGCAGTATTGCGAACGTATCCTACAACACAGGATTTTCGTACGCAAATTCGCGTCTGGTGTCATTTGCACAGAGCTAAGACCGAAATTGGGCGAAGTAGCATTGGCGACGACTATAAATGTTACTGAAAGCCAGAATATTCAGGACCGCCGCAGGCGGGCCGGAATATTCTGGTTTTCTAACACTAGCTCATTGCCGAGCTGGCTCATATGCAAAGCGGCCCCGCTGCAAGGAAAACATGTAGCCAGCGACCGAGGAGCGCCCGCGACGCCTCGCTTCGCGAAATACCCATGTATATGCCTCGATCCCTATGCAATAATCGATAATTCAGCCTGTGGCCGTAAACGGTCGAGGCAGGGGCCGCCAGCTGCCCTCAAGACAAAGAACAACTCGCGCTTCTAAGCTTTTACGACTGTTTTGGTCATTTTGCTCAACTTGGACCACTTCTTTGACCTGAAAAGCCATTTTTTATCGTTTTTACTAAATTAGTGATCGTTTCCGTAATTGTGAGAATTTGCCAAAACGATTTCTAATCTTTTTCGAATTCCTTTGACCAAAATTATCAATTTTCTAACAGCATTGGATCTGTTTTAGGAAACTTTTGCGCAACGTGGACCATTTCTTTTACCAAGAACGCCATGTTTTACGCTTTTATTGCAATTAATTAACATAACTGTGCTAATTACCCAAGCCTCCTGCCCGCGGCGTTCCCTTCTGTGACATTACTGAAGCCCGCGGTTAGGACGCCCCCGAGGGCACGCGCGCGTCATAACGCGGCGCCCCGACGTATCATCCCACCTAATTCATTTTTTTTTCTCTTCTCGCCGAGGTGTGAATAACCCTAATTGTTTTTATTGCAGGTATACCTGTTCTTAAAATGGATTCACTTCCTACCGAAACCTTAATCCAGATTTTCGAAAAACTGCCGGTTCTGGACCGCCTTCGCCTGAAATCGGTTTGTTCTAGATATAGGGGCATTATGGAAGACCCGAGGAACTGTTATGTGCTTCCTAAGCCAACGGTGGAAATAGAATTCCTGGTGATTCCAGGGGTGAGTGAGTGAAAAAATGAGTAAACCAACAAACTTTCAGGGTTCCTGCCTTTTTGTTTCAACCCAAAATCCCCGCCGAAGATATCGTGTTTTCTGTGATTCGAACAAGTTGGAGGAGTTCAAAGTAGAACACGAGAACTTCTTTGGAGCCTTCAAACAGCAGAGTAGTAAGAAAACTCACTCACTCACTCACCTACCTTTTCAGGGCATGTCTATGAAAATACAACGGATGGGCTTCTCAAATGGCTTTTCGATAAATTCCAAGTGGTTCTTATCTTGGTTGGTATCTATTTTATCGTCGGCTAACAAAAACTTTGCAGAAAAGAGTGCTTGGTAGATTCTTTGAAAACCTCGTGGAGAAAATTGTGAGAAGGACACCCAAATCTGTGATTAAGATAATAACCAACGCTGAATTCTTTAGAAATATTGACGGATGGTTCACCAGGGAATATTGTGAGTCTCTTTATGTCTCAGTCTCAGTCTCAGTCTCAGTCTCAGTCTCAGTCTCCCTTTCTCTCTCTCTCTCTCTCTCTCTCTCTCTCTCTCACTCTCTCTTCATAATTCAGTTTCAATTTCAGCTCCCTACCGCATTAAGTTTGAAGTGACCACCGATGGGCTCAAGTACCGGGAAGATATTTCTGATTTTATCGTCGATTCAAATAAATACACTTCAATAGTGGTCGAATCGTCGATGCCAATGTATGAGCAACTAGATCTTCTCATTTCGGTAACTTTCATAAGTTCTAATTTAATGAAAATAACAAAATTTCAGGGTTTTCGCAGGAGAGCAATTGAAATAATTCCATTTGAACTCTCGTTTACCAATTTCGGTCCCGGTTACGCCTCTGAACTCTGCAAAAAATTACGAACTTGCGGATTTAATGTCAACAAACGACGTTGGGAAAAACTTTGCAGTGGATTTCCTTCTCAAGTTACTGTGGAACATAAGAGGACTGGAGACACATTGAAGATTATTCCCCGTAGAAAGAATAAGAAAAGTGTATTCACTTTCGAGATTCATAGGAATGTTGTATGATTTCGTTATTTTTTCTTGATGATTATTGAATTTTTATGTTTTTTTTTGAACTCTATTTTGTTTTAACCAGTTGTGAACTTAATAAAATTAAAATTTAACAATTCTGGAAGACTACTTATATTTTCTCTCCGAGAATGGTCCCGCCACACTTTTTCGCTTCCGACAGTGGTCAGACCGGCCCGGTCCGGTCGGCCCGTTCCAGGGCTGGTCAAACATCGGGCCCGACCCAGCCCGGGCCGGCCGGCCTGGGCCGGACCGAAAAAAATTGGCAGGTCGGGCCCGGTCCGACCAAGCTTGGATCGACAAAATATTGTGCATTGAAACTTCTTGAAATGGCATTATCTCAAGATATATTATTGTTTTAATAACCGTTTCATCACAATCTTACTATTGTACATATTTGTAAGCTATTTTACCGCATGATGACCGAAAATTTCACAAAAATTTTGAAAACGGGCCTGCGGGCCGAACTCGGGCCCGTTCGGGCCGGGCCGAGGTTGTTTGGAGATGGGCCCGGCCCGGCCCAGCCCGGCCCGCGACCAGCCCTGGCCCGTTCGGTCTGTTTTCCTTGGAACACCCAGTCAGATTGCCACCCAAACGACCAGGGTTCGATCCCCGTTGGTGACATTCTTTTTTGTACGACTAATATTGACTTATATGTTAGTAACGTACATTATTAAGTAGTTTAAAACGGTTTAAAAAATGATTATACTGATTTATACAAAACGGGGCGTCCCAAAAAATCCCTTGGCCCGGCCCGCCGGGTCGGCCCGTCATTGGAAAACCCCGCCTATGGTCCGTGATATCTGTGGTCCAGAGACCTGTGGTCCAGAAACCTGTGGTCCATGAAATTAGTTGATAATGTTGACACGTTTTAAGTTTTATTTTTGAAATCAGCATAAAAAATGACCTAGTTTTGCCCATTTTATAATTGGACCAGAAAACTTATTAATCGCACCTGAAACATTGAGACGCAGCGACCGCAAAAAATAAATGTTCACTTCTGGGCTGCGTTACTCATTTAAGGAGATTTTTTTAAAACAAACACTGTCGTCGGTATTTTTTCACAAAATTATGCATAGAATTTGTGGTTTAATTATATTTTCTACATGAAAGAACAAACGACAAGCCATAAAAAGCGAAATCTGGAATCTGGAAAAAGAAAGGCTGAGAAATTCAATGGTGAGGGTCCGGTTGAGATCTTTCGGCCTACAAACAATTCACAGTGTTTTTTCTTGTTTTCAAAGCAGAAAAAGCCGTATATTTTCTTGGGATATGGAAAACATGAAATGAAAGTATTTTAAAAATGTTTTTCTTGACGTAACGATTCAGAAAACCCCATACAAGAATGCGTTTGGGTATCGCTCCCCTGAGATACGAACTCAGGGTTAAGGTCTTTAGGGTTTAGGGATTAAGGGCCCAATTGGGCCAATAGGCCTATAAAGCATCTATATGGGTTTATAGGTGATAAATTCCGAGTTTGTAAGAGTATCGGTGACAAAAAGTTATGAATGTCTATAGTAAAGTCGTTTCTCTGAGAAATTTCGTCTTAACCCGTGAAATTGACCTATTGCATTTACCCGACAGGGAAAAAGATATTCTGGTAAGAAATCAGGTAAACTATTGCGGATAGCATTGTTTTCACTTAATAGTCAACATCCATCACTTCCGCTACTTATAATTGTGACTATCTACCTCTCCACACATTTCCTCTTACTCATTCATCGCCGATCTGACTCACATGCAACGAACCCTTCCGCCACTGAAAGAATGTAGCCAGCGACCGAGGGGCGCCCGCGACGCAACGCAGCACTTCGAGAAAAACCCAAGTATAAGCCCCGATCCTTATGCAAAAATCAATAGTTCACCCTGCGTCCGTAACGGTCGAGGCAGGGGCAGCGAGCTGTCCCGTCGACGAAGAACATCTCGCGCTGGCTCAATTTCTATTTTTCTTATTTCGAGCCACTTTGGCTTACATTACTTTGACCCATAACGCCAAGTTTAGTTATTTTTTTAACAATTTGTAATCATAATTGCGTTAATTACCCAAGACACCCACTGCCCCACTGCACCCCTTCTGTGAAGTCATATGGTGCCCCCCGGACATTTTTTTTAAATTTACAACACAGTCTCTGGAAGAATAGAGCTGTCCCCGTAGGACCACAATATTAGAAATTAGGTAATAGTCTCGGAATCGGCTCAGATTTGATATAAAACCTTCTAAGCGCAAAAAGACATTTCGAACTTTTTCGCTAAATATCGATTTATAGACCTGGGTTACGGTAGGGTACTGAAATTCTGTAAAATTATTCGAAATCATTGGAAGTGGTGTTTTTTTCCATTTATTTAGTCATGTGTACACCAAATAAAACCTTTGATTAGTTAAAGGTTTGTATTTTTCTGCACAGGACCCAGAAAACCTCAAATATGTGAAATTTTTCGTTTGAAAATGCTGGTTTTCGCATTTTTCGACCGTTGTTTTAAAATAATCGCAAAAAGTGACCTAGCCTAGTCAATTCTATGTTTTCTAGTGCATCCAAATCATATATCGATGTTGAAATTACTGGCTTTTGAACGTGTAATTTTCCATCTATTCGATCAGCAGAAAAATCACTTTTGGTAGGTCAAAAAAGTTTTAAGGATGAAATTGGTCCGCAAATGTTAAAAACACCTAAAAAAAATGTTTTTCAACTTTATACATTTCACCAATTGCAGAGGAAAACAATTTTTGAACTACCAAAAGTGAATTTTTCCCTGATCGAATCGTTGGAAAAATTCATTTTTGAAGGCAATTTTCGTCATGATGGGGTCCAGATAATTCCAGCATAGATATATATGGTTTCGATGCGCACGGAAACGTAGAATTCACTGGGATATGTTAATGTTTGCGCGTCTTTTAAGTCAAAGGTCGAAAAATGGGAAAAACTTCATTTTCAAACGCAAAATTTCAAATTTTTGAGGTTTTCATCCCAAAATCTTCTGGGCCCGGGCAGGCCCAAGCTTTGCTGAGGTAGGTCAACATTATCATTCGTTCATCGCCAAGATGACTCAAATTCAACGCGACCCCCCCCCCCCACTGCAAGAAAAAATATGTAGTCTGCGACCGAAGGGCGCCCGCGACGCCACGCAGCACTTCGAGAAAAACCCAAGTATATGCCCCGATCCTTATGCAAAAATCAATAGTTCACCCTGCTGCCGTAACGGTTGAGGCAGGGGCAGCCGGCTGTCCCGACGACGACCAAGAACCTCTCGCGCTGGCTCAGCCATTACCACTGCTATAGTCATGTTTCACGCAATTTCTACCGTTTCTTTGACTAAGAAAGCCATGTTTAACGCTTTTTACCAATTAATTAACATAATTGTGTTAATTGCCCAAACCCTGCCCTCCGCGCCCCTTTCTGTGACGTCATACAGGGCCCCGCGGCCAGGGCGCCCCGAGGGCTCGCGCGCGTCCTAACGCGGCCCCCGGTTGTATCATTTCTCATAATTCAGATTTTTCTCTTCTCACCGAAGTGTGAAGTTTTAGTATTTCAGGTAAAACTCTTCACGAAATGGAAACACTCCCTGCGGAAATACTTTTGAATATTTTCGAAAAATTGCCGGCCCTGGACCGCCAACGTCTGAAAGCAGTTTGCTCCAGATACCAGGGCATCATCGACGACCCAAGGAACTCCAATGTGCTTCCGAAGCCGAAGCTGCAAATAAAATTTGATGTGGTTCCATGGGTGAGTGAGTCAGTGAGTTAATAACAATATAATTTCAGTTTATCGATATTACTCTGTGTCCGGAGAAATCCCGTCGAAAATATGAAGTCCGCTGTTTTAAAAACAGGTTAGAGCGAGTTAAAAAAGAAGATCTAAAATTCTTTCGTGGATTCAAGAAGCATAGAGGCAAGAAAATTTATTCAACCACTAACTCACTCACTCACTCACTCACTCACTCAATCACTCACTTACTCACTCACTCACTCACTCACTCATTCACTCACTCACTCACTCACTCACTCACTCACTCACTCACTCACTCATTCACTCACTCACTCACTCACTCACTCACTCACTCACTCAATCACTCACTTACTCACTCACTCACTCACTCACTCACTCACTCACTCACTCGCTTTTCAGGACGTTTATATGGGAAACACACAGAAGGCCTTCTGAAATATCTCTTCGATAAGTTCCGGGTAGAACTTATACTGGTTAGTATGAACTTCATCGATGCTTCACTAAAGTTTTGCAGCTAAGGATTCACGGCAATCGGTTTTTCGGAAAACTAATGAAAAAGATTTTCCACAGGTCGCCGCAATCCATTATCTCCATAATAACAACAGATCTTTACTTTGAAATGGTAGATAAGTGGCTACCTCAAGATATGGGTGAGTCTCTCTCTCTCTCTCTCTCTCTCTCTCTCTCTCTCTCTCTCTCTCTCTCTCTCTCTCTCTGAATCTCTCTATTATTCAAGCCTTTTTTTAGGTCAGCACCGCATTCACTTGGAAGTGTGTACTAATGCTATCTACGACACGGAAGATATTTCTGAATTTACCGTTGATGCCAACAAATATTCGTCAACGGTTGTAAAGAAAAAACGCCCACCATAGCATTATTCCCCTCCAGGAAGTGCGTGAAATTCTCGGCGACACTGCTGTACTGCGAGCGGAAGTCGTAGGACATGGTGTGGTAGCCGCCCACATCGTAGGATCCAACCCTCGTCTCGATGAAGCCCTGAAGACTAGAATTAAGAAGGAACACATTTATGGTTTTTTCGGAGAATTAGATCGCTAACCCGGAAAGAAACCCACTTATTTTGCCCTATTCATACCTGGACACGGGGTAATTGCGATACTTTGCTTTTGGGGCGTGGTTTAGTGTGGGATCCTTTTAAAATATGTAGGGGGCTTGCTTGTTGAGCCGAGGTATGACCCTATTTCCCTGGAACCCCCACCATAGGACCCCTATACCCAAAGACACCATACATGAACAAGCTATCTGTGCAGTCCATTTGCGCGACACATAGACATTCGACGCATAGGGCAAGCCCCCAAATATGAAATTCGGCTCGGCCGCACCCCATCAACCGAAAGTCACGGTCGATGTTATTTCTAGGAAAGAAACCCACTTACTTATCGTGATGACATTAGAATAAAAAAGGTTCCCATGTCAATGAACTGACCATAGCTGGACGTGGTACCCACGTATTTCGGCATTTGGTTAAAAATGCTGACAAAAAACTGAAGGGGGCTTACGTTGCGCGCGAGGCACCATTTGGGGGGCTTACGCATCCAGCCCCCAAACGCTGCCTGTCCAGTTATGGAACTGACGTCCTTTCTCTTAACTGTCGGGCCAGAAAATAGGGCACCTATGTAGGTGAACGTGAGTTTCTTGTGGTACCTACATAATTCGGCGCTTGTTTCAAAATGGCAACAAAACAACAGGGCCGGGCCCGTCTCCAAAACCTCTCGGCCCGGCCCGAACGGGCCCGATTTCGGCCCGTGGGCCCGTTTTCAAAATCGATTGACAAGTCAAGGTAAAATTTTTAGTCATTAAGCTATAAAATTGATTATAAATATAAATAAGATTAATTATATAACAAAAAGATTAAAAAAACAACACTTTAACTTTAAAATATCCTTCACAAAGACGTTTCACTACACCATATTTGCTCGATCCTAGCAATATCGGACCGGGCCCGGTCTGTCCCACTTTCTCGGGCCGGGCCGGGCTGAGCCCGATATTTGGCCACCCCTGCAAAACAATTAAAAGGGGCTGCTTTGCGCCTTCGAGAAACCATTTGGGGGAGGAACTTACGCATTGCCCCCCCCCCCCCCCCCCCAAAAAAAAAAAGCTCGCTCTCTAGCCTTGATCACCATAACCACTTATACGTTTTCGGGCCATAGAACTAACAGGAACAGCAATTTGCAGTTGGTGGAGCATCGTGTAGAGTGGGTTTTCATTTTTGGGGGACTTCATACATACTTTGCATTTGTAATGTGGGAGTTGCGGAAACCGGGTCCCACACGTTACCCTAACGGAATGCGCCCAGAAAACACCCATAGGTGTACACGAAACGGTTAAGACTATGATCCGAGAATCCACTAAAGGCCGCAAGCCTCGCAGATATTATGTTTTGTTAACGTTTATGAAAACACTAATATTTTCAAGAGAAAAACATTAATTCCATGATTTTCTCTTCTCGGCTTTAAGACCTAGCGCATTTTTAATGAACACTCACTCTATAAATCTCCTCATTGAAGCCTCCGCACAGCTTGGCGTCGTGGATCGCCTTTCCCAGCTCCAGCACGTCTACATTTCCGTGATTCCAGGCGGCTTCCAGGGAATTCTGGAAGGTGGCCGCCGAGGTGGGCAAGTACTCGGGCTCCATTTCGTCATCCATGTAGCCTAGAAATCACATTTTAGATGGACTATTCAAAATTCTTCAATTCCTTTCTTTCGAAACCACCCATCTCAAACGAATTCGGGTCGGACCGTTCGAGAAATTCGACATTAACAGAGAAATTAGAGAACATCCCACCTCCGGGCTCAGCCTTTACGTGGGCGGTGGCGTATCTGTGAGACGGCATGCGCATCGGCGAGTGGGAGCGCATGGAAGAAGGTTCTGAAGCGAAAAAAAGTTAAATTACACAATAAAATACGAAATACCGTGCATGAGGGCGGCATCTTCGGCCCACTCTTCGAGCAACTCCGAACCGGATTTCGGATTGGGGTGATCGTCTGGAAACAGTAATTTTTACAAAAATTAAGAATTGAAAAAAAGAAATATACCAAGATATGGTAAACGAATGTGGCGAAAAATATGCGTCTCCTAGCAAGAAAGCATTTTCTCATCCCGTACGACCTCTACAACTCTTTTAGATGGTCTTTCAAGTATTCATTCCATACCTTGGAAATCAAATGAACGAGTTTCCAAAAGTGAAGGGGGGTTTTAGCCGAAATTTCCATTTTTTCTACTCTTAGAATTCCATAGCCTTATATAGCCCATCATACGAGCCAACTTTGAAAGAATGTAGTCATTTTCATGCAGAGAAATGGACTTTTTCTAAAAAAAAAATTGTGTTTTTGTTTCTGGCAACAGTATTATTAATATGGTGCATTTTAATTGGCGTATGCCGTATTTACAGCGCCACTCAGTGAAAAACTACCGAATTTCACGCAAAAGTTGGGTTGAGTAGCCACAACGGGCCGGGTTTCATTTATCAACAGTGTGTCAAATCAACACACTCACAGTCAAAAAATAGGGATCATTTATGCGTGTGCTAGTCCAGTATATTTCATCCAGTATATATTTGGTACCCGAAATCAATTTGTTTCGATAAAATTCATTGCCACTTTTATAAAACGCCGCGACGTCTTATTTCTATTTTCATTGCTTATTCTGGTTAACAAAGAAATCGACAGTTGGAGGGCTTTTTGACAATATCTAGTTATCATAGCAATTTTAAGCCGTGGAATTTGCTGGGTCTTAAAAAAGAAGCTGAATTAGTCCTTTAAATAAAAAAAACTTCGCCACCGACGCGTTATGGCGCCCTTCGCATTATTGTGCCATTAAAGGACTACATTGATATTTAAAAAGGACAGTTTGGTTCAAAGAAAGAAAAATACGCAAAAATCAGCATGTTATCGACAACGAAGCCCCGCCCAATAATATTTTTGAACAACAACGCAGAGCGGGGGCTCCCGCGGGTATTTTGCCACAAAATCTACAACATTCCGTTTCTGGAGACTGCTGTATCAGTCCTTTAAAAGTTAGTCCACGCCTCCTATACCAATCATGCCCATTTTGGCACGATAGCTGACCAAAATTCATAAACAACCCGTTGTTTTCCTCTTTTTCGCAAAAAAGAGCTCCAACATCATTTTCAAAATACAAATGCTACAATTTCTGTTGGGTTTTCAGGTTTCTGGCTGGTTTTTAAAGATAATTTAAACCAATCCTGGAAAATTAAAAGAAAAAACAGAAGTGAAAGGATTAAACTAACAGTAGATTGGCGATCTGGCGGGGGGTCTTGAGCGGGGACGTCCCGCCTTCCTCGGAGTCCACGTCGGACGGGCGTAATCTAAACAACCTTGATTACCACCTTTCCGCCAGTATTTTCGCTATTTTTAACATAAAAATCAATAAACAACTTGGAATTTTATTAATTGAAAAATAAAATACAAAAATACCAACCACCCAGGCCTCCAGCGCGTCCTCCTCCTCGATACATATCGTCCGGAATGAGTGGTGAAAGCGGCCGCGGACACTGCAAAAGTGGCGCGGACAACACCGTCGGAAGCGACAAAGCGTGGCGGGACCACCCACGGAAACCAGAAATGTGAAACACCGAGACGAGTCGTCTCTTCCAATGTATGAGCAGCTAGAACATCTCCTTGGGGTGAATTTCAAATAGTCTAACTTAACTGAAACAACATTTTTCAGATTTTCCGCTCGGGAGAAGTGGAAAAAATCCCTTTCTCTATCACCTACGAATATTTTGATCTCCGATATGCATTCGAATGCTTCGAAAAGCTGAGATCTGATGATTTTGGAGTGAACAGACGGTTGTTTAACCGGTTAACCAGTGAAACAAATTGCCCTGCCCTTGTTACTATTACCGATGAGAGGAATGGCTCAACATTCAACATTATCCCCTATAGGGAAGATGACAGAACATTGTTCAATTACGAATTTCGCAAGTGATTTAGTTATTGGCTGATTGTACGTTGTTTAAAAAATCTATTTCGTTTAAAGCTGTTATAATCGTAATTAACATAAATTTTGAAAAATCTCGGTGTTTCACATTTCTGGTTTCCGTGGGTGGTCCCGCCACGCTTTGTCGCTTCCGACGGTGTTGTCCGCGCCACTTTTGCAGTGTCCGCGGCCGCTTTCACCACTCATTCCGGACGATATGTATCGAGGAGGAGGACGCGCTGGAGGCCTGGGTGGTTGGTATTTTTGTATTTTATTTTTCAATTAATAAAATTCCAAGTTGTTTATTGATTTTTATGTTAAAAATAGCGAAAATACTGGCGGAAAGGTGGTAATCAAGGTTGTTTAGATTACGCCCGTCCGACGTGGACTCCGAGGAAGGCGGGACGTCCCCGCTCAAGACCCCCCGCCAGATCGCCAATCTACTGTTAGTTTAATCCTTTCACTTCTGTTTTTTCTTTTAATTTTCCAGGATTGGTTTAAATTATCTTTAAAAACCAGCCAGAAACCTGAAAACCCAACAGAAATTGTAGCATTTGTATTTTGAAAATGATGTTGGAGCTCTTTTTTGCGAAAAAGAGGAAAACAACGGGTTGTTTATGAATTTTGGTCAGCTATCGTGCCAAAATGGGCATGATTGGTATAGGAGGCGTGGACTAACTTTTAAAGGACTGATACAGCAGTCTCCAGAAACGGAATGTTGTAGATTTTGTGGCAAAATACCCGCGGGAGCCCCCGCTCTGCGTTGTTGTTCAAAAATATTATTGGGCGGGGCTTCGTTGTCGATAACATGCTGATTTTTGCGTATTTTTCTTTCTTTGAACCAAACTGTCCTTTTAAAATATCAATGTAGTCCTTTAATGGCACAATAATGCGAAGGGCGCCATAACGCGTCGGTGGCGAAGTTTTTTTTATTTAAAGGACTAATTCAGCTTCTTTTTTAAGACCCAGCAAATTCCACGGCTTAAAATTGCTATGATAACTAGATATTGTCAAAAAGCCCTCCAACTGTCGATTTCTTTGTTAACCAGAATAAGCAATGAAAATAGAAATAAGACGTCGCGGCGTTTTATAAAAAAAAAAGTTCCCGTGGGACAAAAAAACGGATTGGGTATTTCATCAATTGCCCAGAACTGCTTCTAACTAAAAAAAAGGCTTGCCGGCACGAAAACGAGCTTGCGGTTTGCCAAAATCTGTCACTGTGTTGTATATGCGCACTCGATGTTTTCCCATTTGCCCGTGGAAAGTGGCAATGAATTTTATCGAAACAAATTGATTTCGGGTACCAAATATATACTGGATGAAATATACTGGACTAGCACACGCATAAATGATCCCTATTTTTTGACTGTGAGCGTGTTGATTTGACACACTGTTGATAAATGAAACCCGGCCCGTTGTGGCTACTCAACCCAACTTTTGCGTGAAATTCGGTAGTTTTTCACTGAGTGGCGCTGTAAATACGGCATACGCCAATTAAAATGCACCATATTAATAATACTGTTGCCAGAAACAAAAACACAATTTTTTTTTTTAGAAAAAGTCCATTTCTCTGCATGAAAATGACTACATTCTTTCAAAGTTGGCTCGTATGATGGGCTATATAAGGCTATGGAATTCTAAGAGTAGAAAAAATGGAAATTTCGGCTAAAACCCCCCTTCACTTTTGGAAACTCGTTCATTTGATTTCCAAGGTATGGAATGAATACTTGAAAGACCATCTAAAAGAGTTGTAGAGGTCGTACGGGATGAGAAAATGCTTTCTTGCTAGGAGACGCATATTTTTCGCCACATTCGTTTACCATATCTTGGTATATTTCTTTTTTTCAATTCTTAATTTTTGTAAAAATTACTGTTTCCAGACGATCACCCCAATCCGAAATCCGGTTCGGAGTTGCTCGAAGAGTGGGCCGAAGATGCCGCCCTCATGCACGGTATTTCGTATTTTATTGTGTAATTTAACTTTTTTTCGCTTCAGAACCTTCTTCCATGCGCTCCCACTCGCCGATGCGCATGCCGTCTCACAGATACGCCACCGCCCACGTAAAGGCTGAGCCCGGAGGTGGGATGTTCTCTAATTTCTCTGTTAATGTCGAATTTCTCGAACGGTCCGACCCGAATTCGTTTGAGATGGGTGGTTTCGAAAGAAAGGAATTGAAGAATTTTGAATAGTCCATCTAAAATGTGATTTCTAGGCTACATGGATGACGAAATGGAGCCCGAGTACTTGCCCACCTCGGCGGCCACCTTCCAGAATTCCCTGGAAGCCGCCTGGAATCACGGAAATGTAGACGTGCTGGAGCTGGGAAAGGCGATCCACGACGCCAAGCTGTGCGGAGGCTTCAATGAGGAGATTTATAGAGTGAGTGTTCATTAAAAATGCGCTAGGTCTTAAAGCCGAGAAGAGAAAATCATGGAATTAATGTTTTTCTCTTGAAAATATTAGTGTTTTCATAAACGTTAACAAAACATAATATCTGCGAGGCTTGCGGCCTTTAGTGGATTCTCGGATCATAGTCTTAACCGTTTCGTGTACACCTATGGGTGTTTTCTGGGCGCATTCCGTTAGGGTAACGTGTGGGACCCGGTTTCCGCAACTCCCACATTACAAATGCAAAGTATGTATGAAGTCCCCCAAAAATGAAAACCCACTCTACACGATGCTCCACCAACTGCAAATTGCTGTTCCTGTTAGTTCTATGGCCCGAAAACGTATAAGTGGTTATGGTGATCAAGGCTAGAGAGCGAGCTTTTTTTTTTGGGGGGGGGGGGGGGGGCAATGCGTAAGTTCCTCCCCCAAATGGTTTCTCGAAGGCGCAAAGCAGCCCCTTTTAATTTTTTTGCAGGGGTGGCCAAATATCGGGCTCAGCCCGGCCCGGCCCGAGAAAGTGGGACAGACCGGGCCCGGTCCGATATTGCTAGGATCGAGCAAATATGGTGTAGTGAAACGTCTTTGTGAAGGATATTTTAAAGTTAAAGTGTTGTTTTTTTAATCTTTTTGTTATATAATTAATCTTATTTATATTTATAATCAATTTTATAGCTTAATGACTAAAAATTTTACCTTGACTTGTCAATCGATTTTGAAAACGGGCCCACGGGCCGAAATCGGGCTCGTTCGGGCCGGGCCGAGAGGTTTTGGAGACGGGCCCGGCCCTGTTGTTTTGTTGCCATTTTGAAACAAGCGCCGAATTATGTAGGTACCACAAGAAACTCACGTTCACCTACATAGGTGCCCTATTTTCTGGCCCGACAGTTAAGAGAAAGGACGTCAGTTCCATAACTGGACAGGCAGCGTTTGGGGGCTGGATGCGTAAGCCCCCCAAATGGTGCCTCGCGCGCAACGTAAGCCCCCTTCAGTTTTTTGTCAGCATTTTTAACCAAATGCCGAAATACGTGGGTACCACGTCCAGCTATGGTCAGTTCATTGACATGGGAACCTTTTTTATTCTAATGTCATCACGATAAGTAAGTGGGTTTCTTTCCTAGAAATAACATCGACCGTGACTTTCGGTTGATGGGGTGCGGCCGAGCCGAATTTCATATTTGGGGGCTTGCCCTATGCGTCGAATGTCTATGTGTCGCGCAAATGGACTGCACAGATAGCTTGTTCATGTATGGTGTCTTTGGGTATAGGGGTCCTGTGGTGGGGGTTCCAGGGAAATAGGGTACCTCGGCTCAACAAGCAAGCCCCCTACATATTTTAAAAGGATCCCACACTAAACCACGCCCCAAAAGCAAAGTATCGCAATTACCCCGTGTCCAGGTATGAATAGGGCAAAATAAGTGGGTTTCTTTCCGGGTTAGCGATCTAATTCTCCGAAAAAACCATAAATGTGTTCCTTCTTAATTCTAGTCTTCAGGGCTTCATCGAGACGAGGGTTGGATCCTACGATGTGGGCGGCTACCACACCATGTCCTACGACTTCCGCTCGCAGTACAGCAGTGTCGCCGAGAATTTCACGCACTTCCTGGAGGGGAATAATGCTATGGTGGGCGTTTTTTCTTTTTTTTTTTGCCTGTTACATTTTATTTTTAACAACTCCAATTCCAGATGACGATTATGGGCCGTGCGTTGAAGAAGGCGAGGGAGGATCCGCCGAAAGTCATCCGTCGCGTGAGCGAGAAGCTCCCGCTGGGAAAGAAGGGCTTCGTGCAGCCGCCGTCGTTGAACGGAGACACCCTCAACCCCTGTCATCTGAGGAAGACCTTCAAAGTGGAAGGAGACGAGGTTTTCAAGGTAGGGGATGGAGGATTTTGACTATTTTATGCACGATCATACATGTACAAGCTACCCGTGGGGTCCGTTTTGCGCGACCCCTCACAATACAAATGAGGCATGTGGCGCGAGTCCCCCAAATAGGAAATTAGGCTCGGCGCGACCCCCTCTACCGAATCTGCGGGCGCTTGTTCATCTATGTGCACGATTTTTGCTCTAACGACCGATTGGCGCACTGTTTTTGGTTAAAACTCCCAGTGGCCGTGTTGTTTTTTTGGTTCGAGAGCCGATCAGCACATTTTTCGGTATATATTCCAATTTCGGTACTGGCCTACTCCTAGTGGCCGCACATTTTTTGGTAAAAATGCAGGTTTCTGCCTGTCCAAGGTAAACGGGCCGGGCCGACAAAAATTTTCCAAATCGCCCGGCCTGTGAGAACCCGGGCTGCCGTTTTACGCACAATTTTTGGCCAAAATGCTGCTGACTGCACATTTTCTGGCACAACAGCCTATTGCCGTGCTGTTATCGGTTCCAGTGCCGATTGTCACATGATTTTCGGTTGAAACACCGCTAGTCTCACGGTTTTGGTTCAAGTGCCGTTTGCCGCACTTTTCGGTATATATGGCGTTTGCCGCACGGTTTTAGTTCAAGTCTCGCGCGCCGCACGGCTTTTCTTTTAAATTGCCGATGGGCGCATGATTTTCGGTTAACCTGCATATTGCTTTACCTATTTTCTATTTATCCAATTGCCGATTGCCGCGCGCTTTTCCGTCAGTCTGTCGAGTGCTGCACTGTTTTCTGTGCAACCTCCGTTAATTGCCCACAAAATTTGTTTTTTTTTTCAGGCCCTCAACTTCAACCACCTCATCAACCAGTTGAGTATTCCGAAGCACTCGTCGAGGATCGGTCTGACCTACGTTTTCCGCCGAATTTTCCAAAATCTCACCCACCACCCGGCGGATATCCAGAAGTACACCATAAGAAGGAGCGGCCGTGGGAATCAGAAGTTCGAGTTGGAGGAGCTGCCGGACCACATCAAAGAGGCCATGGAGGGTTCGTCTCTCTCTCTCTCTCTCTCTCTCTCTCTCTCTCTCTCTCTCTAATTCCTCCATTTTCAGCGTTCGCCATCGAACTGCTCAACCTGGGCCACGACGATCTCAGCAACGACCCCACTCCCGACTACAAACTCGGCAGGTAATCGATTTGTCCGGTATTTTCGTTGCAACGCAAGGTTTTTCAGATTCTATACGAGTCTCGGCGATGACGATATCAGCAGGGAGGCGAAATTCGAGGAACTCAGGCACAAGCGCCGCGAGTGGACCGTCTCCATCCCCACTCTCCTTCAGACCACCCTGTAAGTGAAAAGATGGTATTGGGTCTCACCACGAAATTAAGATGAAGCAGGCGATCGTGGTGGGACCCAAAATGAGCCAGACCTTTAAGAAAGTCGCGGATTTATCAATTTATTTCAGCCGCGATCTGCGCCACCAGCAGGTGATCGAAGAGGTGAAGAACGGACAGGTGCAGTACCGCTGGGTGAACGATAAGAAGAAGAAGGACGACCCGGACACGGTCACCGTCGAATAAACTGCCCCGGTTTTGTTCTGTGTACGCATTGTTACGTTGTTATTGCGGATTCTACTCAGTAAAATGGTTTACTGACTGTTTTAGCCAGGATTGGTGAAAGAGGTGTGAAACGTTTGTAAATTGGGGACCAGACATTCCGGGAAATTTCTCAACAAAACCCCCGAAATTTCTCGACTATAATCTAACCGGGCCCGGGATGGACCCATCATTTGTCATGGTTGGTTGTGAATAACCGGAAAATCTTTAAAATAAAAATAGAGGGCAGGATAGGAAATTTTTAAAACGGCGGGGAACCGAAAGCCGTTCATAGCAGCGGGCCAGGACCATTTATCGACTTTTCCAGGCCTTCCCCAAAATCAGCCATGTTGTCCGGTTATCAACACGGCGTCGTCTTGACAACATATTTTCTTTAGAATAAATATTTTCTTGTTTCAGGAACAATTTATCTTTTTTGGCAAGTGTGATTAAATTACGGCGAGTTTTGATGAAGCAATTTCGTTTTATTGTTATTTTCTTTTAAAATAATCTTTGAAATTGTTGCAAACTAATGTGTTTTTTAAACACGAAATAATTAGGACAAAATAACACCTTTTGAAAGATATGCGATGCGCCATGTCAGGCATGGCTGCTCCGGACAGCCGAAATAAACGGCGAAAAAAATTAACAGAACTCGGTAATTTAAAAAAAAAACAAATGCAACAAATGAATGAAAAGATGCATATATAAAATCAAAGAGAAATACAGAGAGAGAGAGAGAGCAAAAGAGGGAGATACAGGTAAGGTGGGTAGTAAATGTAGGAATGATTAAGGAGGAGTAAGTCTGCGGGAAATAGATAGCGCGAAAGGAGGAGTGAAATATAGAGGAAGAGTGGTAAAAGAGAGTATGCTAGAGAGAAAATGAGAGATTAGAATAGCGAGAGAGACAGAGAGAGTATGAAGAGGAAGAGAGGGAGATAGAGCGAAAAGAAGACAGAGAAACGGTAAGAGAGAGAGAGAGAGAGAGAGAGACGATAGACAGGGAGAGATGCAGAGAGACATTCCGTATTTAACAGACATTGAGTGGTGAAACCGGGCCGGCCCGCCAGCTGCGCATCCCGAGAATGTTGTCAGATGTTGTAAGCCTGGCCGCCGCCTATGTGCTAAAGCTAGTCGAGAATTCTAACAGCTGCCAACAACGCGCGCGGAGCCAACCCCATTTGACATAAAATGCGCATCGGAAAACTGTTTGTTTTAATTTTATAATATATAAAAGAAAGTTAATTTCAGTTTCAAAATGTCGCCAAATAGGCCACGGCGGGGAGCCGCGGAAATCAGGATGGACCTGACAGCCGGTATTCTCGAGGCCTAGTAACTACGGTATTTTTAAATTAAAATTGCAAAAAGCATGCAGTTCTACGCGCCGCGCGGCGTGTTTTAACACCGCTTCAAACGGGGCCTTTAGAAACTGTACACCCTGGTACACCCTATAATTATAAATACCGTAGTCACTAGGACACGGGGAAAGCGGCTGGCAGGGCCGTTCCGATTTCCGCGGGGCCACTCGCTCGACTCACCGTGAGGTCATCCCTAACCGATTTCATTCATTTAGACACGATATTAGTGGCTTTAACAGTGATTCTACACTTTCTTAACGCAATAATGGTAAAATAATTTTGTTTTTATTAAAATTATAGAAAAATAAATAAATACAAATTTAGGTTCCAATTACTCACGCTGCTATGAGCTTATGACACACAACAGTACCGTGGGTTAGTTTCATCCAGTGGTCTTCTCTTCGCCCTGTTATCGTTATCAAACTACAAAACTATAAAAGTAAATGATAAAAATTATTGTTAAAAAAATGGAAATTTCAGGCTTATCCAAAAAAAGGCGTCGAAATTATTTGAGGACCACCGATGAATGATTACGAAACTGTGTTTTGGAATATTTATGATCTCTTTAGTAGCTTTGTTCATACAAGAAAAGCAAAGTAACTTAAGTAATGAATATGACTTCGAAATATCATGAGGAGAATGTGACAGTTTTGACTTATACAGCTATTCGTGAGTTTTTAAGCATTGAAAACTTAAGTAATGAATTTTTAGATCATGGGGTATTGATTTCAATTTCTTTTGCTATT
This sequence comes from Oscheius myriophilus, assembly GCA_964057215.1. Lineage (NCBI taxonomy): Eukaryota > Metazoa > Nematoda > Chromadorea > Rhabditida > Rhabditidae > Oscheius > Oscheius myriophilus. The sequence continues at coordinate 5,618,300 of OZ059904.1, forward strand.
TGGCAGGCTGGGGAATTTTTCCGAAGACGCTATATTCTGGAAGATAAGAAAAAATACGGATAAACTTTGTTTACATTGTGGTTTTACAAAGTGAGGGAGTGTGTGATTGCGTGAGAGTGTGTGAGTGTGTGAGGTGAGTGAGTGAGTGATTGAGTGAGTGAGTGAGTGAGTGAGTGGATGAGCGAGTGTGAGCGGGTGCACCATTGAATAAAACGCGAAAACGTAACAAACGTGACCATAATTAGCATACGTGTTGGTTATCCCTCTGTCTAATTGTCCCCTTCTCTCCATTCTTTCCTCTGTCTCCCTCCCAAGCAGTCGGTCATGGAGGGCGATCCTCCTCCCATCGTATGTGTCTCCTCTTCCAACCTCTCTCTTTTCTTCCAACCTCGTTTCAGGAGAGATCTTTGCCAACTCTAGAAATTCAAGTTCGAGACTGTGCGTTCCGAAGGATCTCAGCGGAGACTTTGAGAGAAGCAGCAAAGGAAGATAGATTCGAAGAGAAGTTTAACATTTTGGACTGTAGAAGCTACGACGCCTACCGAGCGACTCGCCTCTACCACGCGGTGTCCACCCCCGATCGAAATGCCCTGGAAGGCTACACCAGTAGAAAGCCGGTCGGAGAGAAGTCCGTCATTCTCTACTGCGAAGACGGAGAGAAGAAGTCGCCAGCCATGTGAGTTTACATCCGTTTTGTGGGTAGTTTGAGCTTCAGGGCTATGGCTCTGAGATATTTGGAGGTGTTCGCGAAGCCAGCGGCCAAATTCAAAGAGATTTACTTGTTGGAGAATGGATTCTATGGATTCGTCTTGGGTGACAAGAAAACGGTTGAGAAATCGAAGAAGAGTAGAGAGGCAAAGGAGGACGTAGAAGTGAAGAAGAAGCGCCAGGAGGAGCCAAAGGAAGAGGAGACGGAGGATGCACCCAGGGCTGGAGATACCAACGGTCAGAAGTGTGAGTGTGTGAGTGTGTGAGTGTGTGAGTGTGTGAGTGTGTGAGTGTGTGAGTGTGTGAGTGTGTGAGTGTGTGAGTGTGTGAGTGTGTGAGTGTGTGAGTGTGTGAGTGTGTGCGTGTGTGAGTGTGTGAGTGTGTGAGTGTGTAAGTGTGTGAGTGTGTGAGTGTGTGAGTGTGTGAGTGTGCAAGTGTGTGAGTGTGCGTGTGTCGACTTCTCAATCACGAAACTTGCTTCAGCGGATGTCACAATCAACGTAAAGACCATGGCCTGGACAGAGCAGGGAGGCCAGCAGCTTCTGAAGCTCACCAACAACTCCAAGAAGAGACAGGCTGTCAAGGTCAAGTGTTCGGACCTCGAGCTCTTTAAGTAAGTCGAACACAAACAACCTTTTTATCCTTTGTTCAGCATCAATCCCGTGGTCTGTGTCATCCAGCCAAGGCAGACCGCCGAAATCGTTATCACGAGAGGGGAGGGACCCTTGAAGGCGGACAAACTGGTAGTCTGCACCAGGGCCTGAGTGTGAGTGTGAGTGAGCGAGTCAGTAAGTGAGTTAGTGAGAGATAACTATGTGAGTACCTCATTTCCCACTGTTTCATTTGTTGTTCTCGAGAAGCCTCTCGCGCAATCGCGTCAAGTGGTCCCGCCCGGAAAGTGTCCGGATCCGGCCGGAAGCCGGCTTTTTGCCTCCTTTTCGCGCCGTTCCCCACGCCACGTGGGAAAAGTGTTCCCTTTTACGTCTATTTTGCATATTTTCACCATCGGGTTGTTTTTCTCTTACATTTACGGCGTTTATCTTCAGATCTTCGGACCTATAGAACCGGCCTATAATTTCAGTTGCACTTATGCTTACCTTTTACACACGAAAACTCTGGTTTTCTTTCGAAAAATATTTAAATTCCCCAGTTTTTGTAGAATTCGACCCAGAAACCTTCCTTTGTGCCCGTTGCGGTGACCAAATACGCGTAAAATTGCGGTGCGTTTTCACGCGCTGCGAACCGCGTCACTTCTCAAGGCCTCTCCCTCGCCGAGCCTCAATTACGCAGTGATGTCATGTTTTAATTATCCAAAAACATCATTTTCTGCGTTTTAGGGAATTTTCTACCTTTGGAAGGCGAAGTTCATCTGGGGGCAGCAATTATGACTTTTGAAAAGTGCAGACGGAGGGCGCACAGGTAGCAATTTTAGCCAATTAGAAGGGGGCGCCCTTTTTGGGCGGGGAATCCGGTCGACGGGGTTTACTTACGCACCGTTACCTCTTGTCGAGGAGGGTTTTTGCGAGTTAGACAACTTTCGATTACCCGTATCAACACTGCTGTCGCAAAGTACCTTAATGCTTAAATTTAACCTTAACCTTACCCTCAACCTTAACCTTACCTTAAACTACCTTGCCCGACCCTACCCTACCCTACCTTACGTTACCTTACCTAACTTTACATTACCCTACCTTAAAGGGACAGTCAGACGGCTTTTACAACATTGGCTCAATTAGGAGAGAAAAATTCGCTGATCATGAAAATGTATATGACCAGGGGTCGCAAATTTACGGTTTTCGAGAAAATACGCTTCAAAGTCGGCAAAAACGGGTCTCCGTCTACAGATTTGTAGACGGGCAGTACGCCCTGCGTGTCCATCATTTACAAGAAATGCTAATAAGCCGAATTTCATTCTAATTGGCTGAGACAGCGCTGGAAAAGAGGAAGGTGCGAGACAATTTAGCATATTTAATTCGCATAATTTCCGACCGTAGCCGATCGAAAATGAAATGAAAAGCCTCCTTACTGCCCCTTTAATAACCTTGCCTCATCTCTACTTACCCTAAGTTACCTAAACCTTAACCTTCCCATATACTACCTTACCATAACATTTACCTTATCCTTAGCTCTTTTCCTTATTGTTAGCTGCTTCTTATAGTCGTGTGGAAGTTGAGTCACAAAGCAATTACAACGAAAGTCTTGCGGATTACACGTCATGTTGCGTTGACTCACTGGTCATTTACAACGAAAGACCGCTTCTGCAATCATTTTCTGTACTATGCAACAAACTTTATCAATTTTTCAGATAAAGATTGTACTTTGTTCTATGAGTTATCCGAAAATCCTGTATGTAATCTGGAATGACTCAAAACCTTGATTACAAATCATCTCTAGTACGGCTGAACACCGACCCCTTCAAAATCCAAAATGGAGTTTTTCCAAACCACTCTTTATCCGAATTTGGATGAATGGAAATTCCTTGAGTGTGCGTATTCGGCACACTTGCGGGATTTGGTAAATCGCCAGCTGGTTTTTGGCTATTTTCCAAGATATTTCAATTTTTGGGCAATGGGCAAGACGCCAAGTCCATCCTTTCTGTTTACTGCACGGAAATATATTTTAGCTGCCAGAACCATTTTGGCCTATTGCCTCACAGAATATAAAATTTCGCTGCGAGACCTTAGTTTTCCGCCATAGATATCTTTAGGTTAGGACAACCTTAATTTGCTTAAGGTGAATCTAAGTTTTCCCTAACAACCTTAAAGGGCCCGTAAGGGACCTTTTCTGAATGGACATGGAACGTATGCTAATCTAGCCATTTCAATTGAAATCATTTTTCCGAACACCGCTCCAGACTACGGCCGTGCGCAAAATGCTTGCCAAGTCTTCATTAGCATACGATTTGCAAAAGGCCCCTTACGAGCCTTTTAAGTAAAAGTAAAATTATCTTTCGATGTGGTGTTGTTGGGTTAAGGTAATGAATATAGGAAAATGTTGAAAGTGAACTTAAATGACTTAATGTTGTCGTTGCGAGACCAATTTCTGCCACGTACATTGTCTTAAGGTGAATCTAAGTTTACCGTAGCAACCTTAGGTTATGGTTAAAAAAAGCCTTAGAAGTGAGTGATCTATAATTCGCTGCGAGACCTTAGTTTGCCGCCTAGGCTATCATTAGCTTAGGTGGGACAACCTTAGTTACCTTAATGTGAATCTAAGGTTTCCTTAGCAACGAATTTTTAAAACTGACCGTTAAAGTCGCAGGGTAGAAGTAAGGTTGGCCGTAAAGGAAGGGCGAATAGGGTAGAAATTACTTTAATTTCCGTCGGTAGCACATTATCTCGAATATCGGCAAAAATGTGCACCCTTTCGGCCAATAAGAAATGGGCGCGTCGAAGAAAGCGTCTTTTCTGTCTGCGTCTCCGCGAATTGCACACACTCTGCGTAAAATATGAAAGCGATTATTGACCTTGCCGTTAGAATACTTACTGATAAGCATAATACATAACGTAAGCTTTGCGTAGAGCTATTATGCTTGATCCCTTATAATAAAACTCTACCGTGTGTGTCTGTGTGTGTGTAGTGGATCAGCGGAAGTTCATGCGTTCATTTCCCCCCGAGAGGAGGGTGAGGTCGGCCGTAGGCCGAGTTTCACGTGTTTCACGGCATTTTCACGGCCGAAGGCCGAGTAATGAGTGGCCGCAGGCCACGAATATTGCGGCCGAAGGCCGCGACCCAGGAGGGTACGCGCCGTTGGCGCGCGTACCCTCATGGTTTCATTGAAAAAGCCAACCATTTCTACCTCTTCGCCCCTCCTTTGCGGTCAACTCCTTTCAACGCTGCTGTTTTACCGGTCAGTTACTTTAAGTGGGGTTGTTTTAAAATATTTAAACATTAACAACCTTAACCTTAAGATACATTTAAGAAACTTTAAGTTTAAACCTTAAGGAACTTAGGGTGCGCGTTTAAACATCAAATTGAGCAAACGTTAGCTTAAACTTGACTAAAAACTGTACTTCTAAGCGTGTTTCCCGCTAGTTTTACGCAATTTGAACGACCAAGTGGCTTAAGGACTGAATTCCTTCAAAACATGCGAATATTCATACCATTTCCGCTCGAAATCACAAAATCTAGCCGCTTTCACGCCTAAGTCGGTCCGCGAACCCGTTCCGTCAGCTGTTTTCCGGCACGTCTGACTCGCGCCGGATCGCCGGCGCCTTTTTTGGGGTCATCGGCTGGCAGGAGGCAGAGTCACTGGTTGCAACACCACCAAGACAGCCGGAGGGCTTCTTGTGACAGCCGGTGGCTGCTGTTTTCGCGTTCTCCTACTGTTTGACACAGAACTTTTCACGGCGTTAACAAGTCGCGCACACAAAAGAGTCGTAGGGCAAATAGAGGCTCTGACACCCCGTTGGTCCTTTACAACGAATTAGTGTCAGCCGATGACATTCTTATGACTTGTGACTCTCTGCCTCTGCCTCTGCCCCATCTCTCTCTCTCTCTCTCTCTCTCTCTCTCTCTCTCTCTCTTTCCACCAAAGATTGCGCAACTTTTGGCATCCGTTCCAAATCCAGACGTATCCCGCCGCGAAGCTGATTGATTACGGTGTCCACTTTTTTCTGCATCGGAGACGGGTTGGAACGTCAAACGGCACAGTCCCTTTGTCATTTTCCTTTCTTGTCTATTGATTAACTTTTGAGACGAATAGAGAGAGACTGAGAGAGACTGACAGATAGAGACAGAAAGACAGCCAGAGAGACAGAGACATAGAGACATTGAGACACAGAGAGACAGAGACACAGAGACATATAGACACAGAGAGACAGAGAGACAGAGACACCGAGACACATTTCCAGACGTTTTTCGTATTCTCCTTGAATTCTACGAAATCGCTAAATTAGGCATTCACCTTCCGTCCGAACGCTAATGTTGCGCATCTGAAAAGGCCTATTTCCATACGGCGAACAGCTTTTTGTCGTACTTTACGGCGTAGTTTTAAGCGTCCCGTCCCGTGTTCTCAGTGTTTGCCGACGACCCCATGCGCCCTTGCAATCCGTTTAACGACGCTAAATGTTGCAGAAAGTCATGTAGACTTCCTTTCCTAGTGATTCGGTATAATCTCACTGATAACTAGCGCGCGTGTCCAGAACTGCCACGACTGCTTGGCGCAATGGTAGCGCGTTCGACTCCAGATCGAAAGGTTGGGCGTTCGATCCGCTCAGTGGTCAAAAAATTTTTTTCCAGCCTGGAAATGCTTTTTTTGCAAACATCTAACTATTTTCAATATATTTTATTTTTTGTCTTTCTTGAAATTATTTCTCATGCAGTTTTTCTCATCTCGCGATCGAGTGAGACACACTGTTTACTCAGTTCCCTTTCAAGTTTGATGACTGTCGGATAATTGTTTGGAATGTTCCCCGCTTAAACTTCTTTTAAAGTAATTAGTGCTAAAGAATTCAACATTTTGAATCTTCCGGTTTTGCATCAAAACTCAGCGCCGACACTGTTCCTGAAGGGCACCCGCCGCCTGACTCAGCGAAAATCTCTGTCACCGCTGTTTGTACTTGTTCCGCATGTGCCGTTCTGACTCACTTCTCGTCGCACCAAACCGCATTTTTATGGCAAGATCGTTTTTCATTCGAGACTTCGTTAAACTTTCTTTCGGCTTTGACGCGTCTGTCACAATTGAACTCTGACCACCCGCGGCCGCATATCAATGACCCCGCGTCGCCAATCTAATGTGTCATTCTGGCCGAGTGGTCTAAGGCGCTGCGTTCAGGTCGCAGTCCTCTTCGGAGGGCGCAGGTTCGAATCCTGCGGATGACAAAAGTTTTGCATTTGTTGAGTTTAATCATTATGGCAGAAGGCCTTTTGAAATAGCTCCTTTTGAACCCATTTTCAAAGAAAAGTCAATGTAACCCCTAGAAACCTTCTGTCGTTCCAGTTCTTTTCCCAAGATAGAATCTGTAAAAGTGTTTCGTGACGAACACGACTACGGCAGCAGTCTCTTTTACCGGTCCGCACTTGTTTACGACCGTCGTTCGCTCTCATCGTCGCTATAACGGCTTAACCGCTTTCATCGCCGTTTACGACCTGTAAATCACCCGTAAATCTACGTTTGCTTTGTAGATCCCCGCGTTCAGGTCTGCAGGAACCGCTTCAGTTTGGTGTTTATAGTTTTCTTGTATTTGGTGTGTTAAAGAGAGAGAGAGAGAGAGAGAGAGAGAGAGAGAGAGAGAGAGAGGAGAATGTGAGGCTAAGAGATTTCAGCGCACTTCTATTTTTGGATGCCTCCTGTCTGCACCCTCCTAGCGAGAGATCCCCGAGCTCTCCGCGTAAGAGTTTCCAACTTGCGCGGCTGTCAGGGACTGTGCAGCCGATTGCTCTCGTTAGACTCTCACTTTTGCCGTAAATTTAGTGTTTTGTCTTATTTTTTCCCTTTAAAACGCTATAAGCTAACGTTCAGCAGCATTTTCCAAAATGCTACGAGTATGGCTCAGTTTTGAGGACAAAGAACACCCTTCTATTTCGACAAAAATACCAAAAGCACCTTTTTTTGTCTTATCGTTTTAAGTTGAGCCCTGTTCTATATAAGCTACATCGAAGACAATTACTTCTCTGTTTTCCAAGAAATCTCACTTCTCACAGTGTAACCCTGGAAATTTCCTGCCTTCGACAGACTCTAGGGAAAACATTGCGCTGTAATATTTGCCTTTCCGGATGTTATGAGAAAACAGAGCGGAAATCACCCCATTCTCCAAGAAATCTCTGGAAAGAAACACTTCATTTGTGCCATTTGGTCGTAATGCTATCAGCCGACTGCCGCAGCCTATAATCGGCCACTGTCCGCCATTTTAACGTGACTGCTTGGCGCAATGGTAGCGCGTTCGACTCCAGATCGAAAGGTTGGGCGTTCGATCCGCTCAGTGGTCAAAAAGTTTTGCTTTTTGGAATCAGCTCCAAAATTAACTTTTTAATGTTCTCACTTTGCCATTCTTTTTTTTAGACTTTTAGCCCCAAGCAATCTTGCAAAGAACAGGGCTGTTTTCACACCTCTTGTTTGTCCACTTTGTTGACCACCAGCCGTTTTTGCTGCGAACAGCCTTCAAACGTCAAAGAATGTCAACAATCAATTGTTTTTTTTACTGAGAATACTCTACTTTTGTGCAAATACTGGCGAGTTTCTCACTTTAAAACCATTTTTGCACATTTCCAGCTTTTGAAAGATCAGAAAACATGCTTCTTGTATTTTTACCGAGCTTCCCGAATCCTGAGAAATTTTTCGCGTCCCAAACCGGCCTTCCCGACCACGCCCAGCCCGATTTTGGCGATGTTTGTTGTGTTCGCTGGAGATTAGCCCACGGCACCGCGTTCTACGCTGCTACCTCTGACTTTTCGCCGAACTTTCGGATGATTTCTCGAAAACACTGCAATTTCAAAGGCATTACATGTGTTTTGGAGAGCGAGGACAGTGATTTTGGACGGAAATAATCCCTTGTTGTTGCAAGCGACGGTAAACATTTGTATGATCAGCGACCACTGTTTATGTCGTTTTCTGATAGAAAAAAAGAGTATGCTTTCATTGTTGTCTGTGCCTTTTCAGAAACTTAAATGGAGCTAACTGCAAAAAGGCAAAAATGTAAGCCCGATGCGGGGCTCGAACCCGCGACAGCCAGATTAAGAGTCTGGTGCTCTACCGACTGAGCTAACCGGGCGGCAAGCGATTTCGCGCGCCGCCGCTTGATTAGATCTTTGCAGCTGCTGGCTGCAGGCGGAAAAACTCGTTTTCTTGTTTGACTCTTGACTCTTGCTTTTCCTGGTTTTCCACCCATCATTACTCTCGTCCAAATGATGTTTGTCTAGTTTTGGCAGGTCGGTCACAGCAACGCTTGACCACGCCCGCTTATCAGCCCCGCGACCCTCCGTCGCCACACCTGAACGCTTTGGGACGACAAAATATTACGGCCTGCCTCTTTGCAAATTTTCCTCTCTCTTTTTCTCTCTCTCTCTCTCTCTCTCTCTCTTTCCCTCTATATCTCGTAGCCTCTCTCACTCTCACTAGTTGACACTCTCCCACCAAATTACCGGCCTCCGCGTGCTGTTTGCGCGAGTAATTTTAATCCTCTTACCGTGTCGAGGTCGCGGCCTTCGACTCTGATTCATTCCGTTTTTCAGTGTCAAAAGCCAGAGTGAGAAATATCCCTCTTTCGTCGCATGCAAAAAATCCCCTGCGCCCTAATCCATTAGCTACCACATGTCGTCAGCCGCTGCATGTCTGCTTGGCGCAATGGTAGCGCGTTCGACTCCAGATCGAAAGGTTGGGCGTTCGATCCGCTCAGTGGTCAAAATCTTTTGCTCAACACGGATCACTCGGAAACGGCTATCTGAACCTGTTTGAGTGCCCCGGAAGCCTGTAGATTTTTCTTCTGCGCCCGTCATTCATTAGAAGGTGCCGTTTTTCGGGTATTTTGACGAGCGGCCGCATCTTCCTTTCACCCAACCGCAACGGCTGATATCAATCCCGTCCACCCAGCCAACCGTCATAATAGAATGATACTAATTTGAACCGGTCCCATATCCCTCTTCGGTACCCGTTGCTTAACGCGTATTATTATTCTGATACGAAGCTGGAATTTGACTTCGACGGGAAATTTTTCCCTAAAATCATGGTCCGCCCCTCTTTTTGAGACAAAATAGCCTGTTTTCGACAAGTTTGGCGATTTTCAGTCGCCTGTAGCAATGTTTAATGTCAATTTTATCAAACTAGCATACTTTTTGGGACTTTTTCTATTTTGAGTGCATTATTTTACCGAATAACTTTAGCCGCACCCCGAACGCACCACAACCGCGCCACGGCCTTTCCAAATGGGAACTCGGGTCACGTCAAAAACGGAAGTGGAACGTTGACAAGCCCCGCCCCATTTTCTGCATCTGGACAATGAGTCCCACCACGAAAGGAGATGATAAACAACCGTTGAGTTGCAAAAAACCGCGCATTTGATAGTCTTGGCACCTTGCCAATGCATTCGTGGCGGGGTTTGGAATGGGCCGTGCCAACGGCCGCTTTTTTGCATGTTGGAGTTTCTTCAAACGTTAAGGATGGAAAGGCCGTGGCGCCGCAACCGCACTGCAACCGCAACGCACACGCTCCCGCGCCAAAAACAGCCCTTTTTTGCCAATTTTCCTGCATTTTACTTAAACAAAGCAATTTCTCCCAGTTTCACCTTTGATTCATTAAAAACTTGAAGGAAACCGAAAATAGCAAGTTAAAAGTGTTGCTGATTCAATTACCTTCACAGAGACTGAAAATTTCGACTTTTTGAATTCTGGCCATTTCACCACCATTTTCGTAGAGAAACTATTTACAGGTTTTCGAAACACCGTGAAAAACAATAACGTTCGTATAATTCTAGTCTGAAACAAGTTTTCTGAAACTTTTAGTGTTGAAATAAAAGCTGGAACTTGTTCTACACTAAGTACCTACACCTACAAATGGCGCTGTTTGGTCACAAACCGGGAGTACTTTAAAGCTTTAGGTGGGATCCGAACCCGCGACCAATAGTTTGTTGCGGCGCGCTTAACCACTGCGCCAGGCGGCCATCGCGGTAAAACTGGCGCGGTTTTGCAGCGAATAGCGTATTTTGATATTTTCAACGTTTTTTTTCTGTTTAACTTCTTAAAATAAGTGACCGCTTGATTTCTGAAAGTGCGGAATTCGAGACTTGCCCTCTCTCGAGAGGACCGCGGAAGGGCGCGAACGCCTTCTTTTTCTTCCTCTTTGCAGCGCTTTTCTTAGCCACTCGGATGCATAATCGTAGAGTGGCTGAAAGGACTCTTATACTGTCGTTGTAGTGTCTTTCTCCCGCGCGCGCGACGACAAGGTCACGCCAACCACACACAAAACAACTCTCTTTATCACCAGCCGCCAAGGGCCCTTAGTTGGCTTTCCACAATGCACTTTTTATTACTTGTCGAGAAAGTCATTCTTTTGATCAGTTTTCCGCAGCAGTGACTGCCGTCTGCGGCGACGTTCAAAAGGCGGCGCCGCATTCTAATCAGTGCCGCCCGGTTAGCTCAGTCGGTAGAGCACCAGACTCTTAATCTGGCTGTCGCGGGTTCGAGCCCCGCATCGGGCTTACCCTTTTGCTGCCTTTGCAAAACATTAATATTGTGGTGTATAGCATGTTTGATGAAATCCAAGCCACTTGAAATTTTTGACTGCGTAATTCAAGCGGAATCATTTCATTACCCGCCAGACAAACACACGGGATCATGTGTGTTTGCTGTCCGAGGTTCGTCCGCCCCTCGATTCAACGGTCACATTATAACCTTACGCAAACACTCGTGTTTCGCCATTTCCCCCATTTTTTCCATTGATTTTCCGAATTTTTACGCACTTTTGCGTACTGTAACCATTTTCCGAGAAGAAAAAGTGGTGGATTTAGCGAATTACGGTAGTTTTGCTTGTTTGACTTCGGTTTACTGTCGAGTAATCGTAAGAGAGCAAAGTTTTACGAACCAAGTGAAGGTACACAGAAACCTGCAATAAACACGAGGCTCCTGACGCAAAGACGAGCAAACACAACCCCTCTTCATCCCCTCTTCCCCTCTGAACTCCCATCTCCACGTGAAAAATTTGTAGAAAAAGTGGTAGTACCCTTGTGCGATAAGAAACTAAATACGTTGTAGACAAAACAATACTTTTACCCCACGTTATCATAGAAATTTTGCACATTCCGACCAATTTTAACTCGAAAACAGGATTATTTTGCAAACGTTTCACGTGAAAGGAGGCTATTTCAAAGATTACTTCTTCTTTCATTTGGTTTTTTTGTCGATTTTGCTCGAAAATGACTGACTTGACCTGAGTTTAACGGAAACATGGGCGCGCGCGTCGTTGCAGGACCCGTTGTTGCAGGACCCCTGGCGGGTTGAATAGTTTGGGTTTTCAATTTTTTAAACCAGCATACCACTTTGTGATATGTTTTTTTTCGGAATCTTTTTCTGATGTCATTTAGTTTCAGTTGTTTTGACAGTAAAATTCCTTGTTTTTTGAATTTGTTTGGTGAGAAAACGCGATTCTATAATCCTGTTTTCACACCATTTTCGAATGAAAAAAATCAAACGCCACATCAAATCTTAAAATAACATGTCTTTCATAAAACTATTAGGTTTCCTCAAATTTAGCACAAAAAGCAAAATGTAAGCCCGATGCGGGGCTCGAACCCGCGACAGCCAGATTAAGAGTCTGGTGCTCTACCGACTGAGCTAACCGGGCGCCGTTCACCCCCGTGTCGCGCCACCTTAAAACGAAGGTCGTCTAGGCTAGCGAAACCCTGAGACGGCGTTCCCTTTATTTTCACAAAACAAAATTACGATTTTCGGAGCGGCGATGGAAAGTCTGAATCATCCTTACGACAATGGCCTGGGAGCGCAATATCGCAGTCCCCGTCGCTTTTTATTCCATTTCGTCCGGAACCAAGGAACTCGTCTCCACGTTCGCAATAATTTTCCACCCAAACCAATCGAAAATCTATATTTTCCAAGAACTGTTTTCCAATTTTACTTTAGGCTACATGGTTTTGAGCAAACCGTAGGCCGCACCACCAGTGAGGCTGCCGCCCCCTTTCATTTCGACGAGCTCTTGTATAGTGGGCCACCTTACGCAAAAAAGTAAATAAACTTGAGTCAACGGCTTTTCTTACGCCACTTTTACCCTATCAGTCATTAACAAAGCCATTGTTCTCCGGCCCCGTCCATTTAAACACGATAAGACCCTTGTTTTCATCAATTTCGACTTCCAATTCTCACTTTCAATTGCTTTTTGCAGGAAAATTAGCCCTCTAACCGGCTTTCGTGGGAAATCCGTCGAATTCCTGTGTGTACCCAATTTCGGACGCGATTTCCCACCCGTAAAAAGTGGCTGCGGCGGCGGGGCCGCCGGTCGGCTGGCAACAAGCCACCAGCCTCTTGCTGCCAGCCGGCCTGGATAACATCTCCCCGCCGAGTTCTTTTTAGTCTGTAATGGTTGCTTGGAATGGGTGGAAGTAGATGGAATCGGCAGTTTTTGCTGCCAGCTGGAGCGCGGAAGTGGTTGGTGACAGCCGGTGCTTCTGCGGCGACATAGAAAGTGTAATTTACTTGAATGTTTTCCGAACTTGCACTTTCGGACGAGAAATTTTTAAATTCTTCGAAAAATTACCAAATTTTCCTCAAAGCATCTTCGTTTTCACACGAAAACCACTTCGAACGCGATGCAATACCCTTTCACTTCGCTTTCCGTATTTTCGCTTTTTTGTTTCTTCCCATCATTCAAATATTGTTTTCGCCTTTTATATTTAAAAAAAAAACACACACCCAAAGAAAACGAATGTAATCGTTGGCGGCGCCGCAGTCTGTTCACGCGTGAACAAAAGGCGGCGCCGTATTCCAATTTACGCCGCCCGGTTAGCTCAGTCGGTAGAGCACCAGACTCTTAATCTGGCTGTCGCGGGTTCGAGCCCCGCATCGGGCTTAAGTTTTGCATTTAGTCAGGAAAACAGGAATTTCACCATACTTCTACAAATTTTGTTCTCATGATTTTGTGTATGCCAAAATTTTGAATAACCACCTAAAACAACTCTGAACTTCTGTATTTCGATGATGAATTTGTTGGTAAAACAAACTAACGTATTTATCACTCAGATATTGCTTTACCTGCCCATTTTCGATTCTCTCCTCTCTCTCTCTCTCTCTCTCTCTCTCTCTCTCTCTCTCTCTCTCTCTCTTTGTTATTTCCTCAATCTATTTGAACTTGAACTGATAACTTTAACCGCCATTGCCGCCTATCTCTCCCTTTTGCACCTATTTTACAGCCAATTTATGGGTGTGGTACCACCTGTGCATCCGTGTTTTCGTGATTAACCTTCGATTACATGGAAGCGAGAGAGAGCTATCAGGGAGCGATGAATAGGCAAGACTCCTCTCGCTATCTTAATGGCTATCAGAGCCTGCCTATCTACATAGGCCCCGTGACATGTGGAAGCGCCGCCCCTGGGACGCCTCCCATTCGCGTGATTATGGCTCTTTGTTGCAATAGTTTAAAGGCTCTCGGTCACCAATCGTCATTTTCTATTTTTAGCCTGTTTAGCGCTATTATCAGCTCATTTCTACGCCTACGTTCATTGTCTCGTGGAGGCTACCGATTCGCTTCGTTCTTACGAAAGAGAGAGAGAGAGAGAGAGAGAGAGAGAGATAGAGATAGAGAGAAAGAGAGAAGGAGAGAAAATGCGTCAGAGAGACAGAAAAGAATGGAAGAACTCTCATCTCTCCTCTCTCCTTTCACCTCCCTCTCCTTTCTCTCTCCTCTCCTACATCTCTCCCCTCTCCCATCAATCTCCTCCCCATCCCCTTCCACTCCTCTTCCTCCTCCTCCTCCTCCTCCTCCTCCTCCTCCCCCTCCTCTTTCTCTCTCTCTCTCTCTCTCTCTCTCTCTCTATCTCCCTCTGTGTGAATGTGTGTGTCTATGTCTCTCTGTGTGTTTCTGTCGAGCTGTTTAAGTTCTCCCTCTTCTTTCACGTATCTCCCTTCTTTCACTCCTCCCTCCTCTTCTTCATCGAACTCTTTTCCCTCTTCTCACTCTTCTCCCTCCTCTCTAACTCCTTAACTACTCTCTTCTCTCCCCTCTCTCCTATACCCTCGAATGGTTTCCTTCTCATCGCATCGCATCTTTTCCTTATCTTCTCTCTCTCTCTCTCTCTCTCTCTCTCTCTCTCTCTCTCTCTCTCAAAATCCTTTTCTCTCAAAATCCTATTTTTCCAGCAATGGTCTTCTCCCACGGACGAATTCGTCCATCCCACCGGCACTCGGTCCTCGACCTGCATATCGACCCATCGAACGGTAAAATTTTTCACTTCAAATTTTCGAAAATTCTTCAAAGGGATTGGAAAAATCACATGATCTCGACCAAAATAGTCGAAAATCTCGAAAAATACGACAATTTGCCCTCAAGGAACACCCAAGTCGAACCGGTCGGATCAGCTGGCGCTCAGCCGATGCAATGGGTGCGCAATTTTTGTCGCGAACGTTTTTGGTCAAAGAACGAAAAGCTAACATTGTGAACTTGATTTTGGGTGAAATGTTGATTTTCGAGGCGTGGATTACGAAAATGTTCACTTTGAGACACTTTTTAAGTGCACCGGGCGGGATCGAACCCGGGTCGTTTGCGCGCCAGTTTGCCTCCGTACCCTAGGTAACAAAAACAAATAAATACATTTTTCTTATGTAAATCACAAAATTTTTGAGTTTTCTGGAAGAAAAAATGGATGCATCGGGCGGGATCGAACCAGGGTCGCGCGCGCGGAAAGAGCTGCTTATACGAATTGGCCAAGTACAGGAAATGGGAGTAATCGGTGCAGTTATTGAGTTTTTTGCCAATTTTTTCGCAAAAATTTCGACCCCATATTTCGTTTGAAAACACCCGCATAGGGGGGTCGAAAGATTCTAAAAATACCGTACGTAAAATCTATGTACGCAGTGATTACCGTAATCCACTGAGTTTGATCTTTTGAAGAATTTCGACCCCCCTATGCGGGTGTTTTCAAACGTTCCCAGGGCGCCATGGGCCGACCCGAATTCACATTTTCCGACCAAAAAGTCAAATTTTGCACTAGGAAATCATAAACTGATGACTACTACCCAATGTTTGCAAATATTTTGAAACCTAGTAAATTTCACACCAAAACACACACTTAGCCTCTGACTGGGCCCGTCTGGCACTGGTGACAGCTCTCTTTGGAGCCAGCCGGTCGCTGAAACCCACATCAAACAATCCAGTTGTGGTGCCAGGTCATGCATTCCAGACCTCTCAACGTATTGTGAATCAGCTGCCCTTGGGGGGTGAAGTCACTTTCTGAGCAAACGGAACCCGGAATCAGTTGAACGTCACAGTTTATCGAAGAAGGGAATTATCTGTGCTGGAAAAAGGGCTTATCTCGAATTAGGGAGCTAAGAAGGGGTGAAAAAGGGATAAAGAATGTTGAGAGATAAAAATTTGCAAGCGCAATAATACGATTTCGAGTAATGAGGGCAGGCGGGGTCTTATTAAGCCTGCGCCTCATAAGCGAAGACCGCTTGGCGCAATGGTAGCGCGTTCGACTCCAGATCGAAAGGTTGGGCGTTCGATCCGCTCAGTGAACAAAAATTTTTTTCTTGTTAGAAATAGTTTCAAACGATGTTTTAAGCATTTTGCCAATGTTTTTACTGTTTTGCACACTGGTATACCTTCAATTTTGATAAGACTCGTTGCTGATTCCTGACTGCGCCCGGATCCCTAGCTTCGGCATACATGATCCGGGTTCAATCCCGCTCGGTGCTCATTACATTTTTCT
This sequence comes from Oscheius myriophilus, assembly GCA_964057215.1. Taxonomy (NCBI): domain Eukaryota; kingdom Metazoa; phylum Nematoda; class Chromadorea; order Rhabditida; family Rhabditidae; genus Oscheius; species Oscheius myriophilus. The sequence goes on from OZ059904.1 coordinate 5,634,373, forward strand.
GGAGTGATTTGATAAAACTGCTTTGTATACGCGTTTTAAAGTTCCTTAAACTATTATTATTCTTAAAAATCGGAGTTTTCAATAATTCGTTGTTGGGAGGGCCTGCGGCCGCCCCGCCCAGAAGAAAGAATATCCTGAACGTTTTTAAAAATAGATTCATTCATTTTTAAGTAAAATAATACTTAGACAATATTGATTTATCGATTTTTCAGACTCCTCGCAGTCCTCTCCCAACAGCTCCATCGGCTCTATCCAATCGACGAGCTCTTTCTCCTCTCGCTCACCCCGAGGCGACAAAATCAGCTACAATTCAGCAATTCTTCAAAAGATCAAACTCAGTGGATTACGGTAATCACTGCGTACATAGATTTTACGTACGGTATTTTTAGAATCACGCCGGAAGAGGTATACCAACTGCGGAGAGAGCTGCAACAAGACTTTGTGAACCAGAAGGGCCACGAAGCGAAGCGTCATTTTCTTTTAAACGCTATTCACGTGCTAAATGCGCTAAGGAATGAGCTTAAAGAAGAAAGACATACAGAGGAGGATCGAAGAAATCTCCCGTTTTTCGTATTTGAGTACCAGGCTCTCATCTGCTGGCTGTATTCGGAGATTCGATTTGCGCCCTATATGAGCGAGATGCAACGACATTTTGATAATTTGAAGGTGGGAAAAGGGATTTTTATGATTTGAAACTGAATTACACGATTAAAGTACCTAAAAATCCCGCGTAATAATGAAAAAGCGGCAATGCGTATAAACTTCTAGGCGGCGCGCCCACAATGTTAACGTGACTGCTTGGCGCAATGGTAGCGTGTTCGACTCCAGATCGAAAGGTTGGGCGTTCGATCCGCTCAGTGGTCAGAATTTTTGCATCATTGTATTTTAACCCAGAAGCTTTAAAATTCACAGCAAGACGAAGAAAATTCTTTTGCCACTTTAAAAAATCATCTAAAATCCAAATTTTGCTGGTTAACTACAGAAAAAATTGACTGCGATAAATAAGAACGTTGACTATTTTATGCACCTAATGTTAAGAAACTAACTTTTCATAAACAACTAAATTACAGCTTTTATTTTTGCATATGGTTAGAGAAAAACCACTATTTCGTAGGTAATGAAGCTCTATAGGCATATACACCTTGCCAAATGGCCGACAGTAAATTTTTTAACAAGAAACGTTTCCACCAGGGTTCGAATCCTCACCGAGATACCGTGTTTTTCACGTTAAAAGACGACGATTTCTAGCGCAAAACAAAATTTCAAGCCTCAATCCAATTATTTTCAGAAAGAGCACTCCCTCCTTCTCTCAGCTCTCCGCCCCCGCTCGGAGGCCTTCCTCCTCTGCGTTCTCCGCTTTTCTCACCTCTGCCTGGAGTATGCTCCCTATTGCGACGATGAAGCCCTCCAATGGATCAAAACTTCAGCCGTTCGAGGTAAAAACTACCGCAATCTCGAAAAACCAAACCTGATTAAGGTTCCGGTAGTCGCAAAAAGGCCCCCAGCCTCAGCGTGCGAAGTGTGTCCTCCGTAAGCTCTACTGACTCATTTGACGAAGTTGTCAATAGGTATTGTTAACTTGAATCTAAGGAAATCGATAATCGATTTTCAGACGAGACGAACAGTATAAAGCTCAACTTCTCCACGACTTGAGGGTGATAATCAACGAAATTGAGCTGGCGATCACGCTCCAAATGGGAAGTTCTCAAGAGAAACGAATTGATTAGTTGAATCAGGGACGATCGATAATGTGCCACATAGAAACGGGTACTGTAGAGGAGATATATTTTGATTTTACTTGTACTTTTGTAAATAGATGTGTAAATGAAGAATTCTATTTTTAGTCTATAATTTTTTGTGTTTCTCAGTTTTCATTTTCCTGTCTGTCTCTCTGTCTCTCTGTCTCTCTGTCTCTCTGTCTCTCTGTCTCTCTGTCTCTCTGTCTCTCTGTCTCTCTGTCTCTCTGTCTCTCTGTCTCTCTGTCTCTCTGTCTCTCTGTCTCTCTGTCTCTCTGTCTCTCTGTCTCTCTGTCTCTCTGTCTCTCTGTCTCTCTGTCTCTCTGTCTCTCTGTCTCTCTGTCTCTCTGTCTCTCTGTCTCTCTGTCTCTCTGTCTCTCTGTCTCTCTGTCTCTCTGTCTCTCTGTCTCTCTGTCTCTCTGTCTCTCTGTCTCTCTGTCTCTCTGTCTCTCTGTCTCTCTGTCTCTCTGTTTCTCTGTCTCTCTGTCTCTCTGTCTCTCTGTCTCTCTGTCTCTCTGTCTCTCTGTCTCTCTGTCTCTCTGTCTCTCTGTCTCCCTGTGTCTCTGTCTCTCTGTCTCACTGTCTCTGTCTCTCTGTCTCTCTGTATCTGTCTCTCTGTCTCTCTGTATCTGTCTCTCTCTCTCTCTCTCTCTCTCTCTCTCTCTCTGTCCCTATGTTTGTCTGTCTCTCTCTGTCTTTCTCATATCCTTTCAGCTTCTTAGCCTTCCTGCCGCTGTATCTCAGCTTTTCTGCCTCTTTGCCTATCATATACCAGTTTCGCCTCTTTACGCCTTCTTGCCTCTTTGCCTCTTCGCCTCTCTCGCTCTCACTCCTCTATGAGAAACCACAACGTTTTAATAACAATCACAAATCGGCCTGATCGATTTTTCAACACAGTCTCCTCGTCTTCCATAGGTGTCAACCCTATCTACTGTGACAATTTTTAGAGAATCATCGTCGTTTCCGGTTAGAAATACCTTAAAATTGCATCTTAAATTCAAATTTTGCTCAAAACTTACATTAAACTGTCCTTTTAATGTTGTATTTGTATGAGCCACTACAACTCCTTGAATATGGACTGGATGGACCGATAGTTCCGTTAGAGATTGGGTCTGAAACCATTTTCATGATTCATTTTTTAGTTTTTACCTCTTTGTAGATCCAAGTTTTACATTTGCTTGAAACACCGGAATCGTTCAGCTTTTGATTTAGCAGAGATACAATAATTTTTCCAAGTTTCGATGCACGCTTTATGTTCCTTAAGGTAAAGCTTTTAATGCGTTAAGGCAGTAACTTACGATTTCACTAAATCGTCATTAATTGTACTCTCACAAATGCAAAATTCTGGCGGAATTGGCAAAGTTTTGCATGTGCGTGGTTTTGGCTGCTTTCTGAAGTAGGAGTTACCAAGTTCGCCTTCGATGGTTTGCATGGTGTGGTCGTTGAAGTTAGCGGCTGGTTGATACTGAAAAAGGTTTTTCTTAGCTTCAACCCTTAACCTTAACCTTACCCTTAACCTTCACCTTAACCTTAACCTTAACCTTAACTTTAACCTTAACCTTAACCTTAACCTTAACCTTAACCTTAACCTTAACCTTAACCTTAACCTTAACCTTAACCTTAACCTTAACCTTAACCTTAACCTTAACCTTAACCTTAACCTTAACCTTAACCTTAACCTTAACCTTAAAGGGCTCGTAAGGGGCCTTTTCAGAATCGCATGCTAATGAAGACTTGGCAAGCATTTTGCGCACGACCGTAGTCTGGAGCGGTGTTCCGAAAAATTGTTTCAATTGAAATGGTTCGATTAGCATACGTTCCATTTCCAATCAGAAAAGGCCCCTTACGGGCCCTTTAACCTTAACCTTAACCTTAACCTTAACCTTAATCTAAATCTTAAGCATTCTCACCTTCAAAATATCAAGTAGGGTAGCTCTCGTATCGAAATGGGTTTGAAGCTCTTTAGAGTTTTCCCTTAAGGTATCCATAAGTTCTCTATTCTTTCGAAGCTCCTTAGGCACTGTCATCATCAGAAGCGGGTTGTTAACGTCGTACTTGCCAACTTTCGTTTTTACAGCCTTAAAGCCATTAGTTGAGAATTTGTTTTCAAACCAACATCAGTGAATCTCATTCCGTGGTCTCCAGCCAAAAACACAAAACTGTTGTCAAACTGAATTAACCGTTAACAATAAGGCCTTAATAGAAAATACCTCTTCCTGATGCCTTTGGAAAAACTTTAGCAAATCAGGATCGGCTTGCTTCGAACCCCATTCGTTGTTATGACCAGCCCATACTAGCCAAAGCCATGTGAGTTTTAACTTTCCTAAAACGATGAGTTAGCGAATATGCTTTACAAACCACCTGGGTAAGCAGAAACAAATTGAGACCCGTACTCAAGTAAGTGTTTGTGTCTTAATCCTTCTGAGAGGCATTGGGTATTTTCCATGAAAGATCTTAGCTGTTTGTTTTTCTCGTACAGCAGAACGTAGGGCCTAAACAAAGTTGCTTCAAAGAGAATAGGGGTCAATTACAAAATAGGGTATTTTACTGAAACATGTACTCAAGGTCCAGGAATAAAAAAATATAAGGAAGGAAACAAAAACTACAGAATGTGTCATCCAAAATGTGTGGACATATGGCCCAGATACGAGTGGTTCATAAAATGTTTTCCAGGGGCTATGTGGTCCAGAAACCATGCTATGGTCCGGGGGATGTGTGGGCCGTTTGGGGACAATTCGGAAAACAACATTTGCAAATTATATTTCAAAGTTCACGGATAACGAGGTTTAGACAAACTAATAAGAAAAAATGGGTCAATTCCAAAATAGCGGATTTTTACGAGACCTGTGGTCCGCTATGAAACCTGTGGTCCAGAGACCTGTGGTCCGTGAAATCAGTGGTCCGCGATACCTGTGGTCCACGATATGTGTGGTCCAGAAACCTGTGGTCCATGATACGTGTGGTCCGTGATACCTGTGGTCCGGAAATCTGTGGTCCGGCGATCTGTGATCAAAATAATTTCCAAGTTGTTATAACTGTTACAATGAAAACCTTATGTTTTCTAAGTAGATTAGACGTATGTTTAGACAATGAAAGGTTTCCGTAAGTGATGTATAAGCTGTTTGTGTGCTCAGCAGTGAACAGTTATAGCCTTAAAGTAACTTCAGGGCTAACGAATTGATTTTTTCCGTAGTGAATTAAGGTTAAGGACGTAACCTTAGCTTAGGCAGAGAGTTGTGAGTGAGCGTGAGCATTACATTATAACGTAGCCAAAGGTTACTATCCAAAGGTTACTATCCGTGTACATTTAAATTAAATTTAAAAAATGGGAATTTACGATTTGTCCCAGAACGGACCACAGCTATCTGGACCACAGATATCACGGACCACAGGTATCATGGACCACACATATCTGGACCACACATATCTGGACCACACATTTCTGGACCACAGGTTTCTGGACCACGGGTTTCACGGACCACAGGTTTCATAGCGGACCACAGGTCTTGTTAAAATCTGCTATTTTGGAATTGACCCGAAAAAATTTACTGATACATATCTGCATATGTTAAAATGGCTTGTTTGTGCCCAAGCTACCCAGAGCGATAAAAAATTCTGCAGCGTTATAATCTGATGTGGCCCATCCAACAGTTTTTAATGTACGCTAACTATTAGGTAATGTTCCCCACCTTCATCAACTTGTTAGACCAGAAGATACCTCAAGGCTGTTACTGTTCACTACTGATTACAAAAAATACTTTAAAAGCCCATCAGGCAACCTCCTTAAAGTCTATTTTCGTTATAAAGGTCACGGATATTTTTAGATTTTAGTTATTCAAAATGTGCGCAAAAACACAGAAAATTCAATCCTTTTTTCGCCATTTGAGTGATAGATTGGATCAGTTCACTACATGAGCTTCTAAATAAATACGAGTTTTGTAAATTTGACCATTTTTGAAAAACTACAGTACCCTACCTAGACCCGGATTAAAAATCAATAATGTTCTGAAAGTTTTAAATTGGCCTATATGAGCCCAGTTTTCTGCCTGTCACAGTTTACTTTGAAATCAGAAGGCATTATATGTTCTTCTTAGTGGAACTTAAAACTTTGCCGGACTCAACATCCCCGAACCATAGGTTTCTGAAGCACAGGGACCGTGGATCACAGATCACAGATCAGGTCCGTGAATGTAAATAAAACCAAGGTTGTAGCTAGAAAACAAGCTGAATCAAAAACTCACATATAGCTATGGTGCGCCACCATTTTCTTAAATCCTTTACATTCATAATCCATAGTTCCAAACCAATCTTCAGCTAGGTTAGTCTGAATCATTTTTTTTAAAAAGTGATTTTTCACCACACACCACATATCCATAATCAGCAAATTCCTTTATAAGAAACACCTCATCATCCAAAGTTCTCTTGCAATTCGCATTTACCGCCCACTTTGGCTCGGGCTTAAGTGAAGTCAAATTTTTGGCACCTTGGTCAAATTTCTGCCAAATTTTTCCTAAAACACTTTTTTGGGTTTGTTTTTCAAAAACCTACCAAACCACCAAGCAATCGCGTTTTCTCTACTTCTGCCAGCTAATCGATTCACATATGGAAAATGTACAGCTTCCATTTCGTTGGTTAAAAATTTATTTGTCATGTTGAGATTTCTGAAAAATTTTCATTGTGAGATCGTGTCTTTGGAGTTACCGAAAAGTTTGAGAGTAGGCTTGTGAATCAACAACTATAAAATACACACTGTACTGCTTCCCGTTGACGGAAAATTTAGGTTTGTTCAATTTTCTAAAAGAAAGGGTAGTTTTACAGATTAAAGTGGATCTCACACTTCAACAAGCTGGGTGTGAATAAAGTAATAGCTGGCTTTTGAAATTGGAAGCGATTTTAAGGAGCATCGGGCTTCGACCTAAAAAAAAGGTTTTTGTCCAATATCTATTTGCATTACAATGCTACTATATGGATGTTTAACTGCAACATATCACGAAGTAATCAGATCCTGTTTTACCAGGATACTTGGAAAATAGCCCATTTTGAGATAATGTTTAGTGCAATCCTCTAGATGGTCAAGAAATTCTAGTCCGTATACTATCATTTCTGATAAGAATCTGATAAGAACTTGCTTGCTAAATGCGCTGGCTTTTGAATAGGGACCGCAAGCCAAAATTTTACCATCGCAATTTCAAGATTATTTTCAGCCACGGTTGTAGTCCTAAGTCGTAGCAGCAAAACTTTTTTTTGAATTTTGAATTTTCGTTAACTTTGAATGGAGAAATGACAATTTTAGCGTGGCTTTTGCAGCTGCCGCTTTCAATTGAAACTTTCGAGGGGCGGGGCCAGATAGCAGTCTGCCGCAGACTTTCCGCCTGGCGTTAAACAGCGGGCAGGCAAATGAGTGATATTCCGCCTTAAGATGTTATGGCGATATTTATTTGTTTTAACATAATAATTATGTTCTAATATGCACAAATAATGAGTAAAATCATCCCTTTTTAACCGTCGTAATCGGAGTTCAAGAAACAGCGTTTTGAAAATTTTGCTTTCCCGCGTTAGCAGCGGAGCACGGATTTCGCCGCTGGCTTTGTAAAATTACATATTTAAACTAGAATTGCGAAAAACCGCCAACGGGAATTTTCGATTTTTGTACTTCATTCAAACCGCAAATATCAAATTAATAAGAATCGAAAAGCAGAAGTCGCGGCCCGGGTGTATAAACGTCGAAATCGGCCAAAAAGGGGAAATCCAGAAAAAGTGAACCTTGTTCAAAAATCAATTTTTATTTTGTTTTTGTCGATTTTGGTGTTTTTACGTGTTTAATAAGTGTAAAACAAAATAAACTTTTAATTTCGCTCAAATTGGATGGAATTCCATGCTAATTGTCAGTACCGCGGCCTTACTTCAAACAATGTTGAATAAAAAAAATCCGCCAACATGGATTTTTTATTTTTGTTTTTCATTTCAAGCGTCGATTTGATTTACATCGGAAAAATATGAGAAAACCCGCGGTCTAAAAATTTAAACCTGTTTTATATCAAAAAATCGGTTTTAATTGCAATTTTCAGAGGTTAGACCTTCAAAATCGCAAAAACCACTTGCACCAGCGTGTTGCGCGTACGTTTTTACGCCATAGCCAATAGTTACATATCCAGTTTTCATAAAATTGCGCGCGCGCCTAAAAAACCAAATTTTTTATGGATTCGGGCTACCCGCGGCGACCCCACCTTTGCGGCGCCTACTTTTGAAACGACGTGATAACTCCTATACTGGTGCCAAATGCTCAAAATGACGTCAATTTGTGTTGCACGTCTAGATTGATTCAAAAAACGATTTAAAATCAACACGTCAATAACACTGTAAATAAGTTACATAAACATATATAAAAATGTAATTTGATTACTGCTGGCTTAGGGCGGGCCCACTCCAAAAAATCGCGGCACCGCCCGACCCGCGGCCCGAGGTCAAATCTTTCAGGTTCAAGTTAAAAATGAAAGATTAAACTGTGGCCTTGAGTTTCATCTAGCCACAAAGTCTATCGAATCAGTTTGGGCACAACATTTGGGAGGCCGTGAGAGCTATATAAATTAAATAAAAAGAAACACTCACCATGTCACATATAAAAACAAAAGTGTTGTTGTCCGTATGATACCACGGCCCTTCATTATTCTTCTTGTTAGTTTTATAAGTCTGACATCTAAAAACTTTCGGTTTCAACAAATATAATGAAACCAATCTTCCCCAACAATCATACTTCTCCGGTTGCCAGGATTTTAACTTCCCATCATCCAAGTAGGTGACATTTTGAAATGTCCCATTACAAACTGGAGGTGAAGGGTAAAACTGTCAATTAAATCGTTAAACATTTTTTTTTGGAAAACTTACTTTCATTATTTCAGGGTCGAAAAAGTCAATTTGGGGAGGGATACATAAATCGTCTCTTGAAATGTTTTGAAACGAGCTTCGTAATCTACTTTGAAGAGGTTCTGTAAGTTTAAAACAGATTTGATGATAAAATAGAGATAAAACCTACCAGAATTAAAATTTACAAAACTGTCCTCTGTACACAATAAATAAATAGAAAACAAAGCCATTGAAGCAACAACAAAAATTAACTGCTTTTGTGAAAGCAATAAATTCGAACTGTTTTTAGTTGTAGCTTGTTGAACCTTAATGCTAAATTTAATCAGTTGATTCAAAAAACTAACGTCATCGGGCTCCAATAGCGGAACATGTTGGCATGTAGGGTATGTCATCTTGGACTGCGTTATCAAGCGCCACACCTTCAAAGATAATCTGTGATGATTTTGAAACAGCTTTGTGAACCTGAAACGGGCACACATAAATGTCAAGATGTGAAAGAAATGGTTAGTAGAAATGTTTAGGTGAAAGTTTAGTTTAAAACAACGAAGAAAACCATATGTGCCTACGAAAAACGCATAAAATGATTTGGGAACGTCTGTGTTTACCCATGGTCGTTTATGTGTTTGCTTTAACGTCACTTGCACTATGAATAGGATGGTATCGCCAAATCAAAGCGTAAAGCTGGTGTTGTTAAAAAGCGTTTGCATGTGTTTTTGGACAAAATTGTATTGAAAAAACTAAAATAATCACTGGAATAAAATTTATGAACACATGAAAAAAGCCTTAACGTTTAATATTGCCCAGTTTCACTTAAGACGCCGTCTATGTAAGATTCGAGAAGAAAAGTGACGTAGGAAAAATCGAAATTTCTGAAAACTTGTGTGGACCCTTCCTATGACTCATATATAAAGTCCTTGAAACTTTCGGGCCCTAATGATTTTTCGTTCCCGGGTTACGGTAGTTGAAAGTTGATTACGGTTGAAATTGAAGTTTGACCAAAAATGAAAATTATAAATGTTTTCTGGCACGAGATGCAATTTTGAAAACAACTGTGAGCAAACAAAACGGCAAAATTTTTTTTTGGAGTTTTTGCTAAGTCTCCGAAAATTTTTCAATTGATAAAATAAACTAACTATTCTAGTTCAATTGTTGAGATTGTTTCCTACAAAAAATCGGTAGGTACACTATGTCTCAAACATTCGTTTGAAAAAGTATCACTTTTCGGTCCAGCATGTTCAAGCCTCGATTTTGCTAGCACCTTATAAATAGGCTCCAGAAACGCATAATCAATGACTATGAAGTTGGTTGAACGTAGGCAATACCAAAAATCATGGGGCGGATTCCAACCCGGGTCGCGAGATTTGTAAGCGTCGACATTGCCATTTCGCAACGGTGTCGATCTCGAAAAATCCCAAACTAACCCGGAAACGAAAAATCATTAGGGCCCAAAAGTTTTAGAACTTCATATATGTATGGCTCATAGGGAGGCGCCACACATGTTATCAGAAATTTCGATTTTTTTTACTTTGTCACTGGTCTTAAGAAGCCTGCTCGAGTCTTACAGAAACGGAGTCTTATCGACCCTGAAGTTAATTTAGTATAAGTAACGCATACCTTGCGAAGTATTTGGGAATTTGTAATGTTGCCTTGATGATCACATTTCGTTGCGCCATGTCTCCTGCATCGGGTGGATGGGAAAATGCAACATCTCGCGCTAGCAGTTTTATTGTCTTAGCGGTGCGAATCAGTCAAATACTATTTCTTTGTTTTTGAAGATCAACCTTTAGAAAACAAATTTATCTCTATCAAACAAACGAATAAAATTGAATGCACCCGTTGCTCAATAACAATGACAAATTCGCCGAAGTGATTTTTCAACACAGTCTCCATTGTTTCCATATCGATCCAATCGGTCTACAGCAACAAGTGACAGAGAAGTGTCGTTGTATCCCGACAAAAACACCTGAAAAAAATACAGGGTAGAATTCATTCGCAATGAAATTTACATTAAACTGAGCTTCAGCAGCTTTATCAAAATCCTTTGCGGCGACCACCCCTTGAAGCCTATTGGGGTTCTTCGATAGCTCTGTCAGCGTTTTAGTCTAAACTAGGTACATTAGGAATGTTGGAAAAAAGGTCTACCTCAGAGAATTCCCAAGTTCGACATAAACTTGAAACATTGGCATCGTTGAGCCATGTGTTTATAAGATTAATTACTTTTTGACCAACTCGCTCAGCTCGTCCAGGATGACTGAAATAGTCAATACACAAAAGTAATATAAAAACTTACGTTGCTGTTAGGTTCACATTTAACGGTGATTTACAGATGCAAAACTCCGATGGCACAGGTAATGTTTTGCATGTCCGGGGTTTGGGTTGCATTCTAAGCATTGAGTGACCAAATTCTCCTTCAACTCTCATAATTGATCGGTCGTTGTAGTTCGAAACAGGTTGGTGCTAAAAATCTTTATGAGGGGTTCCCCCAATTTATATGCGTCTTGAGTTGTTGGTTTTATACGTCTGCCGCTAGAAGCGGCAGAGTTTTTATTTCGAAACGTCTGCCGCTAGAAGCGGCAGAGTTTTTATTTCTAAACGTCTGTCGCTAGAAGCGGCAGAGTTTTTATTTCTAAACGTCTGTCGCTAGAAGCGGCAGAGTTTTTATTTCTAAACGTCTGTCGCTAGAAGCGGCAGAGTTTTTCATTCTATAAGTTTTAAGCAGACTTGAATAGCGAAAAACTCTGCCGCTAGGGTTGACGGGCACTGTAACAAACCTTTAATATGTCTAGCAACGTCGCTCTTGTATCAAAGTGGGTTTGCAATTCCTCCGAATTTTCTTTAAGTGTACTCATAAGCTCCTTATTTTTACGAAGCTCTTTGGGAACGCTCATCATGAACACAGGATTGTTAACATCCAGTTTGCCCACTGTCGTAAGCACTGCCTAAATTCAATACTTACTAACTGTTTCAAACTGCATTACCCCGGTAAATCGCATTCCATGATCACCAGCAATAAATACAAAACTGTTGTCAAACTTAATCAACTGAATTAGAATCAAAATTGACAATCTTACCTCTTCTTTGTTATCCTTTAACAATTTTAATAAATCAGGATCTGCTTGCTTGGAGCCATACTCGTTGTTGTGACCAACATGAACCAACCACAACCAGTTAAATTTTGGCTTCCCTGAAAACCAAACAATTTTAAAAATCAGAAAAACAAAATGTACCTGAATAGGCCTTGGCAAATTGATCAGCGTAATGCAACAAAGGCTGGTGTCGTTGAAGACACTGCTCCTTTTCAAGAAAACCGCGTAGTTTCAGATTAGTCTCATAGGCAAGAACGTAGGGTCTGAAAAATAATAATTTAGTAATGAGAAATAATTGAACTGAATAGAAAATCAAGGTAATTAGATCGAAAAATAGGCGTAAATGCAGTTTGCGCGTTTGCTAAAAAAAAATAAATACGTAATTACAGAATCTGCAGTCTAAAAATGACGTACTGACGTAAAACTTGATCTATTAATTGATGAATCACCATTTTTGCCGTCCAAGTTTGAAACAATTTTTTAACTTACATATATGTGTGATGAGCCACTGTTTGATTAAAACCTTTACACTCATAATCCATTGTACCGTACCAATCTTCCGCCATGCTTGTCTAAAAAACATTTTTTCTTAAATCAAATAGTGTTATGCACCATGTAGCCGTATTCAGCAAATTCTTTTAGAATAAACTTCTCATCATCGAGATAACGTCTGCAGTTGACGTCGTGTATCCATTGTGGTTCCGGCTCAATTGGTGGCAAATTGTAGACACTTCGATCGATTTTATGGGAGAACTTTCCTGAAATTCACATAATTTGAACACACTGAACCGCAATTTGTGGTATAAAAACTAAACAAACAAATTTAGTACACACTCAATTAGTACATTTACCATATTGGCATATTTATCCCAAAACAACAATTTGAAGACGTTATCTCTGGTAAACTCCGGAATCCATTTTGAATTTCTTAGTTCAATATCGGTTTTTTGACGTGGGTTACGGTGGAGCACTGAAATTTTGTAAAAACTTCGAATTCTTTCGCATCCTTTGCAATGTTTGAAATCCAAAAAAAAATTCCGTGACCTTCATGAAAAAATTTGGCTTTGAAACTGATATTTTTCTTCGAAGTTGATCAGGAACATTTTCACTTTTGGTAAACCAAATTTTTTTTTGCAACAAGAAATGTTTTTTTGTATTACCCCGTAAACATTTACATCCAGTTTGAGCGAGAAAAAATTTTTGACCCACCAAAGTGAAAATTTCCCCGATGGAAAATTTCAGTTTTAAGGCTTCAAAAGAATTTGTCATGATGGTCACTGAGTTTTTTAGACTTGAACATTGCAAAATGCGTGAATTTAAGGTGTGCCTGCTTGTGGCAACATTTCGCAGCCCTCACACAAAAAAGGTCGAAAAATGGAAAAACTGTCAAAAAATTTCATTGTTCCTTTATTTTAAAACATTTTTGTGTCCTATACGGAAAAAACGTTTCGTTATTTAAGAGTCAGATTTGGTTCATTTACCATTAAAGCTTTCGGAAAAACACCACTTCGAAAGAATTTGACTAATTTTTCAAAAATACAGTACCCTACCGTAACCAAGGTAAAAAATCAAGATTGTACAAAAAGTTTCAAAGTGGTGTTTATGGACCATAGGATAGCAAATTTTGGGCCAATTCTATGAGTATCAATTTTTTTCCTAAAACAGTGAGTGGCCTAAAGGGAGCCTCTCGAATCTTACAGAGACGGTGTATCAACCAAACTGGTTTATACCCTATTGGCATGCGTACATGTTTGGCATATTTATTTTTAGATCAGAAAAAAAACATTTTTAACGTTTTGTATTCACGGCATATTCAAAAATTGACAGTCGGCATACAGAACTTACCAAACCACCATGCAATCGCATTTTCTCTACTCCCAGAAGCTAATCGATTCATATATTTGAAATGTATAGCACCCATTTCGTCCAACATAAATTGATTTGTTTTGTTCAGATTTCTGAAAACGAGTTTTGCAGTTTGTAGTGAATTAAGATCTAAACTAACCTAAACGTTTGAGTGTAGGACTGAGAATCAATCGTTATAAAATAAACATTATACTGTTTTCCTGGAACTTCAAACTTTGATGGTTCTGGAGACCTAATTAATTTTGATTACATTCTGAAAATAAATGAAACTTACACTTCCACAACCTGAGTATGAAGGTAAAAATAGGTTGCATTTTCAATGGACAGGCTTTTCAACGAACATCGAGTTTCAATCTGAAAAAAACAAACCATTGTGTTCTAAAATTTTCGAAACTTACTATATCACAATTAAAATAAGTTGGAGTATTTGTGTGAATCCAAGGTTTTTCTTCATTCCAAGAATTTGAATGAAATAACAAACACCTGAATTTTGAAATTTTAAAACAATTACATTGCTCACCTTCCCCAGCAATCGAATCTTTTAGGTTCCCAAACTTTCAAACGGCCTTTTTCGATATAGGTGATGTTTTTCGGTTTACCTTTGCATTTTTCTGGTTCCCGGTAAAACTAAAACAAGTATTTTTATAATCAGTGATTCATCAAACCCTCGTAATTTCAGGGTCAAAGAAATCCACTTTCGGATGTAAACAAACATCATCAATTGATTCGATAGATTTTGAAAAGTTGATATCTGAATGAATGTCGATTAAAATCGCAATGGAGCACGTTTACTGACAATGTTACAGGCTTCGGAAAAAAAAATTTCGACAGTAAACCTGCTCTAGTGCTAAAAGTTGTCTTTCTTTGGTTGCATATCAATTCCTGACTTGTTCGGCAATTTTATGCCGACAATTTAGCCATACAGCACAATTTTGTCATTGGAGCACGTTTACTTACGAAAACTCATGATTTTACAATTTTAGCTAACAAAAATCAATATAAACGTAAAGTAGCAAAAACAATATAAGCTGGAAATTAAGAAACTTACTATAAGCACCATAGATGTTTTTATCTGTAACAAGGACATATTTGTATCACATTATGTAAAAACTCACCGATTGAGTTGAAAACAATAAAAGCCAACACATAAATTAAAAATGCAACAAATAAAACAATGGTGAATGCTATTTTTCTTTTGGAAAATAATTTTCTGCCGAAAGAAACATCCTAAAATAAAATATCAATTGAGCCTGACAATAAAGAAACTTTTGCAATTTCCAAAAGAGGAACATGTTGTTCAGTTGCACGGTGCATGTAACAGTCTTATCAGCTGTTATCTAGGGTTTAAACGGTGTAGTTGAAGCGATCGGGTGATGTTTGGTCTCTCTCTTTCTGTTCTCTCTCACTCTGTCTCTCTCTCTCTCTCTCTCTCTCTCTCTCTCTCTCTCTCTATTTCTTTCTCTTATGTACTCTACAACGCCTTCGTCTGTTCGCGTGAACAAATGGCTGCGCCGACACAGCCGGCGCCCGGTTAGCTCAGTCGGTAGAGCACCAGACTCTTAATATCTCGCGGGTTCGAGCCCCGCATCGGGCTTACTTTTTGCTTTTCCATTGTTGAGTTCTAATTTGATGCGTTCAAAGCTTTTCCTTCCTTTTGTCTAATTCATTTCATTTTTTGATTTCAATAACAACCCGGCTTAAATCATGAGGTTTTTCTCACTTTCTTACATTGTAACCGTAGGTGCCGTCACCCATCAACCTGTCACCCAGATACACATCTAACAAATTGCCATTGGCACTCCCTGGTCGCCCTGCCGTCCCTGTCAGTCCATCCGTCACCCAAGGACACGTCAAGGTTAATTAGCATATCGCGCCGAGTGGCAGTTGTTGTGTTAATGATCCATTGTGGCATGCTTTCTGGTGCACTAGGTCGCCAGAGATTGAGTTTCCCACCCACTTCGCGCCTACTGGGTCGTTTCTAGGATTCTTCATGTGCTGTATTGCTGTTTTTCTTATAAACAGAGCCTTTCATTGCTTTTTATAGCAAATATTGTCCTCCACTTTCTACAAATGCCGTTTTTCCATTGCTTCGCCCAGATTTCTGACATTAGTGGCGATAACCGAAAACTTTAGCATTTTCTATTCATGTATTTGAAAAAGTAAATGCCTTTCCAGTATTTGTTGATAAAAAGCCAAATGTAAGCCCGATGCGGGGCTCGAACCCGCGACAGCCAGATTAAGAGTCTGGTGCTCTACCGACTGAGCTAACCGGGCGGCGTTTTATGTAGGCGCACGCTGTTTCACGCTGCGCTATTCTAATCGCGTCATTTATCGGTTTGCCTCT
>OZ059904.1:5652768-5655742 GCA_964057215.1 Oscheius myriophilus
AGATTATAGATTTTGGTGAGTTGTTCTCTTCTCATAACTCACTCACACACTCACACACTCACACACTCACACACTCACACACTCACACACTCACACACTCACACACTCACACACTCACACACTCACACACTCACACACTCACACACTCACACACTCACACACTCACACACTCACACACTCACACACTCACACACTCACACACTCACACACTCACACACTCACACGCCTCTCATTTCTGTGATTTTCAGGAATGGCCCGGTACTTAGACCCTAAAAGTGAAAAATGCATGAAGAACATCTCCATGAACGTTGTTACACATATGTACAGAGCTCCGGAGCTTCTAACTGGTGGAACAAGGTATGTTAGTAACTTATTAACCTCCTAATTCCCTTTTTAGATATTCGTTTGGTGTGGACATATGGGCAGCAGCCTGCGTTTTCTACGAACTAATAGCCGGAAAGATTCTTTTCAACGTCGAGGACACAACCACCAACGTGCCTCAGGTTAGTTTTAACTTTGAAAACTTAATTACCGATAAAAAACAATTTAGCTCGAGAAGATTGTCGAAATCTTGGGAACCCCCAGTGCTCAGGACTTGAAGAACATCCCGGAAGGAGCCAGGAACCACATTTTGAACACCTCACCCAATTCGGCTAAGAAATTGGACAATATGCTCAATTACGATCCTTCGAAGTTTCTCTATGCCACCCCGGAAGCGAAGGCTCTTCTAAGCGGGCTCTTGCAGTTCAATCCGGTCAGTATTTGGGCGTTAATGTCAGTCGCGGCGACGGCGGGGAACCATGTGCTTCCGTGGCGCAATAGGCAGCGCGTTCGGCTGTTAACCGAAAGGTTGGTGGTTCGAGCCCACCCGGGAGCGAAACTTTTTTGCTTACTTGTTTTTCACTAAATACTTTGTTTCTATTGAATTTGTTTATTTTCTTTTTTAGGATAATCGCTGGACTGCTGATTACGCCCTAAACCATGTTTATTTCAACTATGGCCGGCATCTCTTCCATAATTCTGAAATACCTCTATGTGCCTGTTGTAAAAATGGCATCATGGAAAACCCAAACAATCCTGAGCCAATCGTAAGTTTTACAATTTTCCCGAAAATTTCGATATTTTCAGTTTCCGCCTGATTCACGCAAAAGCCTAGAGGATGACTTTCAAGACAAGACTATATACGACATGAGGAATGACATATATCAATTTATTAACAACGCAAACCGCGGATTTCCGAAAATGACGATGACGGGAAATGTTTTTACAGTATTACCAAATTAGGAAATGATTCATTGATTGATTTGATACGGGTACTGTAGCTCAAATATTGTTTTCGGGTGTATGGGCTTTCACTTTTGACATTGTCACTGCCAAGACTGTTTTATGTGATTCTGTATTAATGAAGTTTGTGGTTTATGGAATTATAATTTAGTTAGATAATCAAAAACGTCTTGAAATCAGCAAATAAACACGAAAAATATTCGAATAACGACCAAAGCTGTGTACCGTAAAAATGACAAAAAGCGTGTCCCCGAAAATGTGGTACGCAGTGCCCAAAATCGGACGGCACCCGGATTGGCGAGGACTATAAACAAATATTCTGGGGTGTTGGTTTATGCGAATTTGTTTAAGAGTAAGTGGAAGAGGCAGATCAGATATTTATTGGACTCGCGCCTTCGTCTCTTTGAAATCTTCTGTGACTTCTTCACTTCTTAGCTGCCTTCCGAATCAGCTTGTCGTAGTGCTCCAGGAACTTCTTTTTATTGGGTTCCAAATCCTCAGAAACCTGACCCATCTCCAGAAGCAGCTTCAGAGAAAGGGCGAACTGTTCCACCGTCGGAACAGCTCCGTAGCGGCACTTCCTAACAAGAGAAAGACACTCCAAAGGACGGTTGTAGCTAAGGTCTTGCCACTTCGTCGTGTTCGATCGAACAGTCAAGATGAAGGCAGCAATGCCGGTGCGACCCACTCCATCGGAGCAGTGGATCAGGCGATGACAGGAGTACTTGAGGAATGAGGGGCAGGGAGCATCAGGTCCAACTGAAAACATGGAGATTTTTAGAGAAAGAGAAAGTGAGATAGAGCTAGAGATAGAGCTAGAGATATAGATAGAGCTAGAGATAGAGATAGAGATAGAGATAGAGATAGAGATAGAGATAGAGATAGAGATAGAGCTAGAGATAGAGATAGAGCTAGAGATAGAGCTAGAGATAGAGATAGAGATAGAGATAGAGATAGAGATAGAGATAGAGATAGAGATAGAGCTAGAGATAGAGATAGAGATAGAGATAGAGATAGAGCTAGAGATAGAGATAGAGATAGAGATAGAGATAGAGATAGAGATAGAGATAGAGATAGAGATAGAGATAGAGATAGAGATAGAGATAGAGATAGAGATAGAGATAGAGATAGAGATAGAGATAGAGATAGAGATAGAGATAGAGCTAGAGATAGAGATAGAGATAGAGATAGAGATAGAGATAGAGATAGAGATAGAGATAGAGATAGAGATAGAGATAGAGATAGAGATAGAGATAGAGATAGAGATAGAGATAGAGATAGAGATAGAGATAGAGCTAGAGCTAGAGATAGAGATAGAGATAGAGATAGAGATAGAGATAGAGATAGAGATAGAGATAGAGATTAAGATAACCTACCAAAAGCTTGTTTGTAGTGCAGGTGAATCACTCTCTTTGCAACGGACGAATCTTTGTTTTTGACATTGAACTCCCTCTGTATCCTACTCGTAGTGAAATCTTCCTCTTCGCACTAAAAAAAACACTCATAAAGCACGTCTAAATCAAACCTTGACACACTCAATCCTGAAGTCTCCAAAGTTGCGCACGTCGCCTAAGTTTTCGGGAAAATAGCGGGAACAGACGACCACTCCCTTGAAAGTATTCCTAGAGAGTGAGAGGAGAGAGGAGAGAGGAGAGAGGAGAGAGGAGAGAGGAGAGAGGAGAGAGGGGAG
>OZ059904.1:5655942-5715942 GCA_964057215.1 Oscheius myriophilus
AGAGAGGAGAGAGGAGAGAGGAGAGAGGAGAGAGGAGAGAGGAGAGAGGAGAGAGGAGAGAGGAGAGAGGAGAGAGGAGAGAGGAGAGAGAGAAGAGAGGAGAGAGGAGAGAGGAGAGAGGAGAGAGGAGAGAGGAGAGAAAAGAGAGAAGAGAGGAGAGAGGAGAGAGGAGAGAGGAGAGAGGAGAGAGGAGAGAGGAGAGGAGGAGAGAGGAGAGAGGAGAGAGGAGAGAGGAGAGAGGAGAGAGGAGAGAGAGAGAGAGAGGAGAGAGGAGAGAGGAGAGAGGAGAGAGGAGAGAGGGATTTAGAGATAAGGGACCAATCTCTTCCTTATGTTCGCAAAGCATTACAATCTCCTTGATGTCTTCGTCGAAGACCATTCTCCAGAAGTCCTCACGCGTATTGTCCAAAGGAGCCTGGGCACAAATAAACACGAATGCTGAACCGCCTGTCTTCCCCGAATCACGTTCAACGTAGTTTGCGCTTATATAAACAAAATTTAAGCAAAGATTCAGAAAACCAACTGGATGTAGTTCCCCTTTACTCGGCTTTCGTCCCAACAGCCATTCTCTTTGTACCTGTTCTTATCCATGTTCTCAGCAAACCCCTTGATTTTCTCCAAGTCCATTTGGGGCTCCTTCATGTGGTTGAACATGCTGAGCCAACCCGCTAGGTTAAGGTGAAGCAAGAATTTAGGATTCTCCGGAGCGAAGGGCTCAATCTCCTTCTCCTCCTTTTTCCACTTCGATTTGCGCTTCATCATGAAAAAGTGCCCCTTGCCGCTTGGTTGCTTGGCTTTGTACGCCTTCTCCGGAGACTTGGGTTTTTCATTATCACTCGAAGAGTGTTTCTCCTTCGACTCGTCACTTGTTGGCTGCCTCTCCTTGGAGAGCTTCTTCTTGAAGGGCATGGAACGACCGTCGGAGGGAAGAGGGAGAGACGAAATGCCCCATGTCTCCGCCCAAACGCCTTCACTTCCACGCAGCGGGCGGAGATTTGCTTATAAGTTAACGCTCCCTCTCTCCCACCCCTCCCTCGCATTTCACTCCCCGCGCCCTCCTCCACCGGTCGTCATGCCGCACAAGAAACCGGACAAGAAGAAGAAAACATCGCCTTATGATGACTGTGGAAATCGTAAGAAGCAGCCATCGTCGTCGAGTTACAAGAAGAAACGATCCCCCTATGGAGACGATGGAAATCGGAAGAAGCAGCCATCGTCGTCAAATTACAAGATGACCGTCTGGAATGACTACAAGGAGGAGAAGAATGAGAAGAAGGCTTCGAAAAGGAGCAATAGACAGAGAGGAGAGAAAAAGTCGGAAAATGGAGGAAAATCGAAAGAGGAGGAGGAGAAAAAGGCAAAGGAGCACAAGGAGAAGAAGGCACAAAGGAAGGCAGAGTTTGCGGAGAAGGTTGGTTCAAAGCTTCGTTCCCAAAAGCTCGCCGATTGGGTCGCATGTGGGGCCACATTCAGCGGCGCTTCCGACTCGCTGCGGGGCTCTTCATACTGCAAACGACGGCGCAGTTATGCTTAAAACACGGGGTAACCTAATATGTGTGAAAAGACTAACGTAGAAAAAGTAAACGATTTGTTTGAAATGTAGAAAGGACCTTCAATAAAAAGTCTCTATTTCAATTAATATTTCCAGATCTTAAATAAACAGCAAAAAGAACTTGAGTGTGTATCATGGAAAACGAATCTCCGCCTGTTTTTTCTCATCTAAATCGCCTATGAGATCCAAATTTTTTGTTGTTTTCACCATGATACGTATTTATTTTACGGGGTTTTTTTTGTTGAGGTCGTTAAAAACAGATTGAAGATGAAAGAAACGAATCGTCAAAAATCTCACAAATAGATCGCTAACTTTAAAATTGGCAAGATTTCTATTTGCGATAACAACCACAATGATTCAACTTTTATCAAATTGTTTTTTGAGGAGTTCTTTTAAAAAGGCGGAGATTTGTTTTCCATGATAAAAACTCAAGTTCTTTTTGCTGTTTATTTAAGAACTGGAAATATTAAGAGAAATAGAGACTTTTTATTGAAGTTCTTTTCTACATTTCAAATGACAGCGGCGGATCTACTGCTCCAAATTAAGGACATAATCGGGCAGCAGCGAATCCGCCCTTTACGGGGTACTACACGAAATGTAAAGTCCTTTAAACCCTTAAACTTAACCTTTAAACTGAAAAACAGTGTCAGGTATGTATATATACTCGAGAATCACTGGAATAGGCACCAAATGCGCCAAAAGTTCACAAAAACTGCTTGTTTCATTAGGTAGATGGAACATTTCTTGAAATATTATTGCATTTCCAGAATGTACGCAAAATTTCACATTTATTAAAAATTTTTGTGCCGTTTCTACAACGTTCAACACCCAAAAACCGTTACCGAAAAATTGCTTACGGCGGCGGCGGCGGCGGACACGACCGGCGCCCATTTTCTTAAAACCCGCAATAACACTGAGGGGGTTCAAAGTGGTCAAAATCAACTTTTAAAAAAAGTAATCGACGCGTCTTGAGAAGCTGAAAAAGAATATGGCTGTTAAAAATGCAAAATATTTAAATTTAAGATCACAGGCGTCGAAAACCTTCGAAAAAAGCTTGCAAACGGGAAATTTGAAAACAAATCTACCCAGCGCTTCGCGCTGGGTATAATATAGGGAAGGTCAGCAAGGGTCCCGTGGAGATTTATGATGAGACCCATATCGATTTTGGCACCATCCGATAGGTAATATATTACTCTAGTTTAAAAGTGGCGAAGGCACTTCACTTTCGAGACGTAGCGTTTTGTGGGCGGAATTTCGGTGCCTCAGCGCCCATCGAGAATAAGTCGCCGCCGCGCGTACATGTATACATCGCCAAGTGGCGCAGCCGGTAAGCGCCTAGTCTCTCAAGCTGGAGGTCATGGGTTAGCCCCCCTGCTGGAAAACTTTTTGCTTTTTGTGTTTTGGAAGTTTTCTAAAGTAAGTCAAATCTGTATCCCGTAAACGCAGGCTACCGCAATCGCGTTATCGACTGAATCCGCTAATAACCGTTGTCTCGACATTTTGAGCCACTTTGAGCTTTGATACTTAGGAAACGGACATTTTCACTCAAAATCAAACAGCATCGACATAGTTTTATAAGAATGAATAATTTCAGATTGTCGCTCAGACCATTCCCACCTTGCTGGAGCAGTTTAAAGCTATGAAAGAACCCCTCGACTTGTCGAAAATGCCTGCTTTCGATGCGAATCTGACTACCGGCCGTAACAGATACAAGGACGTTGGCTGTAATGAGGAGAACCGAGTGAAGTTGGATTTTGGCACAGATGATTACATTCAGTAGGTTTATGTTAAGCTAATTAGCTAACAGGCAGTTTAGTGCAAACTACATGACGAGACTAGAAAAGCACAGAAATATCATTTGTACGCAGGCTCCCTTGGACAAAACCCGCCCCCGAGTTTTGGTACATGGTTTGGCAGGAGAAAATTAGCCACGTTGTGATGTTGTGTGATTTTGAAGAGGAGGTTGGTTTAGAAAGAGAGATTCAGAGAGACATAGAAAGGGAGAGAGAGAGAAATAGAGAGAAAGGGAGAGAACGAGATAAACCAGTGAGATAGACACATACGATACCTACAGAGAAGGGATGACACAGAGAGAGAGAGAGAGAGAGAGAGAGAGAGAAATAGAGAGGATGAGTGTAGATGCATACATACAGAGAGGATAAGAGACACAGAGAGAGAAAGGCAGAGAGAGAGGGAGAGAGAGATGAACAGAGACAAACAGAGATGATGAGAGAGACAGTGAGAGAAAGAGGATGGGAGACAGATACATAGAGAGAAGACGGGAGACATAGAAATACAGAGAGACACTGGGAGAGAGAAGGAGACACATTGAGATGCAGATATACAAAGAAACATAGACATACAGAGAGACAGAAAGAGTGAGAGAGAGAGGCATACAGAGCGAGATACACAGAGAGGATGAGTACAGTTACATGCAGAGAGAGGATAAGAGACCTAGGTAGATGATGAGCCAGAGAGAAAGAGGGTGAGAGACAGAGCCATACAGAGAGGAAGACTGACAGAGAGAAAGAGGGTGAATGACAGAAAAATACAGGTAATAAGATGGAGACATACAAAGGGAAGATGAGTGACAGAGATATAGACATTGAGAGACAAAGATACAGAGAGGGATAGAGAGAAAGAGGATGAGAGACTGAGGCATATATATGGAGTATAAGAGGCAGAGACATACAGAGAGGATGAGTTCCTGAGGCATACAGAGACAGAAAGTGGCAGAGAGAGGCAGAGAATGAAATTTCAGGGAGACACGGCCTGTTCCTTTTACTTTCCCGAAAACTATGGTGACGTGACTCACTTTGCCAATGGCGGCATCAGAGTGGAATGTGTTGGGGTGGGGTTTTCAATCAATTTTTGTTGACAAATTCATTTTAGATGAAGGAGTGGACCGACCACAGTTGCGATGGTCGTAACTTGCACATAAGGGACCTTTCGATCACGTTTAAAGGGAGCGAAGAAGAAAGGCACAGGGTCACTCACATCCACTGGCCGGATGCTTTCGGTATATCCTTTATAACAAAACCCTTTTGGTCAGACACAGGGAAATAGATTCCTTCTATACACCATTTTCTATATCTTCGTTTCAAAGCCTAACTGAGCGACCGAAGGCCGCGGATCGGTGCGGCCGCAGGCCGTGAATCAGGAGGGTGCGCGCCGTAGGCACGCGTACCCTCCTAGTATGCTTATAACACTGAAAAATGTAATGTTTCAGCCGAAGATCCGGGATATTCTATGCCTATCGAAATCGAGAAGGTTCTTCTTGGCCAGAAGCCTCGGGTTGTTGTCCACTGCTCTGACGGAGTCGGACGAACGGGAATTCTCATCTACTGGCTCATGGTTGATGAAGAGTTTGGAAAGTTCGATGGGCCTCTGAAGACTCCCTTTGAGTACCTCGCCGACCTGAGGAAACTCCGTTACGGACTTGTGAAGAGGGAGAAGCAGTTCCTCTCGGCCCTGAGGATGTTCGTGAAGCCGAGTCTCTCCATCAACGGAGCCAAGACGGACGAGGCGAAGTATAACGACTTTCTGGATGAATACAGAAAGTACATGAAGTATTAGAAAATCGAGCTCGAGGTGTGTTTTAATGCGACAATGCATAGCAATAGCCGCGTATCTCATAATCGGCGCGGCTACAGCAGCCTCTGTGACTGCTTGGCGCAATGGTAGCGCGTTCGACTCCAGATCGAAAGGTTGGGCGTTCGATCCGCTCAGTGGTCAAGATTTTTTGCTTGCTTCGTTCTATCCCCTAAACAATTTATTACCCCCAAATGGTCTAAAATATCTTTTGTCTTTATTTAAAGACCATATTCCCCGTGTGACACCATGTTTTCCCCCCAAAAAAGTGCTCCGCCCGGAAACAATCGCCGCCGGGGCCGGTGGATAATCGAGTTGTACCTAATTCCATATGCATTCCCCAAACAGCAAATCTATTTTCCGCTGTTCGAAGGAGGAAAGGGGCGGAGCTACTCGAGAAAAGGGGCGGGGCTCCAAACAGAGATCACAAGCAGGACTTCCCCAGGGGGCGTGGCTTCGACGACTGATTCTTCTCATCTTTTTTCCCACTCGCTCTAGCTGATGTACAGCCGATGCACTGCCGGCGGCTCCTAGCGGTACTATTTGCCGTCTTTTTCACTGCCGTCCATGCCCAGGATATCTGCTACCCAGACACGTAAGTAATGAATGGGATCCTTACTGTGAGAAAACTGTATTGCCTTGTTCGCAAAGGTGTTAGCTTAGAAAATGACCTAAAGCAAACTTTGAAACAAGTTGATCGTGAAAATTCAAGAAAGCAAAAAATTCTCGCTCCCGGGTGGGCTCGAACCACCAACCTTTCGGTTAACAGCCGAACGCGCTGCCTATTGCGCCACGGAAGCACACAGTAACCAGGCATGGGCCTGCCTTTTGACCCCGGCCACCCTAGATATGACAGATTGCGCCCCTAGAGTATTGCAACATAAAGAATCGCCACCTCGAGGAAGCTGAGAAAGCTGGCCAGATTCAATTTCGGTGCAGTTTATCTCTTATTTTTGAGAGGGTGCCTTGAGAAATTAGATTTTCGGCAAATCAGAAATCAACAGAGGTACGCGTAATTGAATCTTCTCTGACTTTGAACTTTGTGAAAAGGAAAAGTTATGTTTTCACCGTGGTGGGCACGAAAATTGCACTAAAAGAGGAAGGCACGCGCATGGACCGCCGCGCGGCCGCGCGCGTTCTATCAATGGTGCGCGAATACCATCACCGTTCAATGTATTCCATTACATATGTTTTTCGAGAACATTTACAGCCAGGATTCTGTTTTCCAGGTCGAATCTTCAAAAATTCATGACTGGTTGCCCTTGTTCTCAAATGCAAACCAGTTTTCAAGCTCCATTGCCCACGTCAGGTCGAAAAACTGCCCTTTCGAATGGGAAATGAGAGGTTTCGATAAAACTGGGGTTTCGAGCAGGATCTTTGTTTCAAACAAACAATATGGAACCATTTAAGCGGTTTCTGTCTAAAATTGAATGCTGTGTGAGCGAATTGAAGCGTTTAAGGAGTCAAAGTTGCCCCCGCGCAGTGACCGCCGCGCAGCCGCGCCGCTTGCGACAGGGCGCGGTTACCGTAGCAGCCGCTATTATGGCATGTTGGGTGTTGATCAACTCCATTTTCGATTTTCAATCTAGTTTCAATGAAAAAATCGAGTGTTGTGCTCTATTTTTTTTTACCTTGTTTTCCTGTTTTTGCAGCACCATCTTGAAGACGAATGATTTTCGTGTCTTGGAGCGATCATTTCCCTCATCTATCTTGCAAAATGAGCATTTCCGTGTCTTCCCTCAGTTAGCACCCTCTTCCCTCCCACTCAAAACGAGCTCTCGATTCGCTTGGTCTGCTCTCACTCACTGAGAGTTAGTCACTTCTGGGTCTGCTCTCCAAGAAGCGTCCGTGGGGAGTGCATCTGGCGGCGGCGAGTTGCACGGCGGACGCTTTTAGGAGACGCCAACTGATGATGGATATGTTTGGCAGGCGGCCGCCCCGGAATTCGGGTGACACGGACGAGCTTCACAGACCGACGTTTCACGCCGCCCGTGCGTGACGGACAGCGACCGAATAGAGGGTGTCGCACTTGGATGAGGGCGACGTGGGAGCGATGTTTTCACGTATATCCGAAGAGCAAACACCGAAACAACTCGAAAATAACGCTCTAGAAGGCAATGAAAGGGGTAGAAAGACATTCTATTTTCAAAATTGGAGGTTAATAGGGCTAAAGAGATTCAAAAAAGAAGCAAAACCTGAGTTTTGCAAATCGCGCCCCATTGCTAATCACGCGACGCGGTCTCGCAGCGACTAAGTGCATGCACGAAAATTTTAGCAGTAAATTTATTCTCAAATGAATTTTTTCTTGACGGAACTGTTTTTTGCCCTGATTGAAAATAAGTTGGATAGATTTTGATCTATTAAAGTGCATACGATAAAGTAGTAGGTTAGAAATCAAACAACAAAAAGTGGTAAATTCAATTCAATGTTATCAGAAACGGAATCGTATTATCGAAAATAGAGATGAACAATATATCGCACGCCATGGTTAAATTGGCGCGCGATGGGCAGCGGTAACATCGCTCCACCGCACGCGGCGCGGTCGCGCGGCGGTCAACTGCGCGCAGGTAACTTTTGCTTGTAAAACGCTTAAAACGAGTTGTATCTGTTTCAAACATTAGAAATATCAAACACAAGTGTTTTTTTATCGACGTGTCTTGAAAATGCCGATTTCTGGTTCAATTTCAGCCGTTTGTCATCCTCTAACACCTTTCTCCATCATTGAGCAGTTGTTTTTAGTTTAAACCGTGACCTCCCAATTAATTTTCGGACCTTGTTCCACTCTTCTTCTCCCAAATGACCCCTCATAACGCTTGTCTCGTTCCACCTGTCCTCTCACGGAACCATATGTCGCCGGAGAGGGCGCCGAGCGGGCGCCGGCGCACCACCAGCACAGGAAATAAATCGGCGGTAATTTGTTGTCGCGGCGGGACCCGAAAATTCGCCGGCCCGCCGACAAAATCGCCTCCTCGCTTGCCAAACAATCGCCCTGATTGCCGCTTCTACCCCCACCGGAGGGGCGAGAGGACTTTTCTTAAAAAGCGCCGGAGAAAGGGCGCATTTACGCGAGAGAAGCAACCAAAGAACGATCAATTAAGGGAAAACAAACAAAAGCTAGACGGGGGAAGAGGCTAATGAATGAATTAACCAAAGGAGGAAGAGATTCTATCGCAGTTTGGTAATTGCAGTTAATTGCACGGCGCGTCTTGAGTCAAAACACAGAGTTTTAAAAAAAACTAGAAACAATAACATTTTTTCGCTATTGTGAATTTGAAATCAAAGCTTAGGAATTAAATTTCGTCGAAGTTTGAACATGCAGACCATAAAAGCCACGAGTGGCGCGGTTGCGGCGCGGTTGCGTCGCGGCTGCCCGCCTACCGTGAGCTTTAAACTATAAAAACATAATTTTACAGACTTTTATGAACATTACCCATTTGTACGTTTATATCATTCGGAAAAATTGATTTGAAAAACAGTTTTTGTGAAAAATCTCACTCTGTACATAAGCGAAACCAAAGGTTTTAGAAAACGCGAGGAGGTTTTTGAATCTATCCATTACAGTAAGAAACTAAGAAACGTAATTTGTTCTTGTCTCGCGATACGGTCGCTTTGCGTGCTTAGGCGTGGTCGCGGTTGCGGTGCGGTTGCGGCGCGGTTGCGCCGCGGTCGTGAGGTTGTTGTGTTCTGTCGCAGCGTTGACTTTTCGAATGACACGACTTTCGGTTCTTTTTTTGTTCTAGAGTCGAATAGTGAATTCCCCCAAAAATTCACCTTTAGTATGAACACGGCTTATTTTCCATTCTAAAACCCCGAGCCTTTTTTTCTCTCGTATTCCCTTAAATGGATAGCTCGTCTCGCTATACAGCTTGCACTTTGAAGCCCTCTTTTGGTCCTCTTTCCCTAAAACCCACACCACGGTGTCGAATTTCCCATCAAAGTTTGCACACACATCACATCCTCCGAATCATTGCCTAAAACTGAACACAGAGAAGGGGGAACTTTCCTTTTCAAGCGGGGAAGTCTTTCTCCTCTTCAAAAGAATAACGCCGGTACGTGTTCAGAGCCACAACGCACAAACATACATTCGAGATGAGCTGGCTGGCAGGAACTTGTTGACAGCCGCACCCGCTGAACACTGGAAAAACTTCAAAAGGGAAATCTGAAAATGTCGAAGTTTTTGAACCCCTATTTGGATCGATCAGTGATCGAAATGGCTTTAATCCGCGGGGTGGTGTGATTTATATGGTTCGGCGCCGGCAACAACTGCAGTGTCATTCTGGCCGAGTGGTCTAAGGCGCTGCGTTCAGGTCGCAGTCCTCTTCGGAGGGCGAAGGTTCGAATCCTGCGGCTGACAAAATCTTTTGCCTGTTTCGTACAAGAAGAACCTGAAGTCTCGCATAGAATTTTCTAGCTCATTTCGTTTCACCCTCACTAGTTTAAGACCCTTTTATCAACGAAAAGGCATGAAATTACAGATTCCCTTGGTCTCTAACGCATAAAACAAAAGAATAATGACTTGTTTTGCCCGTCTCCCTTGTCTGAGGGAGGTAACCTCGCCGCTTTAGCTACCGCAGCGCTCTTGTGCAGCCAGAAAGTCATCTAATTAAGCTAAAAGGGTAGTTTCGGGATAAAAATGACCATATGCTGCGATATTGGACATAAAATCCCAATTTTGCATAATAAAACCGAATTTATAGATAGAAATGTGGTTGTTCGACTAGACAAATGGTTTTTAAACAGCTTAACATGGCATGTTCCACATTCTCTGCTATATTACAAGTAATACATCCCTTTTTTACACAATAGTAGGTTTATCGCCCGCGCGGCTGTCGCGGCGCGTCTCCTCCTAGTACGCGGTGCGGCTGCGCCGCGGTTTATGCTGATTTTTCCAATCCTGCAAAATCTGTCAAATTGGGTATCCTTCTTTTTCAAAATTAATGGAAAACTCAAATTTGAAAAGAACAGTTATAGCTGTCGCCAAACCGAAATCATATGCGAATTTCGGAAACATGCAAAGCATGCTCTGTCGATGACTGATTAGACTACGAATATCCATATCAACAGAGCATGACTGGAACATTCTAATTTTATTGGCATGATTCCAGTTTGTCGGCAGCTATAAACTAAACTCGTTTAAAGCGGCTTAACATCTTTCAAATCACATTTGACGCGATTTTATAGTTATAAACTTGAAAAATGCTTTCTCTTTGTAAAAAAAATCACTTAGTCTAACTCCAAGTAATGTTAGGTTATTGCCTCTCTCGAGCGGTCCACAAGTGCCCTTCCCCTCGCGATCGAGAGCTCTCCCACGTCGTTAATGGCTTAAAGGACTGGCACCGGCCACTCATCATCGTGCAGAATTCATGGACGTCAGGGATTTGCATAATTTCACCGGGCGCATTGAAGAGAGAGGGAGAAGAAGACGGCTTCATTATGCCGGATTGCGGAGGCGCTGCCGAAAAATTAACGAGCCCAGGGAGGAGATGAAAGGGAACCGGGTGAAATATGGTTTGGGTATCAAAAACCAAGAGATCTTTGCTACGAAAGGCAAAAAATCGCGTGGGGATTGGTAATATTAACAAAAAGCAAAACGTTTGTCATCCGCAGGATTCGAACCTGCGCCCTCCGAAGAGGACTGCGACCTGAACGCAGCGCCTTAGACCACTCGGCCAGAATGACACGCCAACTGTTGGTTTCCGGCGCCCCTAAAAACACTGCGGCGCATTCATGTTATGACTCATAAGCCGATTTGCACTCTCTATCTAGCACGGATTTCTGTCATCGGCGGCGACTTCTTTCTCGCCTCCTCCTCCTCCTCCGCATATTTGGCGCCTGCAAACGACGCAATTTATCTCGGTCTTGTTGACGAGGCCGCCACTAATTAGCTCTTTCGTCTCAAGCCGTGTAAGCCTTAATTTTACGGGGTGAAGAGAGTGGCGGTTGTAGTAGTTCAACCTTATTTGCCTATGGGACAAAATAATTTGAATTTATGATAGCATAAACGAAGCAACGCAGTTTTTTTTTGAAAAAGAAAAAAATGTTTGTATGGGATAAAATAATTTGAATTTATAATAGCATAAACGAAGCAACGCTGTTTTTTTTTTTGAAAAAGAAAAAAATGTTTGTCATCCGCAGGATTCGAACCTGCGCCCTCCGAAGAGGACTGCGACCTGAACGCAGCGCCTTAGACCTCTCGGCCAGAATGACACGAATAAGTCCCCGCGGCGCCCCTTGAAGTACGCAACCGGCATCGCAATAGTGTCAGTGCAACCGTTTGAGTTCACAACACTTAAAGAAACCGCGAAAAAGCCCAGGTTTTAAACTAACAAAAAATGCTATGAAGTTTTGACATGCCAATTTTCAGATGTGCCGACCCGCTCTACGACAATTTTTACTCTTATCAGACTTGTTGTGACGACGGTTGCTGCACCCGTATGAGATTTTATGTGATGTGAGTTGAAATTTCCCATTCTTACTGTTTTTATTTTCCAAACTTAGATTTTCCCAGCAAATGCGATAAAATCGGCGCAGACGCGGGAGCGTCTTTCTCAATGTCACGCGCTGTTCGGGCGCAACGTTGCGTGGGGGTATAGCTCAGTGGCAGAGCATTCGACTGCAGATCGAGAGGTCCCCGGTTCAACTCCGTGTGCCCCCTACTCTTTTGCTTTTCTTGCGTTGGTTGTGTTTTGACCGTTCAAACACAATTTCCAAGGCCACATGAACTGCATGTTTTTCTTCGTTTGTTCTAATCCCCTATATCGCTTAAAGATGTCTAAGATCCTATTTATAACGCAGTTGCCTTGGCGAAAACACGTCGTTCTTCGGACGCCAAGGGCTGATTAGCTTGACTTGCTCATTTAGGCGAATGAGGCGCCTCGGAGGCTCTGGAAACCGTTCATTACGACGGCAGAGAATAGGACCAATAAGGCAAAGGCGATTGGGGCAATTAGAGAGGAAGCCTACGCGAAATTCTCGTGAGTAGGAGGGAATCAAGTGAAATTTCCACACATTTTCGTGATTTTTCAGTTGGAAACCTCTTAAATAGGGAACAAACAAGAGAAATGTTAATTTTTTTGGTACGTACCGCCCATATTAGCCAAAATTTGAGCCTAAGATACATACGTTGCTCTCCGAATCTACTCCACACATTTTGGCTGCGTATCTGTACTGAGTATCCTATTTTGCACGCTTTACTCTTCTAACAACACGAAAACATTGGTACGTTGTGGCAAAGTAGTTGTGGCTGTCCTGCGTTTGGCCATGGCGCGCCCGCCTTTTACGCGCGCCCACCCCTTACGCGCGCCCGTTAACGTAATGATTGTTGCCGAAATTACAGTTACAATAATTACCCTCCGCAATCGATTTATGGTTAATTAACTCTCACTGATCAATAATCGACGAAATTAGACTTGAAATTAGACGAATAGGAGTCACAGCTTTCGTGGTCGTTTTGTTGTCAAATAAGTATCATAAACTTGGATATACCTTTATAAAACAGAAATCGATAAATTTTTCCTTTATTTTTCCTTTTGTTTTACTGAAAATGATACAATTATCGATTTTTAAGTAACCTAGACCTACCAATGTGAGAGAAGTACGATGACCGACCGCGACAAGCAATGCAAACGGTGAAAAATGACCAAAAAGGGAGATGAAAATGGAATTATTCAAATTTTATGATAACGTGAAAATTATTTCACAGATTTCTAATTTTCCGAGCCCTTTTATCTATTGAAAGGATGAGTTTGTCGAGTTTTTAGACAAAAAACAAAGCCTTAATTGGCTCAATTTTCGAAAACAAACGATCTTGGCGTTTTCAAACCATCACTACTTTCCCATTGTGAGCCAATTTGATCAAAAACTTAATAGAAACGGATTTCAAAGTGCAAATCCTTTCAATTCTCTTGTTTGTTTCCACCCATGGGTTATCGGCGCTGTAATCAACACGCTGCGCCACGTCAAACCACGTGTCCGTTGTGGTCTAGTGGTTAGGATTTATGGCTCTCACCCATAAGGCCCGGGTTCGATTCCCGGCAACGGAATAACTTTTTGCATTGGTTGAAAATCCTTAACTAGGCGTTAATTTAGCCAAGTCCATTACTCAGAAGCTTTAAATTTACAACCTGAACGTGTTGTTCATCGCGGCGACCCGGGGGTATTCAATAATTGGGCGATTATCAGGCCGCCGGCGCCCTTATCGCCAAGAATTATGGGCCCTTTGGGAACTTCTTATGGTGGGGAGGCCCAGGAACCTTCCATTCTCTCAGCGTTCTTATTCCGAGAAAGCTTCGAACAATACAGTTGTCTATGGGAAGGAAATACGCACGATTACCCAAAAATACGAGGCGGCGCGAAAACACTTTTGGGGAATTTCGTTTTGGCAGGTGATAAACAGGTGGTTATAGAGGGAGAACATGTAAAAAGTGGGGGCTAAGGAAAAACGTGACTACAAACTTCAGAACTTGGTTAATGGACTAATTTCAGACCGGCCGGCTTCATCGGCGCCGCTTTCGTCATGGGAGCCTTTTTTGCCCTGTGCTTCCAGTGCCGATGATGACGTCACGGATATCAACAATTTCTTTCTTCTATTGTGATCTGCCGCTTTCTTTGAAAAAGAAAATGAATTTATCCGGATTTTATCAAGAACACTCATATAAAATGGGAGAGAGAGAGAGAGCGCGATCGAAAGAGAGAGAGAGAGAGAGAGAGAGAATAAAAACAAGTGACATTTTTTGACACAATTTTTCAAACATTTCTTGCGCATAACATTTTTCGACATAAGAAATCGAGTTCACGGTTCTTACAGCATTTGTCGACATAAAATTCGACATAGATAACTTACTGAAAATATAAGCTTTTCAAAATTTTGAGGTTGGTTACAGTATCCCCAGGGGTCAATTACAGTACCCAGTCCATAAATCGATTGTTCATTTTTAATAATAATTTTTCATAATTGTGTGCTTGTTAGCTCCTAAATAAAATCTGAGTGGGAATTTTCGACTTTGGTTCAAACTTTGTCAAAAACACGTATTTGACATAAAAACACAAATTTCTCACTTTTGTGGCTTAATTGATTTTTGTTCCCGGGTACTGTATCTTGGCTTAAAGGGACAGTAAGGCGGCTTTTCAACATTGGCTAAGCAAGGAGAGAAAAATTCGCTGATCATGTAAAAGTATATGACTATGGGTCGCAAATTTACCGTTTTCGAGAAAATACACTTCAAAGTCGCAAAAAGGGCCGACCATCCGCAGATTGTGCGGATGGCCTGTACGCCCTGCGTGTCCGTCTTTTACAAGGTATTATAATGAGCCAACATTCATTCTAATTGGATGAGAGAACTCTGGAAATGAGAAGGGTGCGCGACAATTTAGCATAGTTGATTCGCATAATTTGCGACCGTATCCGATCGAAAATGAAATGGAAAACCCTCCTTACTGCTCCTTTAAAGGGTGTTGAAATTTCAAAGGTTTGCTGATATTTAGCTTTTTCAATGTCAAATCATGAAACAATCAGATTTAACGGTTTAGATTTTGTCTTCCGTGGATCGGTCGTCATGTCCCCGCTCTCTGAATCATTTTGCAATTCCTGTAGTAAATTTTTCGCTAAGAAAAGGAAGGAAAACCACATTAAAAAATGTCATGACAGAGTTAAGCCAGAAGATATTGATTGGAAAGATATAGAGTTTGCATAAAAAATGGCAGACAACGCCTATGTAAGATCCAGGATTTGTTCCAAGTGTAAAACTATTTTTGCATCTAGATTCACTTGTAATAGACATTTTAAGATTTGTGATCGCCTTAAGAAACAAAATGAACCTAAAGAACTGGCTAAAGAACAAGCTAAAGATGCTCCAAAAGAAGCTCCTAAAGAAAACCCTAAAGAACAACTTAAAGATCAACCGGTTAAACCTCGAGGAAAAGCCCAGAATGGGGCTTTGGAACAACACAATCAGCCACAAGAGCCGCAGCAAACGACACAGCAAAAGCCACAGCAAAAGAAACACCAGCAACCGCCAGCCCAGCCAAAAAGTTCTACCCCGTCAAAGGAATTGCGGGAGCCGGCTTCTGAAGAACATCGCCGTGTTCGTCGAAAAGTGCCTAGAGAACTAGATGATATTCATTCTGAAAGTATTCCGGCCTTTGTGGTGTATTATTATCGGCTGGCCAGAGAATCGGCAAATACTCATTAGCATAAACAGCTTGCGCATAGCACAACTGCCACGCATTAATCAGCCTGTAAAGGTGTAACGCCCTGGATGATAGCGAGATCATTCGCTCCCGGCGAGTCCTAGAACTCACCATCAACCCCCTTTCCCGCTTTTCAATTGGTTGGCTAATGTGTGTAAACTTGTTCAAGTCCTATATTTATTTAATGCCTCAATAAATCCTTCTATAGCTGTCGCCAAACGAGCATCCGGCCAAAAACGGCCTTAATGCAGCAGCCGTGCGATACTCAGTCGGAAATAGCGTTCGAGCAGCGCAGACGCAGAGAAAAAGCGGCTTTTAACAGCCGATGCTCGTTTGGCGACGGCTATATATATAAAAGTTTTAGGTATGCAAGAGCCCGAGCAACCCCAACTTCCCGGAGCCCCTGTGCAACGACGGACCTGTGCAACGACGTACTCTGAGGTCTTGTCGCGGTTTAATCCCCGTCCTCACCATCGAAGATGATGCAGCTGGTCAGTCTCTTTGGCTCTGTTTTCTATATCTTTTGCCTCCTTTGCCTAATAGCTTTCGAACGAGGCTATTTTTCTTTAAATCTCTCCTTTTTCTATTGACTCTATTTGTCTCATTTCAACGTAACAATTAGAGACAATTTTGGAGAAAAACAGAAGTAAACCATAGTTTTTACACTGTTATGTAATAAGGTTTATAAACTTAGAACATTGGTCGACAGCCTCCCCGCGTTGCTCCTGCAGAGCTGCGGGTTCCGTTCAGGCCTTTGAATGGGCGCCCACCCCCGGTGGTTGCCGTGGCCCCCGTTGGTCAGTCCGGGAGAGAGAGAGAGAGAGAGAGAGAGAGAGAGAGAGAGATTTGCGAAAACGTTACACTGGGGGTTTCAGAATTTGTCGCTGAAGAAACCGACGAAGATCCCAACGAACATGAAGATATGGACGAGTACCTAGAAGAAGAAGAAGCAGAGGCCGAATTTGTCTACGAGCAGCTGGAAGGACAAGAAGAAGAGGTGGTCGGTGTTGAAGAAGGGGGAGAGGAGCCCCAATTTGAGGAATTGATGCCAATACGACTCGCCCACGGCCCTGGTCAGCTTTTATTCTAATTAACTAGTTTCTAAATTAATATGCCAAATTCAAAGCCAAGAGCCCACAGAGTAGTTGTGGCTTGATTTATAGTCAATTTGAAACTATATTTTAATTTTCAAAGCAAAATTACTTTTGGTTTATTAAATCATAAAGATTGGAAATCAATATTAACAAAAGAAAGCAAATCCTTTTAAGACCTCTACGAAACCGAATTGCCATATTTGGTATTTCCTTTAATGCTGGTTGACATCCCCCCTACGCCACCACCGGGTTGGTCTCTTTTTGCTTCTAACATTCGTACACACTTCCACACACGCACACATACTCACACACACACACTCTCACTAACACACTCGCACTCACACATACACATGCACACACGCTCACACACACACACACACACACACACACACACACACACACACACACACACACACATACACACACACACACACACACACACACACACACAAACGATCACCTTTAGGGACCAGAATAAGACGGGCCTCTTCTTCGGATAGTCTCGCCAACAATCCTCCGGCCGCCACAAGACCACGAATGGCCTCCGCTGACGCTCGTGCGTTTACTAATTCCCAAAAATACTGTTTAATCTTTATAGGCACTCTTCAAGGCAGCGCTCAGGCCGTTGTCCAATTCCGAAGATTGCGGAACAAAAAGTTTGATAAGCTCAAGCACGTTGAGACACAAACGGATAAGGACGTGGAAACTCAAACAGACAAGGATTCCCGAAATGAACCTTTTTTATCAATAAACTTTTTGTAGTTTGAATTTGTTTCAATGGCAAAATGAGGTGATTTTGTGGCTTGGGGGTGTCATATACTACTGATATGGGAGTCAACGTTACATGCGCGCACTGACCGCCGCACGACCGCGCCGCGTGCGACAGGACACGCTTACCGCCACAACCGCTTATCTTGCAAAATATGGCATGTTAGATGTTGATAGACTCCATTACCGATTATCAAACTACGATCTTTCAAGAACAAAAAACCAAATTGATGAAAATGTTAACAATGGCCAAGAATTAGCGAAGGATCACTGAGCTCACATCCGGATTCGGATGCTTATTGCCCTTCATTTGGGTGCAGATTCTGAAGCTCTTGATTTCTTTGACGTCAACGAGATGCTGAGTTTTCAGTATAAACTCTTCATTCACAAAATACTAAAAACCAACATTATGCCCTGTAAAAATCAATAAAGCAAACCTCAAAATGAGTAGGCGTGATTTTCATTTCAAACGTGTAATCCTTATCTGAGTAGAGGTGGAAAAACTTTTTTTCTGGTTTCACATGGGTAACCCAGGCGTTATTACTGTATAATGCTGCACCGAATATCTTAAGGCAAAAGCTAAAATACTTTTTATAACAAAGTGTCTCACAACAGAATTCCACAGCCAAGTTGAAATTGATAAGGCCTTTCCAATGCGATCATGCTCGCTAGACAACATAACAGCGAACGTGGAACTTTCTTGATACAACTTTCCATGGACTTTGAGGCTCTTGCCTACATCAAATTTCAGTCCTTCTACTGATACCTAAAAAGTGCGCGTGCGTGTGTGCGTGTGTGCGTGTGTGCGTGTGTGCGTGTGTGCGTGTGTGCGTGTGTGCGTGTGTGCGTGTGTGCGTGTGTGCGTGTGTGTGTGTGTGTGTGGGAGAGAGTGTGTGTGTACGTGTGTGAGTGTGTGCGTATGTGTAGCTGTGTATGTGTGTGTGCGTCTGTGCGTGTGTGCGTGTGTGAGTGTGTGTGAGTGTGTGTGTGTGAGTGTGTTTTTTGTGTGTTTGTATGTGTTTGTAGGTGTGTGTTTCTGTGCGTGTGTGTGTTCGTGGTTTGTATGAGTGTGTCTGTGTTTTTTACTCACCGGTACAACACAGCTGTTAAAATGTGCGTTAGGGTAGATTTCTGCCACGGTTTTCAACGAGTGCTAAAAATGGTCTTCAAAATTCAAATGTTCACACACCTTTGTTAAGTAGATACCATCATGATCGTGATTACCACGGTGATCATGCCCGTGCCCGTGATGGTTGTCGGGCTCGTACTTTCGCAGCCTCTCGCGAAGGCGTTCGTTTTCCTAAACATTGTCTGTTTTTCCACTTTATAGTGAGTGGATTTCACAAGTTTGAGTTATTCTGTTCAACCGAAACAGTGATGAAATCCCCTTAGTAAGACAGAAAAATTATCGTCGACACAATATCGAAACCCAAAGTTTCACCTGCAGTAATGCTAACTGCGCTGTATTTACGCTTGCCCCCATAAAACATCGAGGTTTGCATCGGGTTCTGTGGACAGTGTGGGTCCCGCGTGCCAGAACCCGTATGGGATCGGTTTCGCACAGCACTAATGACAACAAATGGACAACGCAGTGTAAAAATGTTAATGCTTGTTCCTCTTATGCTTCAGGATAAAAGTATACGACAAAATTGCTTTTTCACTGCGCATTCGCCTTTTTTGCACTGTTTCCGCATCAGTACCTCACGTAAGTCATAATGGAATGTTGCCAAATTGGCGTCATGGTGTCCGTGAAGTCCGTTGACCAGAAGAAGACAAAAAGTGAGTTTGACAACCCACATTACAGTAAGCCTTGTGAAGAAACTCTCGGAAATGGGCTTATATGTGTGGTGTGCATCAATTAAGATGCACGACGCCATAAAATTTTGTCGCGAAAAAACTACGACGTCGGCGAAAAGAAATAAAATTATTTGCTAACAGAACGCCGTGTGAGACACGTTGCAACATGCTTGGCAATTCACACACAAACGCACACGCACACGCACACGCACACGCACACGCACACGCACACGCACACGCACACGCACACGCACACGCACACGCACATGATAACATTCCTTTATTGCATAGAGCAAATCTAAGAAGAAACGACTGTTTCGACAACTGTTTTTGTTTCTTCGGTTGTGGTCGTTGTGGTGCTTCGTCTAGTAGTCTTCGGTTTTGGCTTTTTATCTTCTACTTTGCTCTTCGACTTCGCTTTCGTATTGGTGGTCGGGGTGGTCGGCTTCTTGACAGTGGACTCAACATTCTTGACATCATTTACGGTTGGTTTTTTTGTTTCTTCGTTTCCATTTTGTGCATTTCCTTCTGGTTTTGTATTAAACTCGTTTTCGAGTTTCTTAAACAGCTTCTGTGTGTTAGCTGTCAAAGGATCCTAAATACGTTTTGTTATTCAGTTAGTAACATAACTTACCAAGTTCAGTAGGCGCTCAAACGTTATTTTGAGCAAGGCTTTGACGGCCGCATTCGAGATGGTTCTCTTTAAAATAGAAAGGTTTAATATCTACTGAATTACTTACCAGCCTTGGTCCGCGTTCTTCGAAAAGACCCAACAGATGCGCCTTACAATTTTCCACTGTAGCAGTGCGGATGTTGAACTTGCCGTTGAGAAGGAGGTCAGTAGCTTGTACGATCGATAAAAAACAAAATTACTTTGAAAGTAATCATAAACTAACTGTTTCCACGTCAAGCAGTTTGAAGGCCTCTGCGACGACATCACCCACAAGGGGAATTTGCTTCACATTTTCGTCGCCGTTATCGTCAGACCACTCGACGATGTTGCCTTTCGCAGGAGTTCCGACCATGACCTAAAATCCTCCTTTTAACAATTCTCTTATGGTCTGTGTGTGTGTGTGTGTGTGTGTGTGTTTGTGTGTGTGTGTGTGTGTGTGTGTGTGTGTGTGTGTGTGTGTGTGTGTGAGTGTGTGTGTGTTTGTTGTCCCAATATGAAAGTGCGCTGGGTCCGTCACGTGTCTGCGTCTCCTATATTCCCCTACACTTTCATTCATGCGGGGTCTAACTCCACGTAAATTCGACGCAAACGAGGCCATTTGAATCGTTCATTTCGGGGGCGCAGCCCCCTGCGAGCGGCCGCAGTCCGCAAGCAGCCAGAATATTCAGGACAGCCGAAGGCTCAATGATATAATAAGAGAATTTGAATTATTCGTTGTCATTGGTAAGAAGTTTAAGGGGATAAGGTAGGGTGCAGAGGAACATGCACAATGGCATGGTAACTATCCGGCGTTGGCTCCGGGCGGGTAAAATCGCAATCTCGCCCCCACACCATTTGGTCACCCCGCGGTGCAGCTGCACCCCCCTCCCACTCAATTCAATATTGGGTGGGTGGCGCATTTGATATGGCTACGTGGGGGGGGGGGGTGCCACTGCGTTTGGGCATGATTTGGTTATCAATATCGTAATTGCACCACCACATTTATGTGGGGGGACGCGATTGCTACACTAGAACCTATTGCAATCGTCACCCCCACCAGTCGCACTTGCACCCCTTGTTTGGCCCGGTGCATATGCGCCCCCCACACATCGCAATCTCTCCCCCGCCCCCACCCCTCGGTTTTTCAATCACAACTCCCCGCACGTCTCCCAACCACCCTTTTATGTGCTGAGGCAATAATTTATATATGAGAGTTTTTGGAGAAATAAAACTAAGCTGAAGACAAAAATAACTCCAGTTTCTGTTGAAATGAAAGCTTTCTCCTTGAGTTTGTGATAGATATTAAATTGGTTTTGCACTGTTAAAACAAATTGAAGCGGATTTCATTAGAATTTCCTCTGCAAAACATTTAAATTTGCGCTAGTACTTAAAAGACCAACCGGCAAGCTTACGATTGACAGTGAGTAGAAAAACGACCGACCGCAACCAGCGAAACAAATTGTAAAAATGACCCGCAAGAAATTCAATGGTGGAAGCGATCTTGCCTAGGCAGCCAGGAGGAATCTCACAACCGCGCAGCGCGAAGCGTTCTGCGCAATAAAAGCCGAAAACTGCAAAGAGAGATGGCGCAGTATTAGGAAGGCACCGCCGAACAGTCTGAAGAATAATCTTGTTGGTTGTTTGGCAACTGTGTTGAAGCTCTACTCTCTTCATTGAAACTGATGTATCACGTAAAGTTCCAAAGACATAGGAAGTTGTGTTATGGGGATTGATTAGGAAATAAGCACCCATGACGAAATAGAATTAATTTATATACCCGGACAAATATTTAAAGGGAGAGGACCTCGTATAATTGATTTTTGTAATAGCAACTTCATTGAATAGATACCGTTTCCCCGATTCCGAAACATATCCCTTTTATACGTTTTGGACGGCAATCGGTGCAGGTGTACACGGCCGAACAATGCAAAGGGTGCAGGTGTACATGGCAGAGAAAGATGGGAGAGCGCGGGAAAAAGGGAGACGCACAAATGCGCGCTATTCAAACGATATTTTCGGCAAAACTTCAGGGGCGCCTAATTTGGTTCATTTTGCTCCAAAAAGAGAAAATGGGACACTTTTCTGATTTAGAAGAATGAGAACTACCCATTTATCACAAGTCCAGAAAAAAAATTGTCTACGCGGTCCTTCCCCTTAAGTGAAAAGACCAAAATAATGCGATAAACTTTTTTTTGAACAGTTTTAGTTGATTGAACTTGAAAAAAATTGAAATTGAAACTTTCTTTGCACAACAGATGGAAAAAGGTAAAATTGGTGCGTGTGAACTACCCGAACACTTTATCATTATTGAAATTTTGTCTGAAAAAGAATCTATCTTCTAAAATTCAGAATATTTTGTAGTCTGTTTAACCTTATACAGGAGCTAGGGAAAATCAACCTTAACAACCCATAAAATCACACAAACTACAGAACACAAAAAACCAGAAGGGCCAAAATTTTCGAAAAACAGAGGTTTGGCCGAATATTTTTTCTTTTGGCCAAATATTTTGGCAGTCCTAACATTTATTCGATAACAAGAGGTTTTGGTCTGCAAATTTCTTTTTTAAGGTTTTTTTTAAAATAAATTTTATAAATAGAAACATCTTACTCACGAAAATCAGCAGATACCGGCTTGAGCGAATGACTAAATGTGAGGGGGGTTGGTTCTTTCTGTAGCACGCCTCTTTCTCAGCATATTCCTCCGCCTATTCTGGAAGCGCCTAGGCGGAGTGAGCGCGCACGTGTGATCAAGCATGGCAAAATCAATAGCTGGGCTATAAAATCCTAGAAATTTTCGTGTTTGTAAATCGCAGCACCTTTGCTCTCTACAGTCATTTGTGTTACTTTTTAACACTAGAACATCGCTTTTATAATTTGAGTCTTTTTTGGGATTTCGATGAAGTTTTGACAAAGTGCGTGCATGGTGGGCAATGATCCTGATTGGGATTGGAAGCTGAGTTGAAACCATGTCTCAATTGAAATATCGGGAAAACGTAAACAAACCTTTTCCAAATAAAAAGTGTGATTCCGCATAGAATCGAGTGCTGTTTTAGTAGTGCAAACCTTAATAGTTTGTTTTATCATTAAATGAAAAGTTGTTTATGTTGAATTTATCTAACTTTTGGTAATGGACAGTCTTTTTAATTGGCTCATGTTGAAACGAGATAAAGTTTTACCGTTTTTACATCAATAATCTGGGCTACAGTAACCCAACCAGGCAAATAAAAATAGTTTAATTGCTTATTTTGGAAAAGTTTAAAATAATTTGTTAGTTTGGAGCGAACAAAAATTCTATGTCTCAGTTATCACTGGTCCAGCTCGAGTCTTTTAAAAATATTTGAAAAAAAAACTGGACCGGCTCCTTTCTCAACTTTTCTCGGCCCGGGCAGGCCCGCTGATTAGCCACACTTCGTCCCAGTAAGAAATTATGTCAGGAAATTCTAACCGAATACTAGCCGAGAAAGATGTAGGAAAGAGGAAGATCCGTCGGAGTCATTTTGCTAACGTTTTACGATGTTACACCGGAACCCTGTTACAACGAATGGCTAATGAGAAAATTGTGGACACAGAAGTTTAAATCCCGCGCCGGAGATATTTCGCCACCAGGTTATTTTAGCCTCCCGGGAATGAGTTAGACGACCCTCGGCTACGTAGGCCTCCCAGTTTACGGTGGCTGATTACCGGGCGGCCCTGGCCGAGAAACTTTAAGGAAGGGGCCGGCCCCAGTATTTTTGAAAATCTTTTTGTAAATGTAACTATTTTCAAAGGCAATATTTTTAGTTCTATTCGTTGCAAAACACAGCGCTAATGTGCAAAACATAATGTGTTAAGAAGGATTCGATCTAACCTATATAAATTGTGAATAATTTTCTATGGCCGAGTGGTTACAAGGCCGGACTGGCAACCCGAAGTTACCCCAGTTCGATCCCCCGTCGACAAAACTTGTTTTATACTTTAGGCATGATAAAAACGCAATTCCTGCTCATAGGTCGTGATAAACTTTTTTCTCAACTTTCAAAAACTTTGACCTCGGTCCGGGGGCCGGGCCAAGAATTTTTCGGAGAGGTCCGGCCCGTAGCAAAAATAGCGGTTTTAACGAGAACTGTGGTCCGCTATGAAATCTGTGGACCAGAAACGGGTCACGGCGAGCGTTAGTAGTTATTTTCAACATGTTTTAAATTTTATTTTTCAAACGAGAATGAAAAAAATGATCTAATTAAAGGGGAAGGACCTCGTAAAATTGATTTTTCAAATTTTTGTAATAGCAACTTCATTGAATAGATACCGTTGCCACGATTCGGAAACATACCCCTTTTATATGTTTTGGACTGCAACCGGTGCAGGTGTACACGGCCAAACAATGTAAAGGGTGCAGGTGTACACGGCAGAGAAAGACGAGAGAGCACGGGGAAAAGGGAGACGCATTCAAACGATTTTTTCGGCTAAACTTCAGGAGAGCCTAATTCGGTTCATTTTTTTTCCAAAAAGAGAAAATGGGACAGTTTTCTTAATCAGAAGAATGAGATCTACAACATCTATCACAAGTCCAGAAAATATGTTTTACGCGGTCCTTCCCCTTTAAGCCACATTCTATATTTGGACTGGAAAACGCATTAATCGTGCCTGAAACATGGAAATGCAACGACAGCAATTTTCACCCATTTTTTGGAGATATCAAAATTTGTATCGGACCATCACGGACCAAAGGTATCATAGACTCATGTTTGGACCACGTGTTTCACTGATTTCGGATTTAACTTCAAAGCGCTCCACGGGATTCGTTAAAATCCGTTATTTTGGAATTGAACCGAAATTTCAAACTGTAAAAAGAAAAACTTCATGTTAAAGTATTATCACACAAAATATTGACCTATGAGAGAAATAAGTGGATTTTAGTTTAGATACACCTTTCGCTAGCAATATCCAAACAAAGTTGTGCAAACGTTATGTGCCACTATTGTTTAAATGGTGAAAAGGAGGATTCGAACTACCCTATAGAAATTTTGTATATTTTTCATGGCCGAGTGGCTCAGAGGTCGGACTGGCAATCCGAAGCTCCCTAGTTCGATCCCTCGTTGACAAAACTTTTTTGCTTTAGTTATTTTATGCATTAGGTATGATTAAGACGCAATTCCTGCACTTTGTTGGTGAAAAGCTTTTTTGTCAATTTGTCAATTTTCAAAAAATTGACTTTTTTTTTTCAAAAGTTTTGACTGCGACAAACGGGCCGTCCCAGTACCGGGTCGAGTTTTTTTTGTTTGCGAGGGGGCGGTCCGGCCCGGCGGCAACATTGCTCCACAAAAAAGGTGAAAAACCGTGAAATATTGATTTTTAAGCGTAGTGCCGATAATTCTACTTTGGCAATTCTTGAAAATGAATTAGATTATTTTGACTGTATTTTCGAAGTACCCAATACAACCTCAAAATAGTGGTTTGCAAAAGGGGCGTGGCCTAATTTTTGGCCGACGAGATAATGGCGAAGACTATACATCTTTCGACAACTCCTGTCCTGACTTACAAACTTTTGTTCTTATGTCCCTTCCACGTCATTTTAGCATCCCAGTGGTTCCTCTCTCTCTCTCTCTCTCTCTCTCTCTCTCTCTCTCTCTCTCTCTCTCTATCTCTCTCTCTCTCTCTCTCTCTCTTCCTTTCTCTTCCTCTCCTTCTCTCTGCCTTTATCTCAATCCAACTGACGATGAGATAAACATCAGTTTATTGATAAGAAATAGTTAAACACTGAGTTTCTTCTTCTTTCATTAGCGCCGTCTTCCTTTCGAAATAATTCCCAGCCTTCCAAACCATACCTCCCACGCTGATCAACACGAGTTGTTCTTAACGAAAAAAAAAAATTTATTTTTCTTAAATAAAAG
Organism: Oscheius myriophilus; assembly: GCA_964057215.1. NCBI lineage: Eukaryota > Metazoa > Nematoda > Chromadorea > Rhabditida > Rhabditidae > Oscheius > Oscheius myriophilus. The sequence continues at coordinate 5,681,455 of OZ059904.1, forward strand.
CTTACGTATCTTCAAATAGATGAGTGGATCCGATAAAGAAAATAGAAGCTTCAGTTCGTACCCATCGGCGTAGCAGTAATACACAACAAAGTAAGTAGAAGGTAGCATTACCACGAAAGCCTTTTGAAGAAAGACTGACATGCTTGGTTTTTCGCCAAACTGGCGTGAATGAACTTGCATCTTCAAACATATAGATTTTTGATATCATTTATACTTTATACTCAACCCACCATTATAGACTTGAAGTTTAAATAAAAGCAAGGTAGAAATACCACAGTTTGACCAATTGTGAAAATCAGACGGCCCTGCCAGTCAGAGAACAAGCAGTATTTGGGATTCCAATCAACCATGTGAAAATGACAACTGTCTAGATAGGATACGTATGCGATCATAGCTAGCTGAAAATAATGTTAATTGTTCTTATAAGCAAATTTTATAGACTGAAGCTTAAAAACCCTTAAAGCCATTAAAACGTTCAGACCGTGGAGCGAGGCTGTGATGAGATTTTTGTCCAGGCAAGTCATTTCGATGTCTGGAAAATGAACGTGTGTATGTGTGTATGTGGGAGTGTGTGCCCGTGTGTGTGTGTGGGGTTATGTGGGTGTATGTGTGTACGTGTGTGCATATGTGTGTCGAATAGAGAGAAAGAGAGAGACAGAGAGAGAGAGAGAGAGAGAGAGAGAGAGAGAGAGAGGGAGAAAGAGAAAAAACTGAAAAAGAGAGAGAGAGAAAGAGAGAGAGAGAGTATGAGCGTGTGTGCGTGTATATGTGTGTATCTCTGTTACTTCCAGAAAAAGAAAATGACGGTCTTGTTGGAAAGGAAGGAGGGAATAAACAAAGGGCCTCGCTCCTTCAAGGCGCGAAATATATGACCCCGTCGTAAATAATCCTATCACATAGGTCAGCCGAGGGCCCATCTGTTACCAACAACAAATATTCGTTATCTTACGGGCGCCGACGTTTGTAATGTAATAAGGATTACAGACTTCGAAAGCCTCTGCCAAACTGTTTCCATTCCTTTACCTCTGTGTGTCTCCTAACTTTTTCCGTCTCTCTCTCTCTCTCTCTCTCTCTCGGTCTTTGTCTAAAAGCTTCTCTTTCATTTCACCCTTGTTTGCCTCCCTCTGTCTCAGCTGTGAAGTCAAGCCTCCGCTGTGAGGTCGCCGCCGGCCTCCGCACCTGCCGCCCGCGATTCGCTGCGACCCAATATCGATCGACCCGAAATCCGAAGCATCTCGTTATAATGTCCGGCAAAATGGATTCAGAAGAAAGGTAATTCCTTATTTTCATGACAAATAGACTAATCGATAAAGTTTCAGCTTTCCAATGAACCCCGTGGAAAAAGGGAAACAACCTAGGGAAGAATACGTGACCCTCAAAAAAATTCTATGGGTTTTGAACGGAGTGGTGGTCTGTTTTTGGGCATTTAAATATGAAAATGTATATTTTCAGTTTATGAACTTCTGTGTATCTCTTCACACTCAGGAAATCATCACTGATGTGGGAGAATGGAGAAATTTCCTTGGCTACAATGGTGTATTCAGTGTTCATCTCGGTTAACCTGGTCTGTATCGCGGTGAGTCTCTCTCTCTCTTTCTCTCTCTCTTTCTCTCTTTCTTTCTCTCTCTCTCTCTCTCTCTCTCTCTCACTCTAGCTCATTGTTTGTTTTCAGAACATCGGTCACTCTCCAAAGCTCATAAACAAAGTTCACAATTATTTCACCTCGTTTCCGGTCACCATTTGTTGGATTCATTTATTCGTCTACCTATGGGCAAAAGAGCTCGGACCGAGGCTTCTTTGCAACATGTAGGAGAAAAACTCTTTTTCACCAAACATTTTTGAATTCAGACAACTTTCTTTTGTCATTCGTCATGTCTATCGCTTCTACTTCTGCAACCATCGTTGGAATTATCACAAACTTCCGGCGAGGAACTTCAGAACCTATCCCTTGAAATTGTATAAACTGTTTAAAACCGTAATTTCAAAAATGACGAGTGAGTGAGTGAGTGAGTAAGTGTTTGATACACCAAATCTAACCTTTAATTAGTGAACAGTTTGTGTTTTCCGCACAGGAGCCAGAAATCCTCAAAAATATGAAATTTTGCGTTTGAAAATGCAGTTTTTGCATTTTCCGACCTTTTACATAAAAAAACGCGCAAAATGTTGAACCCATTGAAAAAAAAAACCAATTCTACGTTTTCTTGCGCATCGAAAACATATATTAATGTTTAATTTATCTGGACCTCATCATGAATTGCGTTTAAAACTGAACTTTTCCATCGATTCGGTCATCAAGAGAAAATTCAATGTTGATAGGAGAAAGACATTTTTCCTCTGAAATTATTGAAATTATGAATCCAAGAAGTTAAAAAAACTATTAAAGAAAGAGTTATTAAAGAAAATTTCAAAGTTTTATTTTATGTTTTCATATTTTGACCTATTGAAAGTGAATTTTCTCCTGATGAACGCGATGGAAAATTACACTTTACAAGGCGTTTTTCGTCATGATTCGGTCCAGATAATTCTAATATCAGTGTACTCCTCGCCAAATCTACTTCAACCATTTTGGCTGCGTACACGTCCTGAGTATCCTATATTGCATCCTTTACTCTAGGAACAACATCAAAATATTGGCACGTTGTTCCGAAGTAGTTTTGGCACGAGAATTCAGTGATGTAACTCACATTTTAGGCATCTAAGCGCATCTTTTAAGTCAAAGATCGAAAAAAAGCGAAAAACTGTATTTTCAAACGCCAACTCTCACTTTTTTGAGGTGTTCTGGGCCCTATCAGGATGTACACAAACTTTTCACTGTTTAAAGGTTAGATTTGGTGTGTTCACGTCAAAAGATAATGGAAAACACCACTTCAATTGATTTTGACCAATTTTGCCAAATTACAGTACCCTACCGTAACCCAAGTCAAAAACCGATATTCAGAAACTTTAAAAATGGCATATATTTGCCCTTGGAAGGTTTTATACCAAACCCGAGCCGATCGCCCCACCGCAGAGGTGGCCGTGGCCAACAGCAAACTCTAAAATTAACCCTTAGGGTGCTCATTCGTCGTCCGTATTCAACAACTACTTTGCATGCGTTTTTCCACTTTGGTCGATTTTGTGAGGTACAGACGTTATAGATACAGAATCGTTCAATTTTCCGATAATTTGGATGTTTTGCTATATTTTAGTAAGGAATATAGAAAAGTTCAACCTTGCCGTCGCTCGCGAATTAATTTTAAATATACAAGTTTATATAAAATTGACGACTATCCGCGCTCTATTGCCAAAAACAGTATCTAAAGCCTTTTTGAAAACGGCCAAACTTTTATTTTTATGATTTATGAGATAAATTTGGTACCAAAAATACTAGAAAAATATGAAAAACCAATTCAAAACATATAGACATGTAAATTCTCGTAAGCAGAGGGATTCCGCATTCAAGAAAAAAGTATGTCCGTTGTTTAGCAGAGCCTATGAAATCGGGTTCAAATTCGGGCGTTCAAAGCGAAATATCTCGCTTCGTTTTGGCTGAAATTACAAGCTGTAAAAATAAAAAGTTTAAGTTATTAAGCAAATTTTACAAGACGCGAATGTCACCCATCTCGTTCGATTCTACATATTGTTTGCTACATTTTATCTTATTACAGCAAAAAAAAATTTAGGGCATGCATCATCCTCAAAAAACGCCTGAAAGGGCGAGACATTACCACAATTTGCGCCGCGCCGCGACATTGCCCGCGCCTACAATTTCAAAAACTCTCTCATTGATTGCTTCGTACCATAATTAAGCTTTGCGCCTTTTTTATACCTTTTACAGAGTTGTCCGAAGAAATTTATTTCAAAATCTGCCTATATTGACCGTGGGAGCAGGCAATAAAGTTGAAAGACTGTTGTCTAGTTTTGAGTTCTTTTTTTTCAGTATGCTACCAGTTTTAAGTATGGAAAGAATTTGAATTTAAATTAAACGTGTTAGCCTTACTGTGAAACAAGAATGATTAAATTTAGACGGTCTTAGAGCGTTGTAATGGCGCTGAGGTACAGATTCTGGCGCAAAACCTGGTTGCGCGCCTTTCACGGCGATGTTTGAGGATGATGCATGCCCTAAAATTTTTTGATGTAAATAGATAAAATGTAGCAAAAAACACCGAAATTCTGAAACTGTATGTCGCTTTTAAGACTTTTGCAGTTTCCCAGTGCTACACCCTAAAAAGTGACTTTTTCAAAGTTTCCTTCACATTTTCATGACGAAAACATTGTATTTGTGCTTTGACTATAATTACAAACTTTTTTGAATACTTATTTTAAAACTTGTTTTAATTGATCGTATTTAATTTGGTTCATGTTGAACCGAGATATAGCCATATAGGCACGGCATCGCTAGCTTGGGCTACAATAACATAACAAACCGAAATTTGGTTTTTAGCGTCACATTTAGTGATTTTAATAATTTTATGTTTGCATTAGGTGAATCGGAAGCAAAAAAATTTCCCATGTCACAGGCCCCTCGAGTCTTATAAAAATCGCGTCTTAACTTATCTTGCGTTATATCGGAAATAAAGATCAACAAATTTATTAAAGAAATTTGGTCTGCGATCCCTACCTATGACCTAACTTCCAACACAGTCGCCTCAAGGGGACTCGATTTTTTTCCAGACACTGTGTCTTAATGAGTAAGTGATTGAATTAGTGAGTCAGTGAATGAATGGGTGAGTGAGATTAACAACCTCGGTCTCATTTTTCCGCCGCATTATTACTCTCGTTTGCCCTCGGACAAGTATCGATCCCATTGCCATAAACACCTCTTCCCGTCGTTACTTCTAGAGATATGACTTCAGAAGATCCAGAATTAAGGTAATTTGTTTGCAAAAAAAAAGATTTTTTAAATTTGAAACATTTTCAGCCCAGAACCTCTAATCGTAAATCGAAATCCTCCACCTTGGGTCATTCCACAGTCGTCCAAGCAAAAGTACCAACTTCTTGGGGTAGTTCTACATGTTTTCAACGGAATTGTGGTATATTTCAAGCTTAAAATAGATTTTCAATTGTGAAATTTTCAGTTTTTCCACTTTATTCTATTTCTCTACCTTCGGTCGGTGTACTTCACATTTGACCAGCTGAGGTACCTAGCATGCGCCTTTTTCGCATTGTTTTATTCACTATTTTTCTCAGTAAATTTTGTATTTATTAAGGTTTGTTAAATATTTTAAAACGTTATAATTATGTTTTTCAGAACATTGAAAACCCGAGTGAAAATATCCTAAAATTTCAAAAATTCGCGACAATCACTCTTCTGGCTTCTATTTTTGTGCCTCTACTTGCAATTTACCTCGATGAAGGGAAAAGAGCAAAATTTGGCTTTACTTTAGCCGGAAGTGGGCGTAATTAATTAAAATAATAATTTTTGTATTTAGATCTTATCGTCCTTTCCGCTGTGAATATCATGATTTTGTTGTCCGGCAGAATCGTCGAATTGCGTGAAAGAAAGAACAAATTGAGAATGTTGTATTTGTATTAAATGAATAAATGAAAAAATGTTTTTCAATGTTAATGCTTAAGGTTAAGGTTAAGGTTAGGGTTAAGGTTAAGGTTAAGGTTAAGGTTAGGGTTAAGGTTAAGGTTAAGGTTAAGGTTAAGGTTAAGGTTAAGGTTAAGGTTAAGGTTAAGGTTAAGGTTAAGGTTAAGGTTAAGGTTAAGGTTAAGGTTAAGGTTAAGGTTAAGGTTAAGGTTAAGGTTAAGGTTAAGGTTAAGGTTAATCCTCTTCAAGTTCATCATGAAATGTATGAAATGCGTCAACATTAGAAATCGGTTTTCAGTTACCCACGTAAAACAACATGTGTATGTGTGTATGTGTATGCGCACGTGGGTGTGTGTATTTGATAAATGAAAGATAAAGCCCCCAGATTTTCGGTTCAAGCTCAGAATTTTATCTTTTGCTTGCCATTCTGCAATGGTTTCCAATCAACACTGCATTTTCAGCTATCTTGCAAAGAGATAATGCTTGCTTGGGAGTGTTTGTGCTCTCTGCGATGAAACTTCAGTGTATTCTCTTTTTACTATTATTCATTTTTTGTTCAACAAAAATCAGCTACAAATGCCAATTTGGTGGTGTAGAAGACGAAGCGTGGGTGATTTATATCACTAAAACATTTAAAGTTTTAGTGAAAACGCTTGTTTGATTGAATTCTACACATCATCATTTGACGAGGTAAATTCTAGTTAAAAGGAGTATTTGCTATTTTGGCCTAATAAAATAAATGAATTTACAAGCAATACTTTTCTTTCAGGCCAACAAAAAGTGTGAAACTGTCAAAGGCCATCTACCGTTTATTGAATCGAACTATGGACATAACCAGCAAGGTTCTGGTCTTTCAATTAGTTGGTTGAATATAGTTTTTAATGGTGTTGGTTTTACAGGCCAATGTAGCTACAATGAACAAGCTTCGAATTTTAATAGTGACGTATGGCTTTCTTTAAATAGTAAGTTTCGTCCGCACATACACACTCACACACACTCAGGCACATACATACACATACACACGCACACACTCACACACTCACACACTCACACACTCACACACTCACACACTCACACACTCACACACTCACACACTCACACACTCACACACTCACACACTCACACACTCACACACTCACACACTCACACACTCACACACTCACACACTCACACACTCACACACTCACACACTCACACACTCACACACTCACACACTCACACACTCACACACTCACACACTCACACACTCACACACTCACACACTCACACACTCACACACTCACACACTCACACACTCACACACTCACACACTCACACACTCACACACTCACACACTCACACACTCACACACTCACACACTCACACACTCACACACTCACACACTCACACACTCACACACTCACACACTCACACACTCACACACTCACACACTCACACACTCACACACTCACACACTCACACACTCACACACTCACACACTCACACACTCACACACTCACACACTCACACACTCACACACTCACACACTCACACACTCACACACTCACACACTCACACACTCACACACTCACTCACTCACTCACTCACTCACTCACACACTCACACACTCACACACTCACACACTCACACACTCACACACTCACACACTCACACACTCACACACTCACACACTCACACACTCACACACTCACACACTCACACACTCACACACTCACACACTCACACACTCACACACTCACACACACACACACACACACACACACACACACACACACACACACACACGGGACATTTAGAAAACGGAACGCTTTCTCGCTTCGTTTTTGACCGCGAAAGAGAAATTGTTAAAAATGCTACAGAAGATACGTCGGGAGTGATTTGCATTTATCGTTATATGACAGGTATGACCTTCACTACGGAATTTCCAAAAACGTATGTGGTATTTTTGCTTTTATTACGGTTTGTTAAATTGAAAACGAAATGTTGCCTTTCTGCTTTTAATCTGAAACAAAATATGTTGCTTCATAAAAGTCTGTAAATGTCTTTTTTGTTCAATTTTGTAATTTACTAAGAAAAGTTCAAACCAAATTTTGTATTTCGTTTAAATGTATGTTTAAATTTTTATGAAAAACTGCACACAACATTTTGTAGTAGTTTGGCTCTGAGTTCGGCGTTGTGGGGGGGGGGGGGGAAGGGGGCGTTGAAAGGCGCTTCAGATCGATGCTCGTGGTTCTTTGCGTTTTTTCGGACATATTTGCCAGCAGTCGATTCCATACTTAGCATTTTGAGTTGTCTCAAGTTTGAGGGTTGTTACAGTACCGCCGGGGTCGATTACTATACTTCGACACAAAAATCGATAATTGGTTTTCCGTGGGTTTTTTCTCATGTGAAAGGGTCCTATTATAGCTTCTACACCAAATATGAGCCCGATTAGACCTTTATGAAATATTATGACCAAAAATTTTGTGACCCTTAATTGACTAGTGGCGATTCTCGGTCAAGCACGCGATAGTTTTGACTAGACTCACACATGACATTTCAGAAACCAACTGTCCCCAACAATGCACTTTTTCGAACACCCCATGGAAATACTTTCCCCAAATAGGCCAGTGTTTCTCGTACTACACAGGAACTATTGGCATACCATTCCATTACGCCTACGATATCTACTGCCATTACCAATTTCTAACGGCAACGTTTCCATGTATTCACAACCGAGCTGAAAATGAACTTCTATTTAGTAGGCAAAATTTTTCTAAAAGTAAATAAAAAATTTAAGGTTATGCGTCACTAGTAGGAATTACATTTCCAATATGGCTAGGGTTCAATCGAACCACTGGCACTTGGATGGATGGTTCTCCCATGAACTTTTCAATGTTCAGGATTCTACCATAAGTGATGAAGAAAACTGCATAACGGTTAACATTAATGCTAACTGACTAAACTACAAACTATATTTCAGCTGGAAATGTCGGGGGACCTCATTGGCATGTGGAAATGGCGACCGTGTTCAACAGATGCTGCCTTTGTATGTGTGGTACCGTCGAATTTTACATAATAGTTTGTTATATTTAATTATGTAAATGTATGTAAAATTCTGCAAATGTCTAATTATGTTTGTAAAATTCTGTAAATGTAAAATGTTGTTGAAAATGTTGTTATATTGTTTACCAGGAGAAAACGCGCGCCTACGGCGAGCACTTTCCTGGTCTGCGGCCTGCGGCCGCACAGTCACGCGGCCGCAGATTAATGGCCTACGACCATTCATTACTCACCCTTCGGCCGTGAAAATGCCGTGAAGCACGTGGGGATGGGAAAGTGAGGGGAGGGTACCATAGTGCGGCCGAAAACCGCTCTGGCGCAAAGCGCGGCCATGAGGCGGCCGATTGCCGCCCAATCCCGTCCCAAGCACGCTGGCTTTGAATTCTGTTAATAAAAGAGCCATTGCTAACACAATAGGGGTACAATCCGTGTTCATTTTGTGTCCCAAAGCCGATTATCACGCCCTAAACTAAGATATTTTCAGGATTAACAGTCATAGCTTTGCAACTTGGTCAAATCAGCACACAAAGAAACAAAAGTGTTGAAAAGTTAGTTTTTCCCCGAAGCAGTGTTGTGATCATCTGGGTTGGAAAAGCGAAAAGGTTACGGTTAAGGTGAAGGTTAAGGTTAAATTTTCCTTTCTCCGGCGATTGGTCCTCTTCTTCATGTTCATCATGAAATGTATGGAACACGTCAACATAAGAAATCGGTTTTCAGTTATTCCCGTAAAAGAACGTATATTAACATTACAAACACAGATGTAAGGCATAAAAAAGTATATTTTTTAAAAACAAAACATTCCAGATGTTTCCGAAAACGAAAGCCGACCGAAATATTGATTTTTGTCGTGCTTATACAAATTACTGTCCCTTATCACTATTTATTATGATAATTTAACGCAGAATGACTTTCCTTATATCAGGGAATGAAGTTTTCATCCAACCGCAAACTCTGAAGGTAGAATGCTGCGGATAACTCATGACGAACTTATCGTCGATGTAAATCTGGAAGGCAAGTGAGTGAGTGAGTCTTAGATAAAACCTACCTCATATGTCTTTTCCATGACTTTTATTTCAAATTTGAATTCCTTATCTGGACGCAAAAAGTCAATCGCGTCACAATAGGCACCACTGGTTGTACGGCATGCTCCAAGATTCTTCCACCCGTTGTTTGAAAACGTTTGTGCCCAAAAAAGAGTCTAAAAGAAAAATTTGTTTCTTCCAATCAATTTTTTTACATTTCTGGGGTCCCACACTAAATTGTAATAGCCAAGAGCGACATCTCCGTCTCCATTCCATTTAGTCATCAAATTAAGTGCGAAGGCATAGTCTTCTTTGTCTAGTGTTGCATAAATGATAAGACTTTTGCCAGCATCAAAATGCAAATCGTGGGTTAACCTCTAAAACACATTGATACAAAGCCAAAAGAAATTTTCGATATAAAAATTCTTAGTAACTCCTTTTGGGGTCAATCAAAAAAAAAAGTTGTTTAACCCACTGGTATTTTGCAATTCCTGCATTCACCGGATCCCCCATTCCGAATACAGGCATCGTCAGGGATTTTCTTGAAGGAATCCTGAAAAGAGACAAAACATGCACAATCACACGCACACGCACACGCACTCACCCCTTGCACTACAATTTCATGAGTATGCCCGTGGCCGTGGCCATGGCCCCTGTGATGACCGTGGTCATGACTGTCTCCGTTGTGGTGGGAACTGTGCTTCAGTTCTTCTCGCAGTCGATGATTTTCCTGAATATTTTTAAAGGAACATTCATTCAAATGCTGTAAAGACGTCGTCTGTGTCATAGGGAAAAGTCATAGTCCGATTTGGCTGAAATTTGGTCTAATACCATCCGTTTGGGTCGATATCGAGTTGGTGCCCTCAGGGCACTTCGAAAATTTCAAAATAAATCAAATATTTTATATAGGTTAGTCGATTGAAAATCGGATTTCAAAGAACATTGAACAAATCGCTAACCCGAATTCCTGCCACTTTATTTTTAAACCTCAAAAACCATTAAAAAATCCCATGTTTTTTTTGCGTTTTTGGACCATTTGCTAAATTTGACAAGAAAAAAGAAAACTTATTTTTGAATTTTTCATCAAATTTCGCATCGGATAGGTTTTTGAAAGCAAAAAATATCGACGACTATTTTTGTTAAAAATCCACTTGAATGTGCAAAAATGCGATTCGATTCGCTGCGACCTAATATCGATCGACCCGAAATTCGAAGCATCTCGTTATAATGTTCGGCAGAATGGATTCAGAAGAAAGGTAATTCCTTATTTTCATGACAAATAGACTAATCGATAAAGTTTCATTGTTCCAATGAAACCCGTGGAAAAAGGGAAACAACCTAGGGAAGAATATTTGTGTGAAAAAGCGATTCGCAATAGAAGGGGTGGTTTGGAAAAGGCTGGATAAAAAGAGAACAAAATGTTTGATCTGCTTAAAAATAAATTCTTGAACACAAGAAATCGGTTTCAAAATATGTTATTTTAAATTGACAGCTATTTTGTCAGAAACAAAAATTACCAAACCACCTCAGCCTTCACTGAAATAATTGTGATTTAAATTTCACGAACTTTTACTAAGAACTTTTGAAACATATACTTTATTAGACTAGATTAAAAAATGGCCGCTGCCTAGGTTTAGAAAAGTCCTGGCAAAGTGAATTGTGTAACATTCTTGATGAACACAAAATTTCATGGTGTTTTATGTTGGCATCATATGGGTCAATATTTGTTACCAATCTCTATAACCTCTCTGTACAAATATCATTAAAGGTTCTAGGTCGAAGGTATATGTGGTAATTTTGGAAAAAGGCTGAGGTGGTTTGGTTATTTTTGTTTCAGACAAAATAGCTGTCAATTTAAAATAATATATTTCGAAACCGATTTCTTGTTCGATGTTCAAGAATTTATTTTAAAGCAGATCAAACATTTTGTTCTCTTTTTATCCAGCCTTTTCCAAACCACCCCTTTTATTGCGAATCGCTTTTCACACAAATATTGTTCCCTTTTTATCAGTATTCTTTGAATACTGTTGCTACACTCTCTATGAGCGGCCGCAGGCCGAATTTTTTTCGACTGAAGGCCGTCGTCGATAGCGGCCGCAGGCCGGCTTTTTTTAATCGGCCGAAGGCCATCATCGAAAACGGCCGCAGGCCGCCTTTTTTTGTCGGCCGAAGGCCGTCGTCGATAGCGGCCGCAGGCCGCCTTTTTTGTCGGCCGAAGGCCGTCGTCGATAGCGGCCGCAGCCCGCCTTTTTTGTCGGCCGAAGGCCGTCGTCGATAGCGGCCGCAGGCCGCCTTTTTTGTCGGCCGAAGGCCGTCGTCGATAGCGGCCGCAGGCCGGTTTTTTTTTTAATCGGCCGAAGGCCATCATCGAAAGCGGCCGCAGGCCGCCTTTTTTGTCGGCCGAAGGCCGTCGTCGATAGCGGCCGCAGGCCGCCTTTTTTGTCGGCCGAAGGCCGTCGTCGATAGCGGCCGCAGGCCGGTTTTTTTTAATCGGCCGAAGGCCATCATCGACCGCAGGCCGCAGGCCGCATTTTTTTGTCGGCCGAAGGCCGTCGTCGATAGCGGCCGCAGGCCGCCTTTTTTGTCGGCCGAAGGCCGTCGTCGATAGCGGCCGCAGGCCGGTTTTTTTTAATCGGCCGAAGGCCATCATCGAAAGCGGCCGCAGGCCGCCTTTTTTGTCTGTCGAAGGCCGTCGTCGATAGCGGCCGCAGGCCGCCTTCACTATCGGCCGAAGGCCATCATCGTTAGCGGCCGCAGGCCGCCTTTTTTGTCTGTCGTAGATCCTCCTTTTTTATAGCCGCCATTGACTTTTTTATCGGACGTAGGGAGGGAGGAAGGGAGAGAGATAAAGCGCAAATTTGGATGTATTGTTTTCTTGCACGCGAAGTTCGATGTGAGTTTGTGGTTTGCCTTATTATTTTGAAGAAAAAAACTCTAAAACGTATTCTTTTCAATTGATCTAGTAAAGCAAAAAAAAGGCTGCATAAGGATCCACTGACGTCCTCGTGCGGCGCCCTTTTTGACAATATGCAGCACTGCTATCTTTTCAAAGAAAAGTGACGTCATTTCATCAAAACCGAAATCCGCCATTTTTGTCTGAATACTTATTCTAGATCAACTTTGCGTGTACTTTTCAATGGACAAATCTATTTTGAAAAATATTTATGTTTGCGACCGTGGTGCCTGAAAGTTCCTTTTTTGACCGTCTTTTTAGGGTACTGTAAGAAAACCTGTTGATGAAACTGGCTCAAAGTCTACGCCCCCCGAACTGCAACGGGTTCCGACCTGCAACCAAAATTTCAGGTTGATCGGTCAACCCGTTCTCAAGTTCTGCGACGATATCATACATACGGGAGACATCGCCACTTTTTGGGCCTTGCAGCAGAATGTCCCAATTATAAAATTAAAAATTTTGAGATTGTCAAACAAGTTTCCGGGGCAGTTTTTGCCCCGGAAACTTGTTTGACAATCTCAAAAAAGTAATTAGGCGAGGAACCAAACAACCGCGCAGCGCTTCGCGCTGCGCGCAATACGTGACCCTCAAAACAATTCTATGGGTTTTGAACGGAGTGGTGGTCAGTTTTTGTTTGGTTTTCGTAAAATTTGACACTTTTTAGTTCATGAACTTCTGTGTATCTCTTCACACGCAGGAAATCTTTACCGATGTTGGAGAGTGGAGAAATTTCCTTATTTCCTTGACTACAATGGCGTATTCAGTGTTCATCTCGGTTAACCTGGTCTGTATCGCGGTGAGTCTCTCTCCCTCTCTTTCTCTCTCTCTTTCTCTCTTTCTCTCTCTCTCTCTCTCTCTCTCTATCTCTCTCTCTCTCTCTCTCTCTCTCGCACGTTCTCTCATTGTTTTCAGAACATCGGTCACTCTCCGAAGCTCATAAACCGAGTTCACAATTATTTCACCTCGTTTCCGGTCACCATTTGTTGGATTAAAGGCAGAGGCCCAGGAAAATGAAAATGGACCTGTCCATGACGTAACGTAGGCGAGAGAGTGTCATTTTCAATGGTGAAATGCAGAGAGTTTTACGATTAGCATGGACAGGTCCCCATCTTCATTTTACGTGCCTTTAATTTATTCGTATACTTATGGGCAAAAGAGCTCGGACCCAGGTTTTTCTTCTTTGCAACATGTATGATTAAAACCTTTTTTCACCAATTTTTTTTTTTTGATTTTAGACAACTTTTTTTGTCCTTTGTGATGTCTATCGCTTCTACTTCTGCAACCATCGTTGGAATTATCACAAACTTCCGGCGAGGAACTTCAGAACCTATCCCTTGAAATTGTATAAACTGTTTAAATTGTAATTTCAAAAATGACGAGTGAGTGAGTTCTTATTTTCAATTGCTTTAATCGTGGATACACCAATTCTAACCAATTAGTGAACAGTTTATGTTTTCCGCACAGGAGCCAGAAATCCTCAAAAATATGAAACTTTGCGTTTGAAAAGGCAGTTTTTGCATTTTTCGACCTTTGGCACTAAAAAAAACGCAGAAAATGTCTAACGTCTGAATTCAACGCATCGAAAAAAATATAAACGTTGAAAATATCTGGATCCCATCATGATTGTGTTTTAAACTGAAGTTTTCCATCGATTCGATTAAGAGAAAATTCCCTTTTAATAGGCCAAAGACATTTTTCCTGTGAAATTATTAAAAATGGGACTGCAAAAAGTTAAAAAAAACATTATTAAAGATGCTTCAACATTTTCGGACAAATTTCAACGTTAAAAACAATTTGATCAACCGAAAGTGAATTTTCTTCTCATGAACTCGATGTAAAAATACACTTTACAAGGCGTTTTTCGTCATGATTCGGTCCAGATAATTCTAATATCAGTGTACTCCTCGCCAAATCTACTTCAACCATTTTGGCTGCGTACACGTCCTGAGTATCCTATATTGCACGCTTTTCTCTAGGAACAACATCAAAATATTGGCACTTTCCGTTAGGGTGCTCATACGCAGTCCATAACATCGCTCGCAAATTAATTTTAAATATACAAGTTTATGTAAAATTGGCGACTATCCGCGCTCTATTGCCAAAAACAGTATCTGAATCCTTTTTGAAAATGGCCATGTAAACCTGTATTTTTATGATTTCTGAGATAAATTTGGTTCCAAAATACTAGAAAAATATGAAAAACCAATTCAAAACATATAGACATGCAAATTCTCTTAAACAGAGGGATTCCGCATTCAAGAAAAAAGTATGTCCGTTGTTTAGCAGAGCTTATGGTTTCTTTGTCCGTTGTTTAGCAGAGGGTTCAAATTTAGGCGTTCAAAGCGGAATATCTCGCTTTGTTTTGGCTGAAATTACAAACGATAAAAATGAAAACTTTAAGTTATTAACTTTTCTTGCGTTATATCGGAAATAAAGATCAACAAATTTATTAAAGAAATTTGGTCTGCGATCCCTACCTATGACCTAACTTCCAACACAGTCGCCTCAAGGGGACTCGATTTTTTTCCAGACACTGTGTCTTAATGAGTAAGTGATTGAATTAGTGAGTCAGTGAATGAATGGGTGAGTGAGATTAACAACCTCGGTCTCATTTTTCCGCCGCATTATTACTCTCGTTTGCCCTCGGACAAGTATCGATCCCATTGCCATAAACACCTCTTCCCGTCGTTACTTCTAGAGATATGACTTCAGAAGATCCAGAATTAAGGTAATTTGTTTGCAAAAAAAAAGATTTTTTAAATTTGAAACATTTTCAGCCCAGAACCTCTAATCGTAAATCGAAATCCTCCACCTTGGGTCATTCCACAGTCGTCCAAGCAAAAGTACCAACTTCTTGGGGTAGTTCTACATGTTTTCAACGGAATTGTGGTATATTTCAAGCTTAAAATAGATTTTCAATTGTGAAATTTTCAGTTTTTCCACTTTATTCTATTTCTCTACCTTCGGTCGGTGTACTTCACATTTGACCAGCTGAGGTACTTCACATTTGACCAGCTGAGGTTAAGGTTAAGGTTAAGGTTAAGGTTGAGGTTAAGGTTAAGGTTAAGGTTAAGGTTAAGGTTAAGGTTAAGGTTAAGGTTAAGGTTAAGGTTAAGGTTAAGGTTAAGGTTAAGGTTAAGGTTAAGGTTAAGGTTAAGGTTAAGGTTAAGGTTAGGGTTAAGGTTAAGGTTAAGGTTAAGGTTAAGGTTAAGCCTAAGATTAAGGTTAAGGTTAAGGTTAAGGTTAAGGTTAAGGTTAAGGTTAAGGTTAAGGTTAAGGTTAGGGTTAAGGTTAAGGTTAAGGTTAAGGTTAAGGTTAAGGTTAAGGTTAAGGTTAAGGTTAAGGTTAAGGTTAAGGTTAAGGTTAAGGTTAAGGTTAAGGTTAAGGTTAGGGTTAAGGTTAAGGTTAAGGTTAAGGTTAAGGTTGAGGTTGAGGTTAAGGTTAAGGTTAAGGTTAAGGTTAAGGTTAAGGTTAAGGTTAAGGTTAAGGTTAAGGCCAAAGTTGTGGTTAAGGTCAAAGGCTAAGGTCACGATTAAGGTTAAGGTTCTGGTGTAGGCGAAGATTATGGCTAAAACATGCCTTAAAAAAGACAAAGACAGAGATATTTAATCAATTTATCCATACATAATATTTTCTTCCTCTTCTAATCGTTTCATGATTCGATAAAAGAATTTCTCCGCCAAGCAAGTGAGACACGAAGTTGTCATTAAAACGAAAGCATCTAAATGTTTTACAAACTATGTAACTACAAAAAAACTTACAACTTGTAAAGCCCAATTCAGCTTTCAAAGTTTCCTCTCTCAGCTTAAAAGAACAATTAACGCAAGATGGTGTTGCATTTTCGTCCAAAACAGAATAGAACAAAAAGAGACAAAATATAGAGAAAATAAACGAAGCCCATATAAAACATAGCTCTTTATTTGTTTCGGACTTATTTCTTGGAAACGCCTGCAAAAAAAAATTAATATTATTAAAATTTAATTATTTTACTCGTATGTTTAAGTAATTAAAGATTAAGCTTGGTATTGTGAAAATAACAATTATAGAAAACATAAGCAAAAATGTCATTTGCCATGGTATGGTAGAAAATGTAGTTGAGAAATGCAGAGCGTTTAAAGAAATTGGTATCTGAATTGTGGATTTTATAAAAAAAAATCGAATTAAAGAATTACTAAAGAAAAGTTCAGGCAAATCAGCGTTGCTTTGATAAGAAGAGTTAATTTAGTGAAACCGATTTGAAAATCAATGAGCTTCAGTCCAGGAATTATGAGTTTTAGCCTGAAATTTCAACAAAAATTGATTAGAAAATCATCACAAGAAATAACTCACCTTTCGATATACGACATTTGTGAGACGCCTAGACGCTAGAGCGGCAATAATAAAGAAAATCGATGGCATAGGAATACTAGGTCAACGGACAGGAGGGCTCATTACGATCTTGCAGAGCTTTCTAATCTTAGGGGTCAACTGAGAATGGCTTGGTGCGATTAGGAGAGGATAGGTTTACTATGGTGATCTGGGTTAAGGTTAAGGTTTAAGTTGAGGTTACGCTTAAGGCTATGTCCAAGGCTAACGTTAAGGTTAAGGTTAAGCTTAAGGTTAAGGTTAAGGTTAAGGTTAAGGTTAAGGTTAAGGTTAAAGTTAAGGTTAAGGTTAAGGTAGAGGTTAAGGTTAAAGTTAAGGGTAAAGTTAAGGTTAAAGTTAAGGGTAAAGTTAAGGTTAAGGGTAAGGTTAAAGGGCTCGTAAGGGGCCTTTTCAGAATCGTATGCTAATAAAGACTTGGCAAGCATTTTGCGCACGGCCGTTGTCTGGAGCGGTGTTCGGGAAAATGATTTCAATTGAAATGGGCCAATTTGCATACGGTTCATTTCCAATCTGAAAAGGCCCCTTACGGCTCCTTTAAGGTTAAGTTTAAGGTTAAGGTTAAGGTCAAGGTTAAGGTTAAGGTTAAGGTTAAGGTTAAGGTTAAGGTTAAGGTTAAGGTTAAGGTTAAGGTTAAGGTTAAGGTTAAGGTTAAGGTTAAGGTTAAGGTTAAGGTTAAGGTTAAGGTTAAGGTTAAGGTTAAGGTTAAGGTTAAGGTTAAGGTTAAGGTTAAGGTTAAGGTTAAGGTTAAGGTTAAGGTTAAGGTTAAGGTTAAGGTTAAGGTTAAGGTTAAGGTTAAGGTTAAGGTTAAGGTTAAGGTTAAGGTTAAGGTTAAGGTTAAGGTTAAGGTTAAGGTTAAGGTTAAGGTTAAGGTTAAGGTTAAGGTTAAGGTTAAGGTTAAGGTTAAGGTTAAGGTTAAGGTTAAGGTTAAGGTTAAGGTTAAGGTTAAGGTTAAGGTTAAGGTTAAGGTTAAGGTTAAGACAACGGCTAAGGTAAAGACTGCTGACTTCCAATCTCTACCTCTATACAAAAATACAAAAACCAAGTACACATGGAACAAAGAGCAGAACCCAGTTTAAGGATATTTATATAAGTATATCCTCCAATCTTTCGCCTCAGATTCGTTGTCTACGGCTCTGCTCTCCTCGAAGAGGTTGCTGCCGCTGTGGGGCACTCCGGGGTCCCTCTGCAAAGAAAGTGATTTATCGTGCGGCAATGGGAAACAAGAGAGAGAGAGAGAGAGAGAGAGAGAGAGAGAGAGAGATAGAGAGATAGAGAGATAGAGAGATAGAGAGATAGAGAGATAGAGAGATAGAGAGATAGAGAGATAGAGAGATAGAGAGATAGAGAGATAGAGAGATAGAGAGATAGAGAGATAGAGAGATAGAGAGATAGAGAGATAGAGAGATAGAGAGATAGAGAGATAGAGAGATAGAGAGATAGAGAGAGATAGATATAGAGAGATATAGAAGGGTAGAGTTACCTCACTGAGCAATTCAGCGACACACGGCGTGGTCGCGAACTGATAGATAGCCTGCTTCAACCTGGCGAGCTTGTTCTCCGCCTCGATTCGTTTCTTCGTCTCCTACGCCAATTCGGCCTCCAGCTTCTTGATCTGCCTCTCCTGTTCTTCCTGCCTCTCTTTGAAACAAGCTTCTTCCTTGGCCAATTCTCCCTCGAGCCATTTGATCTGATTAATCTAAACAATAAATGCAAACACTACATAAATGATTTAACTAACGAGACTCTCCGTCTCTCGGTTGTAGTCGTCTTCGCTGTTGTCGCTCGACTTCTCAGCAGACCTACTCGTAGGCGAAGAAGAGGTTTCCGAAGAGGGCATGAAGGAGGAGACGACCTGATACCGGAGGAAGAGTACGTGAAATGATCTCAAATGAGGCGATTTACGCCGGCGAGCTTTTCACGTAACGGACGGACGGACCTTCGAGAATTCTTCCCGTAACTGTCTCTTTCTCTCTGTCTCTCTTTATGTCGCGCTATTTCGCATTCTCTTTTCTCTGCTCTCTCCTGGTCTCTCCTTTTGGCCAAGCGGCACGCGGGGCGGAGTTTCTAGAAAGTTCTTTACGCGGAGTTTCCAGAAGGCGTCCGTTACTTGAAAATCACCCCAACGTGAAAAGGCCCGGATGAGGTCATTGTACTCGCCTGCTCCCCCACCGACGGTCGGCCTTCGCTCTTCGGGGAACTTCTCCGACGTCTCCGAGACCGCGGGAGGCCTGCGACCACGAAGCGTGTTTCAAACAGCTGCTGATCGGCTTTAACGGCATTTTTGAGGCTTAGAAGGCCAAGGAAGCGTCGACTAAAGACGCAAACAAGATAAGGCTCAACTATTGCTTTGTATTTGAAATTGTTTTTTGACGATGCGGATTTTTTCTTCACCAACCACAGCCTCCGCCCATGCTCCCGCGCAGGAGAATTACAATTTCAGCGATAAAAGCCTTTACAAGTACCAGCAGAGAAACAACCGGAAACAAACTACAATCACCAGTAGTACTTCGCTATAGTAGCACTGGTTCACCTACATATGCCTGACATGGCGACACCCAGGTGCCTACCTGCTCCAAATCCAAACAATGCCACCACAAGATGTGACCAACTTCAAGGGTCCGATTGTTTAAGGGATAAAACGGTCCTCTGCCGAGCGACGAGACCCGGCAGACCAACAAGTACTAAAAAGACGCGTAAAACAAGCAGATTTTCGTTGTCAAATGTTGTCTCAGGCAACAGATGACATGGCAATGCACACTTAGTTACAAACTACGTAGGCATTCATTGCCCACTCAAAAAAAAATTCTCTGCAGGGTCCCGCCACGATTTCATAAAGCCCATAGCAGGAATGGCAATGACCGCGGAAAGCGGAGAGTCCTAGATTTGAGGCACAGAATTAATGGTAAAGTAGGGTTGGAAAACCCCTTATATAACAAAACGCTATGGTTTGTGTGTTGTCTATCATTGTAGGTACACGCGTTCATTTCCCCCCGAGGGGGGAGGGGAAGGTAGGCCGTAGGCAGAGTTAAACTTACTTTACGTCACTTTCACGGCCAAAGGCCGAGTAATGAGTGGCCGCAGGCCACAAATGTTGTGGCCGCAGGCCACTTTACTTACCGGCCGAAATCTGCGTGTGGTTGCGGCCGCAGATCGCCTAATTGAGCGGCCAAAGGCCGCAGGCCGCAATGCAGGAGGGTGTGTGCCGTAGGCGCGCGTACCCGACTAGTAATGTTGAAAAGTGAAAAGATCGGTTCTATGCCATTAGCAAAATATCTTGAATTCAGTAGGCTAAATGATAACATGAGTGAGTGGGGGAGTGAGGAAATGAGGGAGTGAGTGATTCATTAAGAGTGAGTGAGTGACCGGTCTTTCTCATCCTATCTCTTTGTCATTGTCAAAAGGTGAAAAAAATATCGGCCTTTCGGCTTCAATTAACGGCCTTATCGATAATTTATCCTTTCTTCGTCTTCCAGCCTCTTCTTGCTTTTTCTAAAGTACTCCTCTGCCTTAAAAGTTAGATATGAAGTTCCCCAAGCATGGAGAACATCTAAATATCACCTTAATAACAAAATCAAACTACAAAAGGGACCATCTTGGATTTCGCACTATTCAATAAAAGTTGTGTGCCACTTTCCACATTTCGAACTCCGCTCCACGCTGCGGTTTTCAACAAACAGGATTTCGAAGCATAAGTTTTACGTTAACGAAAGTCCCTGATGTTCCCCTAAACAAAACTTACAAAAAGATCATTGAAAAAGTTTAAACAACAACTTTAGTAGATCTTCCCATTCCCTATAGTACAAACGCAAATGTAAATCGACAAATATCGTAATAAATAGAAATAAGGGAGCGTAATTTGTATAAGCACGACAAAAAAATCATATTTCGATCGGTTTTTGTTTTAGGAAACATCTGAAACAACTTTTAATATACAATGTGTTTGTAAGTCTTACATCTGTGTTTGTATATGTTCTTAGCACAGTGTACCCTAAAATAAAAGCGCAAAATACGTTGTAAAACTCTGGGTTTTTAAAAGACGCATACCAAACTATTATTGATAATGGAATCTGAAATTTAATAAAAAATAATATACAAAAAAAAGAGTTACCATGGATAAATTCAGGCAGTCTAAAGAAGTTTTTATAAGATAAGTTAACTCGGTGAAGCCGATTTCAAAGTTGAAAAAATCTCTTCCGCGGTAATTTAAATGAAACCTGAAAACGAAACAAAATTTTTTAAAATAATAGAAAAATCAATAACATTGTAGACCGACCTTTCGTTAAACGGCATAGCGGGAGGATGAGTGCAGAAAATGAGATAAACACCATGGATAAATTCAGACAGTCTAATGTAATTTTTATAAGATAACTTAACTCGAAATGATTTCAAAGTTGAAAATATCTTTTCCGCGGAATTTTAAATGAATCCTGAAAATTCATATTAAAAAATATGAATAAACAAATCAATAACATTTTAAATCGACCTTTCGTTAAACGGCATAGCGGTAGGATGACGCAGACAATGAGGTAATTAAGGAAATCGATGAGATAAGGTTATTTGGTCAGCGAAAGGCAAAACTCTGCGTCTCTGTGCGAGAGAGTATTTTCTCAACCGCGTATGACCTCACAGCCTTAATTAGGTGACCGCTTTCGCTGAATGGCAAATTATGAATTCTTTAAATGTGTACATGGCCTTCTGAAGACCTTCATCGGACAATTTTTGGAATCTCAGTAGAATTACAGGGAAAAGAATGTGAAATGTTTTCTATCTGCATGTTGGTCAAAGCCCCGCTCTGTTGTGGGTTCGACGACCTTCGGCCGCCTGAAACTCGGATTGCGGCCTGTAGCCGCTCAGATGGCGGCCTACGGCCGGTTTTTTGCTGCAAGTTTCATTAAAATGTTTTCTTGGGCCGAGATTGGAGAAAATGAAGGGTTGTAGCTTTGTGAAAATTTCGTTGCTCTTCCGTTCGGACAGACTAACAACCTTCAACTTTAAAATTTTTTTCTTATTTAATTTTTTTAGTTAATAAGATTTGAGTGAGTTTAGAGTGTCACAACATCATTCATTCGATAAAGCGTGAACTTGCGAACATATTCCAAAATTGAAGTCAGAAATTCGTTCGACACATAGAGAACAATCACCCCAAAATACTCAAAAATCCTTGAAAATAGAATTTTCCTGGCCTTGAGAGAGGCACCATTGGAAAGCCCTTAAAACGTTGTCTCGAAATGTTTTTGCTCCTTTTCAGGAAAATTTCATTTTTAAACAGAAAGGCGTTGAAATACAAAAATTTTGGTTTGTTCGAAAATTAAAAGTTCTCATTTTATTTTTTTTCGTTTTAATACCCATGGTGAATTTGTACTTATAGCATTTGTGTTCAAAAACTACATATTTCTGAGCGAAAAAAAACACTTTTCAAGAAAACTTTTCAAGGACTTTCCTATGGTGCTTCTCCCAGAGCCTGGAAAAATTCCATTTTGAAAAATGTTATACAGCCAGTACATAAGAATTAGATCTGGCGAGTAGTATAAAGGAAAAGAAAAAACTATGTTTGTAACACCAGACCCTTTATTTTCTCCTTTTATAAACACATTTTGAAGATAAAAAGTTCGTTCGCTTTGTCCTCCTTAAAATGGAAGCAGGAGAAGACAAACATTTGATTTTATTAAACACAATTTTTTGCTTTTTACACTTCCAAAAAAACCATTTTGGACCATTTTCGATCAACAAATTATTCAAGCCTTTTTATTTTGCAATTCTGCAACAATTTTAAAGCCTATCGTTCGAAAATCAGTTCTGTTTTTCGGTAACTTCCTCATGTTTTGCAAAAGTTTGCAAACATTCCACACATGTGACTGTTTTCCAGTTCTCTATTTTTACCCGCTGAATTGATATATAAGCGCCGTTTAACCTACAGTTTACAAAAACCTCAACAATGAAGATTCTCCTCACTCTGATCCTGTTCTTCCTCATTCTGATGTTCGCCTTCCCGGAAACGCAAGCTTCTCTCGCTGACTGCGTTGGATGTCCCTCTCAGTGGCGTGGCTGGTGTTGTGCTCACGGAGTAGAAGAATGTTGCTGAAGGAATTTGGCAGAAAAAATCAATAACAGTTTTAATTCACGGCGGGGGTTTGCTTAAAATAAAGCTTTTAGTAGAAAAAGTTCAGAAAATGGGGGGTATTAAGAATGATGACTTCGAGGTAAACAAAAACTTAAAAAAAAACACATAATGCATTATTGCATCATTTTACATATTTCACTTTCCATCAACAAACCAACATAATTTGTTTTTGTAAATTTGTTATTCGAAATCAATTTTCTCGAAAGTACTTTTTGCGCAAGTCGTAAGACGTCGTCAGAATTGGCTGAAGAGTGGTATATAATCTTCCTATGACCCATATACAGTGCGTGCCTGAATTATACGGCCACAGCAGATTTTCAAAATCTCCCAAAAATTGATGGGTATGGGAAATCGTGAATATCACCATTCAACAGCTCGTACAAAATTACCCCCAGGCGCCCGATGACAAAAAATTAAATTTGCATATTCAAATTTTACGCGGAAAAGCCACAAAAAATTAAAATAGGGCGTGAGCAGACACCAGAAGCGCCGTTAAATGCGGAAAAGTCAGAGCCGCGCTGTGATCGAGGTCAGTTTTGAGCAATTCTGCGATCCCTGCGCATTTTCTTTGTAATCTGGGGATCGAAAACGACTAAATAGACATTTTTGATTGAATTAACGAATTTTTCGAGACAGCAGCCTCGGAAATCACTGAGTTTTGCAACAAAACTATTTTTTCCAGAAAATCCATGATGATGAAGGTTGGATTGGTCCAATCGTAGCTTTGAAAATTGAAATTTGCTTTGAAATGACTGTTTTTCGGGAGTGGCCGTATCATTTTCGCACAACTGATTTTCGCATTTTCAGCGTAAAATTAGAATATGCAAATTTAATTTTTTGTCCTCGGGCGCCTTGGGGTAATCTTGTACGATATATTCACCATATATTCACGATTTCCCAAACCCACCCATTTTTGGGAAATTTTGAAAATCTTGGGTGGCCGTATAATTATTGCACTCACTGTATACTCCTCGCCCAACGAGCATGGTTACAAAAGTGGGCGTGTCAAAACAACCTGCGCATCTAAGCAGGTTAATGAGTGGGTGGAACGAGGAGACGCAGGCATTTTTCTGGGTCACCAGGGGTGCGGCAATTACATGCTCGTTGGGCGAGGAGTATATGTTTTTGTTTATTGGTCGTTTTCGGGTACCAAATTACAGGATGTTCCACTGTGGTATGCCTGAAAATTAAATGTCTTTCAAAAAGAACATTTTTTAGTTTTTTTATAACAGTATTCTGGATGCAAACTGATTTTTTAAAAAACTTTAACTCTTGACTCAAACCTGATTTCTTATTGTTTGAAATGCCGAAAAACTGTAAGTTTGGTCCAATTTTCCTAGTTTTTGGTGTTGTTTTTAAATTTCAACTCTGAGGGAACTATAGTTTACGAAATCGCGCTTCAAAAAGTATGACTTGTCATGTTTTAGATCAAATTTGACTTGAAAGCTGATTTATAGGCACTAATGGCAAAAATGAGACAAATGAAAATCTCTCTCTCTCTCTATCTCTCTCTCTCTGTCTCTCTCTCTATATCTCTGTCTCTTCCAAAAAAAACAAAAGTAATTTATCCATATTTAACAAAATTGTCTTCTTCACATCGTTTTTTAAAATAACCCGCAGCAACTTCCATTAAAATCGGCATCGTCGCAGATAAGAACAAATCTAAAATCACTTTATAAAACATTTAAAAAGTAAACTTACATGCTAACCAAAAAACGTAAAATCTAAAGTTGATTCCATATTGATCCAGTGACAAAGGTGCGCATCTAATGAATAATTTATCATAACGAATAATTGAAAAACCGCAGAAGACGATAAAATAAATGCCACAACTACAATCACAAACGCATTCATGGTCAAATGAAGGCTCTTTCGGAAAAGACTAGAGAATAATTCTTAAAAATTTACTGTAAATATACTCACTTTCAAACAAATGAAATTGCAGCAAAAATTGCCAAAAATGATCATTATGTTTACACTATCCACATATTCAATTTTTGGGTAGGTTCAATTATTGTATTTTGAGAAAAAATAACTAAATTGGCTTTTAATGACATGGCAGGGGGAGGCTTGGGCAAGGAAATTGTGGCAATCGATGACCTGAATAGGTCGGTAGGTGGGGCCCTATTAGATATACAAACAGCGGTGGTTTTGGCAACAGTTAGAGACATGGAAGGGTCACGCACACGCACACGCACACGCACACGCACACGCACACGCACACGCACACGCACACGCACACGCACACGCACACGCACACGCACACGCACTCTCTCTCTCTCTCTCCAAACAAAATACATTTACTTATCCATATTTAACCAATGTTTCCTCTTTCCACCGCTTTGAAAAATATCCGGAGGATACTTTCGCAAACAGAGGTGTTACAACAGATAAGAATAAATCTAAAATCATTTTAGTGAACGTTTAATAGCAAAACTTACAGGTAAACAAAAAAATGATAGTTCTCCAGTTGGCTTCCTTTAATAATAATTGACAGCCAAAAATCACAGTATTAAAAGTGAAATATATATAATAGTGCGCTAAAAAATAATCTCGTACCCATCGAATTTCAGACGAAGCGTGTTTCGGAAAAAACTGAAAAGCTTTTATTATTACAAATAAAATTTAACTTTTTACTGACCTTCAAAGAGATGAAATTACAATAAAATGCAACAAATGTCATTATAATCAAAATAAAACAATGCATGTCGACTTTGTCGTAAATACAAAATCTGGCGGCTATTGCACACTGAAAAAATAGTAATAAAAACCCATTTTTAAAAATAAAGTTACCTGAATTACATTCAAAATGTGGAGGACGACTAGTGTAGGTTGCGTTAGAGAAAGCAATAGTTCAAAGGGCAAAATGCTTCTAACCAAAAAGTGAAACTTCAATTTAAACCTTGAAAACATTAATTTAGATAGAAAAATTAGTTTGAATTTGAATTTAGATAGAAAACTCGCTTTTCTTTTAAGGATATGGCCATGAGGATTAGAGGGCGAGTGGGTTGATGGTAGTTGGTAAATGAGGTAATCGATGACCCAGGTGGGTCGGCAGGTGAGAATAATGCTCACGATAAGACATATAATAGGCGGGAGAACCAGAGAGAATTAGTAGAAATCCCTCCCGCTCCATCTCTCTCTCTCTCTCCCTATCTATCTCTTTCTCTTTCTCCTTCTCTCTCTCTCTCCCTCTCTCCTTCTCTCTCTCTCCTTCAAAAGATGCGTGCAAAATTGCACTTAAAATCAAAATCTTCCTTTCAGTAAAAGCCAAAATGACTGTTCACATTTTCATTCGCGACGAATCGCACTTAAAGGAGAAGGACCGCTTAAATAATGTTTTTCTGGGCTTATGATAAATGAGTAGATCTCATTCTCCTGATTCCGAAAACTGTCCCATTTTCCCTTTTTGAAGCAAAATGAACCAAATTAGGAGCGCCTGAAGTTTTGTTGAGAATATCGTTCGAATAGCGCGCAATTCTGCGTCTCCGCTTTTCCCGCGCTCTCTCGCCTTTCTCTGTCGTGTACACCTGCGCCCGTTGCAGTCCAAAACAAATTAAAATTTTCTTTTCGGAATCGGGGCAACGGTATCCATTCAATGAAGTTGTTATTAAAGGGACCGTAAGGGGCCTTTTCGAATTGGAAATGGATAGTATGCAAATCAAGTCATTTCAATTGAAATCATTTTCTCGAACGCCGCTCCAGACAACGGCCGTGCGCAAAATGCTTGCCAAGTCTTCATTAGCATGCGATTTGGAAAAGGCCCCTGATGAGCGTCTCTGTCTTTGCCTCCCTTCTCTCTCTCTCTCTCTATCTCTCTCTCTCCAAACAAAATACATTTATTTATCCATATACAATTAAATTTTCTTCTTCGCACCGTTTACCATAATATCCGGCAGCTTTAAACGCAAACACAGGTGTTGCCCAAGAAAAGAAGAAATCTAAAATGACTTCAAAGAGAAATTTTAAGCAAAACTCACATGCAGTGCTAAAAATGCAAAATTGCGGCTCGTTTTCGTCCAAAAAATGCGCGACAGTAAATTTTTTTAAATATCGAAAACCCAAAGCAACCACAATAAGAGTGAAAATAAAAAAATAGAAAAAGCAATTAGCCATTCGAAAAAGTTCATATCCTGATGAATCATGTCGTGGAAAAATCTCAAAAAACATTAATTCAAAAAAAACTTTTTACTTACTTTCAATGGAACGAAATTACAATAAAAATTGGCAAACAAGATCAAAATGGCAAAATACTCTCTAATGTTTTTTGTGTTGTAAATAAAAATTGTAGCGGTCATTACAAACTGAAAAAAAAATTAACAAAAAATTTAATTTAATTTAAAGTTACCTGAATTAAATTAAGGATGTGTAGTATTAGAATGAAATATTTTGTTACCTCAAGCAATCGCTCGAAGGGCAAAAGTTTTCTAACGAAAAGGTGGATTTTGTTATTTAATCTGGAGATTTTACATTTAAACCTGGAAAAATTATCATTATTTTATTTACGATTTAAAACACACCTTGTTTTTAGGGATAAGACCATGGTGATGGAAGGGCGAAGGAGCTGCATTTAGGTTAGTGCAAATTACGACTCTGGATTAACAGTACTCGTAGGTTTCAAATCTTTAATCATCTCAGCCTGATCAACACTCTGGATAACCGAAAACCCAGAAAAACTCAAATTTCGTTCTTGTTTTTGACAAAATGAGGCATTTATGAGAGAGAAACAAATTTCGATTAAAAATAAAACATTTGTATAGAAAAATGAGCTATCGATTGCTTTTTAAAAAAAATAAAATAGCACCACTTTGAAGCGAGTTATGAAAAATTATTTACAAAATCTAAAACAAAACGGCACGGAAATTTTTTGTCCCAAACCAACGTTGGTTTTTAGACGTTTAAGCTGCACATGGACTGATGTTCAGCGTTTCAGGATAATCGGAGCATTTTGAACTCCTGGGACCGCCGACCTGCAAATTCGCTCGACTCTTACAGGCATCGCGGCATAAAACTAGAAAGAGAGAGAGAGAGAGAGAGAGAGAGAGGAAACACTCAAGAGGTTTTTGGGCTGGTTATCGATTTGCCAGAATACTTTTTAAATGCCATTTTTGTTCTAAATATGAAATTCCATGACTCATCGATTTTTGTCCTTTTTAAAAAAAAGTTTTTTTAATAGGAGGTTTTTTTCATTTAAAATAAATCTTTAATTTCCAAAAAGACCAAATTTCACGCCGTACAAAAAAAATTCAGCCAACGTGTGATTCCCAATCCTGACGAAAATTTTATGTTCAATCAAAAATTTTCTATTGATCGTTCATGGACCCCAAAAACTGTTTCAATTTTTTTGTTGTTGAAAAGTTAGCAAAAAATAGTCTGGTTTTGGTATAGTTTTTTAAAATTACAAACTTATTTAGTAAAAAAACTATTAAAAATATACTTTAATTTTAATGTTTGGTTACGGTTGGCCCGAATAACAGAAACTTGGTAGTACGTACGTAACTGGCAATAAAAAATCGATAATGAGAGTGTTAAATCTTTTTTTATGCATAATTCATTATAAAATAATTTTGGATTTCATTTTCCATCCATTTCTTCTTCTTAACTGCAAAGTTATCATCTATTTTTGCAACAATTACATCGAAACCGGCTATAACTCCAAAATCTGAAAGCGAGATTTTAATAAAACTAAATATTTAAATAAAACTAAATAAGTTTAACAAAACTTACATGTTGCTCCACGAAACCATAACGAAATCTGTCCTTCATTTTCCTTTTTTCCAGGATTTCGGTCAAAATAGAAAAGTAGACAATAAAATGTAAACGAGGCAAAAATCAATAAATGGATAATTGCATAAAAACGTTGATTTTTTATGCACGCGGGTTCTGGAAAAGTCTGAAACTTGTAATTTTAATTTTTTTAATGGTTAATTACCTTAATTGTTTTGTACTTGAAATACCAGCTGGGAAAAATTAGTAACGATGAAATTATGAAACATAAAAACCATAATTCAAGTCTTCTATCTAAATAACATATGCGGAAAAGAATGAAGAAAGTTGTGAAAATCTAAAAAGTTTGTGAAAATTGTAAAAATAGCTTACAAGGGCCAAATTTGCGCTGTGTAGTACTACTTTTAGGTAAAATGCGCTATCCGATAAGTCACTTATTTTGTCGAATAGGTTTCTAAAAAGAAAATTTATATACGTAGAGAAATATAAACGTAGAGAAAATCGATTTGAAAAATCTGAAAGTGTATTCACCTTTCATTGAATGACATTGCGCGTGACAAGGGCTGACGAGACATTACAGCGCTCATGGATTGAAAACTGGCTCCGCGCAGATTTCGGTCTTCATATTTGCCTCCGGCCATATTCTCTCTCTCTTTCCCTCTCTCTCTCTCTCTCTCTCTCTATCTATCTATTTATCTATCTCTCTCTCTCTCTCTCTCTCTCTCTCTCTCTTTCTTGCTCTCTTTTGCTCTCTCTCTATTTCTATCTCTATCTCTTTGTCTTTCTCTCGCTCTACCTCTTTCTACCTTTTCTGTCTCTGTCTTTATTTATGTTTCTCTTTACATCTGTTTCGAGTTTAACAGTATCTCCGGAAACATATTCTGTTTTTCTTCTGTCCCTCTTTCTCAGTTTCTCTTTTCTCTTTCTCTCTTTCTCTATCTTTCTCCTATATATCATTCTCTCGCTAAACCTTTTCTAACTTTTTTCCGTCTCCTTCTTTCTCCTTCTTTCAATCTGTTTATCTGTCATATTTTTCTTATCTGGCTGTGCCTCACCCTGTCTTTTCTCTCTCTCGCTCTCTCTCTCTCTCTCTTTCTCTCTCTGTCTCTCATTTTCCAATATACCGAACTCGAAATGTGGACGAACAGTGAGTATTTTAACACGCCAAGGGAATACAGGTTTTTGAACTTCGTAAAAAAAGCCAAACCGAAAGCGGAAAACAACATAATCGCAAAAAGAGCTTTTTATCTCTGCGTTTTCCCAGTTTACACGATCTCTCGCCTCAGTTTCGCACGCCTAGACCGGTTTTCGGCGGGATTCAAATGGGCAACAGCTATATTGATTTTTTTTCCTGGAAATTCCAAGTTATGGACAAAAATAGCCCAAAGATGCAAAAAAGCAATTTTTTGCATGCAAGTTGCAAAAAATGAAAATCATAATCTGAATTCCATATTTTGAAAATGAGCAATCAAATACTTTTGATTCAAAGTTCAATTTTTAGCCAAATACTTCCGAAATACGCCAAAACACCATTTTTTCGAACGCAAGTTGCGACCCTTAACAATGGTTGGAAACTTTGAAAATGTTTTTAAATTTTTAATCCGATCCTTCGAACATCTAATGCCCATTCACAAAAAATCCATGATATGACATAAACTAAAGTTTTCTTTGCGAAAATTTCCAATTGCTGGTGTCTTCGCAGTGGAAATATTTGGGGCCCTGATCGAGTTGGCAGTTCCGGGCTAGCCCGTTGCCGTAATTGAATGGTATTAGAGTTTTGTTGGGCCAACTTGTCATGAAACGGTTTTAAGGATAATAGGACGTCAGTTCCGGTCAAGAACTTTCCGAAACTCTCATAGACAATTTCATTAGCTTGGAAATTATAATTTTGTTCAAGTTGAAACCAAATGTTCCAATATTTTGCTGTTGTGTTGATATGTATTTTTGTTGCAATATAGGATACTCAGCCAGTGTACGCAGCCAAACCAGCCGAAGTAGATTCGACGAGGAGTATAGTTAATTCACAATCTCTGTTTACAATGTCACTATTTATGCATAATTTATTATATAATATCTTTTCAACTCATTTTCCATTATTTTTCTTTCAAGAATGTCAAAATAACAATCTGCTGTTGCAACAATAACGTCGAGTCCCGTCATAGCACCGAAATCTGAAAATAGATATTTTGTAATTAGAAAATTCAATTTCACTTACAAATTGTTCCTTTAAACAAGTATGAAATTCTCAAACCTGCCCATTCCTTTTCAGTATCTTCGATTTTCGAAAAGTTACTATCAAAATAGAAAAGAATACAATAAAAAGTGAAACAGATGAAGAAAAATCCATGAATTAATGTATATAAAAATTGGTTCCTTATAGATGCGCGTTTAGGAAAAGTCTGCAATGCAATTTCACATTAAAAAAATGTAATCAAATTACCTCAATAGTTCTAAAATTAAAATAAAACCCTGGGACGATTGTTGTAGATGAAATTGTAAGACACATAAACCAAAATCCAAGAGTTTGGTCGGAATAACAAAGACGGAAAATAATAAAACAGGTTGTAATTAGCTAAAATATATATTAAAATGTGTGGTTTTTAGATTTACAAGTGCCAAATTTGCGCTGTGGAGTACTATTTTGGTGAAATATGCGACTTCGTTTAAATCAATGTTCTTCTTGAATTGGTTTCTAAAATGTAAATAAATATAAAAAGTGAAAATGATTTAAAAGAATTTTCACTGGAGTAAGGGTGGATTTACAACGCTCCTGGATTGTAATATTCCTCTACGCATTCCTCCATTATGATAATTACGCCTCTGTCTAGATCTCTCTCATTCTCTGTCTCCCTCTCTCCCTCTCTCCCTCTCTCTCTCTCTCTCTCTCTCTCTCTCTCTCTCTCTCCTCTCTCTCTCCTCTCTCTCTGCCTCTCTCTGTGCCTCTCTCCCCCCTCTCTCTCTCCCTCTCTCCTCTCTCTCTGCCTTTTTCTCTCCTTCTCTCTCTCTCTCTCTCTCTCTCTCTCCCTCTCCTCTCTCTCTCTGCCTCTCTCTCTCTCTCTGCCTCTCTCCCCCTCTCTCTCTCCCTCTCTCCTCTCTCTCTGCCTCTCTCTCTCTCTGCCTCTCTCCCTCCCTCCCTCTCTCTCTCTCTCTCTCTCTCTCTCTCTCTCTCTCTCTCTTTATGTCTATTTTATATTGGCAAACACTCAAAGCCACCTAGCATTTTTTGAGCACTTTTCGCACTTTGCTTCGTGCGCTTTTTCGCGTTATTTGAGTACTTCGTGCCGCAAATATTAAATTTTTAAAAACATTTTTTTTGCGTATTTTACGTCAAATTCGATAAAAATTATGAAAATGCTTCCATTTGAGTGCTTATATTCGCAAAAATCGAATTCTAAAAATATTAACGTTTACCTTTTTCTTTTTCTGTTCTAATTTTCAGGCTAGCCCGGCCCGGGCCGCTTGGGCCCGTCTACTCAGCCCACTTAGTCAAGAGTGTCAACCACGTGACCACGGTTCGATCCCGGTCGGGGCACTTAATTTTCGGTAACTTAAAATTTGTTCAAATATGAAAAAAGGTTTTTGCAAGTGTTTGTAGAGTTTATTAAAAATATATATAAACTGTAATAACGATTTAATGAAAAATTAATTTGGCAAAGTTTAAAAACCGGGCCGACACTTTTCTCGGCCCGGCCCGGTTCGCTTCGGCCTGCGGCCCGGTCGTTCTCGTGAAAAACAGCACTCCACATCTCGAATCTTACAAAAGTACATTTTATGCATAATTTATTACAAAATATTTTTTCAACTCATTCCTCTTATAAATCTCATTTTCTATTATTTTTCTCTCAAGAACATCAAAATATGAATATGCTGTTGCAACAATGACGCCGAGCCCAGTCATAGCACCGAAATCTGAAAATAAATATTTTGAAAATCGAAATTTCACTTTTTCTTACAAATTGTTCCAGTAAACAAGTATGAATTCCTCATAATTGCCCATTCGTTTTCAGTATCTTCGATTTTCGAAAAGCTGCTATCAAAATAGAAAAGAATACAATAAAAAGTAAAACAAATAAATAAAAATCCATGAATTAGTGTATAGAAAAACTGATTCCTTATGGAAGGACGTTGAGGGAAAGTCGGAAACACATTTTACATATAAAAATGCATTAAAATTACCTCAATAGTTCTAAAATTAAAATAAAACCCAGGGAAAATAGTTGTTGATGAAATTGTAAAACACCAAAATCCAAGAGTTTGATTTGAAGAACAGAGGCGGAAAATAATAAAACAGGTTGTAATTAACTAAAATATACATTTAAATGTGTGGTTTTTCGACTTACAAGTGCCAAATTTGCGCTGTGGAGAATTATTTTGGTGAAAAACGCGACTTCGTTTAAATCAATGTTTTTGTTGAATAGGTTTCTAAAAGAAAAAACATTTTAAAATTGATTTGGAAGTAAATTTTCACTGACCTCTTATTGACGTGCATTTCCGCGTGCGAGTGAGGGTGGATTTACAACGCTCCTTGGTTGTAACATTCCTCTGCGCACTCCTCTATTGTGATAATTGACCTCTCTGTTTGGATCTCTCTGTCTCTCTGCCACGATTGCGGCCTCAGGCCGCCTCACAGAGAGGCCGAAGGCCCGCTTGTACGTACGGCCGCAGGCCGCAAGCCAGGAGGGGCGCAGTGGGCTCCTCCTGGTATGGCTCAAAAAACGAAAAGACAGCCTACTTCCACGTAAGAGCCCGAAAATCTCGAAAAAAATTGAAATTCTTTGCTTGATTGTGAATTTTTCGACCATTGACTTTCAATGGATGTATAACATAACTATACCTAAAAGGTTTGCCACAATTTTGCGCACAAATTTCAATGTTATCGTCTGAAAAACTTCGTCATCATCAGCCAATTTTCAGTTTAAATTTCCAGTTTGAAAGCCAAATTTCGTTATTCAGGACACACGAGTTTTTGGACTTACAAGACCTGAGGAAAACCATCATTATGGCGTTAACTGAGAAAATGATTCGTCAAATCTGAAAATGGCTTTGGAAAGATACAAAGCCAAATACGCAACAAACTGGCAACGCGTAACTTTAACGCGACGCAGCGCGCATGCGGCGCGATTGCGTTAAAATATTACGAAACGGCATTCAAAAAACTTAGCTATTAACTTGCAAAAGGTAAAAATTGATTTTTTTGCTGGCCAGAAAAAAATTTTTTCTTGGCCTGGCCTGAGACATAGTTTTTTCTAAAACTATTTTCTAGTCTCTCTGCCTCTCTGTTTCTCTCTCTATCTCTTTCTCTGTCTCCGTCTCACTATGTATGTATCTCTCTTTTTGTCTTTCTCTCTTCATCTTTCTTTTTCTCTCTCTTTGTCTCTGTTTTTCTCTCTGTCTCTTTTCCAACTCTCTGTCTCTTCCTCTCTCCCCTTTGTATACCTCTATTTTTCTCTGTGTCTCTCTCTCTCATTGTATATCATAGTTCTATGCATAATTCATTTAAAAAGACATTGGTACTCCATTTTGTGTCCTTCTTTTTACCTCGCCAAAGTGATCTTCTATTTTAAAAATAATAATATTGAGTGCAGTTATTAAACCAAAATCTGAAAATGAACGCTCGAGCTAAAGGAAATTCAAAAACACTTACAAATGACTGCGTAAAACAAAAAAGTGCTTAAATCTTCAGGATTGTATATATTTTTCATGTTTCTTTCCTTTTCAAACTTTCCGGCTGAATAGAAAAAAA